>JALIZH010030925.1:0-435121 GCA_030522465.1 Rhipicephalus appendiculatus | reverse complement strand
CCAAATTTTTGAGTGGATAAAATAGAAAACTTTGTTAGATATTGTGATAATCGTTTTTCAATACACTTCTTCATGATTTTGCTGTATGATGAAAGAATGGCGCATCGTTAAAAAAGTCTTGTACCCACTATGTGCGATCAGGGTTTTCCTCCCAAATCACGCGTCTGGTGCGCTCAGGATACCCGGCATTAACAATTACTTCCGTGTGTGAGCAGTTGCTGCAGACAATAAAACACCCTCAGGGAAGGCGCAACAAGAAAGAAAACAAGAGAGTACAGGCTATTCCGTACTTACATAGATTATCGCACAACTTAAAAAAAAGTAGCATCAAAATACGGAGTCATGTTGTTTTCTCTGCCCCTCAGAAGTTGTCTAAAATTTGTTCCCTAGTAGACAGGGCGCCCAAGTTGTGTGAGTAGAAGCACAGGAGCAAGTTCACGGACTGCCGGTCTCAGGTCGTGTATGAAATTCCGCTCAGTTGTGGACGGAAATACATCGGCTAAACGGGCCGATGTTTTAATGATAGAGCAAGAGAACACAGGTTGAATGTGCAAAACAAATCGGGAGGGCACCTGGCAGACCACTGCCGCAGGTGTGGTTGCGCACCAGAGTTTCAGATGAGCAGGTTTTTAAAACGAGCGAACAACAAATTGGAGAGGGAAATAATGGATCAAAACGGCAAGCTGGGCGACTTGGTAGTTAAACATGGCTATTTGAGGGCAGCGCGACCTGGACTTATAATGGAGGCGTTTCTCATCAACAAAGCTGGTGATCAGTGTGTTAGTGAACCTTCAATATTTTTGTCCAAAGACGAGATGGCGTTCTTGGAAGGCCATGTATAACCTCCAAGTTCAGGTTTTAATAACACAGGGCTGAGTTTCATTATTAATCATCTCTTGACAGAGCACCTCCGTTCTTACGGTTTTGCTGCTGGTTCGTCTTCTTAATCAGCTGCCAAGTTTTAGTCGCCATAATAACTTGCTTTCTGAGCAGTTAGGAGGAGCATGCGCGGTTCGTGTTCTCACGAGAGCTGGATGTGTGCTCCAACATGTAAAACTGTGATAATGGTTTTAGTGTGAATTGACATTTACAATGCGTGTCTGTATAATCTCTGAGCGGGGTCTGGTTTTGTTATATCTGTACGTCGGTTCAGGTTTTGTTAAAAGATAGCA
Source organism: Rhipicephalus appendiculatus (assembly GCA_030522465.1). Classification (NCBI taxonomy): domain Eukaryota; kingdom Metazoa; phylum Arthropoda; class Arachnida; order Ixodida; family Ixodidae; genus Rhipicephalus; species Rhipicephalus appendiculatus. The sequence continues at coordinate 433,949 of JALIZH010030925.1, read as the reverse complement.
TTCTGATTGTTGCTGTTACTGGTTTGTGCGTGTGACGTCCTCATGGTGGTGATATGTGACACTATAAAAAGGCACTTTCTTCAAATAAATCTCAGTTGGTAGTTCAGCACTGGTCCTATGGTACTGTATCTTTCGTCCCGTCTTTCGTGCTGTTTTATTTTCGCAAATGTCGCACCAACTTGTCCAGATAAAAGCACTGCAGTGGCAATAGGTCGGTTGTAACCAAGAGAAGTCCTGTCCCCTTTTTTAAAGACTGGAATTATCTTGGCCTTTTTAAGCTTTGATGGAAACATTCCAGTTTTGAACATAAGGTTAATGGGCCTTTTCCGGGTAGGTTGTCTGCGCATGCGCGCCGGCTTCGAGGAGGCACGCGCCATGATTTTCGGTGGCCAAAACGCGACGACAGGTGCCGACCAAGCGACATCTGGTGTCACAAACATGCAAATGTTTCCCCCAAAAAGAGGCGCGAATGCAGGCCTCCGAGATTGCTTACCGGCATGCGGCGGACAATTTCGGAGTCCAAGGGCCACCAGTTTTGCTTTCAGCGATCTCCACTGGAGGTGCTGTTCGGACTAGGAAAAGGCCCATTATATGGGCTAATGGGGTCGAGATGATATGGGAGATGCATTTCAGGTGAACAGGCTTAATTTTATCGAGACCAGCACTTGTTAGTTTCATGCGAATAATTATTTTCTCCACTTCATCTGGGCCTGTTGGAAAGAGGTAAAATGATTGAAGGCATTCCCTGGATGTTGGTTGGTAATTAAGAGGCAAGAAGGAGGTGTTAGCACAGAAGTATTTGTTGAAGGCGTTTGCAATATCGTCTGCGGTCTTAAGCACACCCTCTGGTGTCTGTAATTCAGTTATAGCGGGCGCATTTAATGATCTGTTTAGAAATGAATTAAATGTTTTCCATTGCTCTTTGCTGCTATTACGAGCATTAAGTATCCTGTTAGTATAATGAACGCTTTTAGCTTCTTTCAGGATTTTATTAAGTATGTTGCAGTACTTCTTATACCGCGATCGCAGGGCAGCATTGAAAGGCCGTTTTTTAGCTTTTTATATAAATTATCTTTACTTCACAAGCTCTTCATTAAGCCAGCTGTGAGCCATGGGTTGTGTGGAGCCGGAAAGTTCTTGCGGCATTTGAGAAAGCTAATAAACTCGTCTAAGCATTTTTTCACGGCCGATAAAACAGAATTAAAAGCGGCTTCTGGGTCACTGAGCAGCTCTAAAAAAGACCAATCTATGGCTTCAACATGTTTGACAAAACTTGTTTTATCAAATATATTTTTTTGAAATGAGCTTAGCGGATTTGGTATGACACATTCAAATTGACAAAATACGGGGTAGTGGTCAACTAAGCTGACTTCAAGAACGTCGCAGTCGTTTGTTGGAATAAAATTTGACAACACATGATCGAATAAAGAACAAGAAACACAAGTACACATCTAGTGGGAACAGTGATTAGGGATTCGTAGCCAAATCCTAGAAAGCACGCAGTGTAATCAGAATAAGCTGAACTACTGACATCGAGAAGGTTGATGTTTATGCCACCAAGGATAACAACATTCTTATTTTCAAGTGATAACTTGTCGAAAATGAAAGTAAGTAATGAACAGAAATCGGGAACAGATGATGACGGTGAACGATATATGCACCCTATGATTGTCTTATTATCGCTCGATGGCAAAGACGGGTTAGCAATTTCATCCATACGGACTCAGTATTTTCAACACAAAGGCTAAGATCATGCCTTCTTTGATATGGAATCGACGAAGATACCAATATAGCTGCGCCGCCATAACTGCCAGATGAACGATGACAATACTCGGGAACGTATGATGGGAAACAGAACATATTTTTGTCGTGAGTTGACAGCCACGTCTCAGTGACGCAAATGAAAGAAAAGTTCAAGTGATATGACAACAGAAATACATGTATGCTATCGAAGTTCTTTTTAAGACTACGTGCGTTGAAGTGAACGACAGGCAAACATGGACCACGGCAAAACTGCTGAAGTTGATCCTTTGTAAAATACATTGTGATGAAATAAAAAAGAAACAAATAAATAGAAAGAAAAGAAAAAAAAGTAAGATGCGCGCTGAACCGTTGGACAAGTAAGCTATAAGAAAGGCTTAGCCGGTCTGCTGGAAAACAGACAGCTCTTCTTCAGAAGAAATGCGGAAAACGCTGCTATCGCTCGAATTTCTGGCTTTAATTTGGCAGTTGTCAGTCCAGAGATATTGCCATTGTTTTTCTTTCTTGAGCGACAGAGCATTTGCGAAAAGCCGCTTGTTTTCGGGGGGTTAGGTGGTCGTTGACAAATACCGCGTTTGAATGAGAGCCAGAGAAACCAAGGTTACGGGAAGTAAGTCAAGCCTTCCTCGCTTTGTTCACGAATTCTTGTTTTTTCGCCCGAGAACAAAATCTGGCTACATTGTTTTTGGCAGACTCAGCTCTTGTGGGCACTCGATGAACAATGTAGATATCGGAGTCAGAGATCGGGCAATCAACTTTCAAGGTTGCGTACGTCTTTGTTGGAAATATTTTGAATTTATGTAAAAATTTGTTGTGCGTATATTTACGATTTTGGAAGCCTAAAACGGTGTTTTGCCTGCCTGTTTTTGGCGCCAAAAATGCGCTTTTTTAGTGCCTGAAAATCCGGCCTCTAGTTATGATCGAAACTACATTTCAACGGTTATTATAATCTCAGTAAGTGAATATCCATGGTCTTCACACCGATCGTGGCACACAGAGCATGGCCCTAAGCCTAACAGTCAGTTCGGCTTGAGTGAACTACTGCGGCTGTATAGTACGCAGAATGCATACAAGGACAGAAAACACGTCCATACTGGTGACGAAAACCAAACTGTTGAGTGTACACTTCAGGTGCACGATATTTTCTACATAGGTATGGCTAACCGCGTAGCGAGTCAGCGCGATTGCCGCAACACATATGCGATTATGCTAATATGTTTTCCGGCAAAAAGTGCTACATATACGCTCTTATCATAGGTAGCCCATAACAAATTTACTATCTTCCGTTAGGTTGTTGCGAGCACGTAGAGGCTGACATCTGCATTTATAAACAACAACATGAAAATACTGGCTACCGGAATTACTTTTAACACGAAAAATAGAAAGAACATCTTGAATATCCCCTTTCAAGTTTGGCGTAGCAGCAACGCGTCAATCAAAATGTGCGGTGTGACGAGGTAGTGAGTTCGACTGCCGCCTGGTTTTTTTTTTTATGGCGAAAGCCTTTAATGGCTCATGCTCACGTACGTCCGCCCGTCCGTCCGTCCGTCCATCCGTCTATCAGTCCGTGTCCGTCCGTCCGTCCGTCCGTCCGCCCGTCTGTCCGTGCCGTCCGTCCGTCCGAGCCCTTGCACGGAGCCAGGTGGCCGCCGGGGTGTGCAAACGGACGCCGATCGCGTCGGACTCTACAGTGCTCGCGCTTTGTTTGCGTAGCGTCGCTGTGCCCAGCGTTTGGAATCATTCTGACCGACGCCGTCTCAATGGACACAGGCGTTCGCGGAACACACCTTTGAATTTACAAAGGGTCCGTCAATTTAGGCGCTGGAACGCGGATGGCGTTTGTACGATGCGCAAAGCGCGAGAAAATACGAACGCATGCGAACGGAGGAAGATTAGTCTCGCGATTCGCGGTAAATAATTAAACAAGAAAACACGCACACATTCGGTTTGTGTGTGATCCCACTGAGAGTGTAAAAGAACAAAAGACATGGTATAATCAGTCGAATGACCACACGCTTTCGCCGTACACACTTTGGAATGTACAAAGTGTCCTTTAATTTTTTTTATTTTTTGTCGCAGTGCTGGTGTTTCAGCCCTAATTAAGACCTAGGCATCACCGAAATCTCCGAAAACGATTTAGAAGCCCTGTTTTGGCCTGTAACAGGTGTCCCAATGTGCAGCATGCCAGTGCCCAGCGTGTGTCGTGCAGCGTGGCAGCGTCCCAGTAGCCACAGCGACACTGGTCCAATAATCATGTATGGCACTCCGACAGCACCACTGGGTTTTCCAATAGGGTTTCCTTGTTACTCTCCGTTTTGCTCTTTTGTTCCTCCTCTCTTTCGTTTCTTCCTGTTTTTCGTCATTCTTTATATTGTGGGCGTTCATTAGACACAGCTACCTTCTTAATACATGCTCATCATCATCGGTGTTCGTCGTCATCATCGGTTGTGGGAACTCGGTTTGTTTGTGATCTGTGCCTCGGGTGTGGTCGCTTCACCATGCCTTAGGCTAATGAAGGTCGTGTTAAGCGTTGCAATACAAGTGGTGGAGGCTGCTCAGCGGTCTTCCGTCCTCTCCCAGCCTGCTCTACCTCCTGGAGCTCCGCTCAGGTCGCCGTCTGTGCCAGGTGTCCGGTAACATGCCTCAGGACGAGCCAACCGGCGCTCCTGCATCTACCTCCAAGGCCCCGACTACCGCGGCCCTATCCACCTTGGATTACCAGTGGGCACCAGCGTGATCCCCCCCATGTTCGCCGGACTTCAAGGTGAAGATGTGGAGGATTGGTTGCACCACTACGACCGAGTGAATTCAACTAAAAAAATTCACAGTTTCACCGCAAGGGTGAAGCAATGAATGCGATAGCAACAAATAGTAATGTTATACGAAGTGAGGCTGGCAGCTAACTCTTGTGGATCCGATCTCACGCAACTCTAGAAAACGCTGGTTTAAGAGAATACGGCCGCTCCTGGGACCCTCTGCAGACCACATTCTCTTCGCGTTGAGAGCGCAGCACGTAGAAGGGCACACCGGCCGCCCGCTGTCGGCTGCCGAGATGGGGAGATAACGCGCGCGCCCGCGACGACCGCGGTCGTAAAATCGAAATTCGCTCGATGCCCCCTCCCCCCTCGCGTCTATTCACGCTCGCGAGCGACGGGCGGGGCCGGTTGAGCAGTTGGGGGTATCTTATCGCATGCGCCTCGGAGCGACCTAGATGGGCCGGCTCGTTTGATCGCCGCTTCAGGTACGTTCACTGCTCCCGCTCGCCCGCTATTACCCGGCGGTAGAACGTACGATGCGCAGGCGGTTCTTATCAATTTGGACTTCATACGCGACATCAGGGTGACGGCAACGGCGACGGCAAAAACACGTCGAGACTGTCCTTATAATTGCTATCGCAATAATAATTGGGATGACCCGGCCAAGCTTCGCCGTGTTTCTTCTACATCACGCACGTAGCGAAAACGTGGTATTTCAATTTTGAAATGGATTTCACAGAATAGACCCATTTCAAGCAACAGCTTCGCCAAATTTTCGGTACCCCGGCAGTTCGTTCTGCCCTTGCAAAGAAGACCCTGGACGCTCGCAAGCAACAACTTGGCGAATCTTACACCTCCTATATTGAGGATGTGCTTGCTCTTTCAGGGACTCCGGAAGTATATCTGATGTGTGGGGGGCGACGTCAGTCGGCTGATGTTTTATATATATATATATATATATATATATATATATATATATTGAATAAACTTGGAGGTCGCACACATCGAAAAGGGAAATACTTTTACTAACGTTTCGGCCGTGGCACGGCCTTCGTCAGACAACTTGGCGAATCTGACGAAGGCCGTGCCACGGCCGAGACGTTAGTAAAAGTATTTCCCTTTTCGATGTGTGCGACCTCCAAGTTTAGTCAATACAAACATTACCCGGACCTGTCGGATATGCCGTTCAAGTATATATATATATATATATATATATATATATATATATATATATATATATATATATATATACAATGAAGGGCTAACATAGGACCCGGAATTAACAGTTCAAAAGATATATCCAGCACGTCGGAAAAATGGTTCTTGGGAAGGACTGACGTTTCGGCCGCGGGACCGGCCTTCTCCGACGAAGGCCGGTCCCGCGGCCGAAACGTCAGTCCTTCCCAAGAACCATTTTTCCTACGTGCTGGATATATTTTTTGAACTATGTATATATATATATATATATATATATATATATATATATATATATATATATTGTAGAGGAAGAGAGACAAGAGACGACGCCCGTATGCTGGGCCGGCTGTTCTTATTCTGACTTCGTCCTTCTCGTCTTCCACCTAGCCCGACCCGCGCCCATGCCCGAGCGCCACTACATCTACATTACACTCAGCCACGCTGCGAAATGGCATGGGGAGGTCCAGAAATGCACTCGGGTGGACGACATTGGCTGTGCCGCAGTGGTCGTCGTCGAAGGCCAACAGGCCCTGGACCCTGAACCGCCATCGTAGCGATAATATCTCTGGCGGGCGGTGTTGGCTGTTCCTTGGGGGTCTTTGTGGTGTACGCCATGACCTACTTTGATGGGCTGGCGAACATTCTGGTGGGTGACATTGGCTATCTCGATGTGGCCGCAGTACGCTTAGCAGACAATTCAGTTGCTGCAGTTTGGGGCGCTGGTCGTCATTCACGTTTGTGTGCGGAGGACGCAAATGCTTGCGCAGCGTAGAAGGCCTGCAAGTTCGGACAAGCTGCGAAGAGTAGTCGTGGTTCGGCGTAGCAGCATCTGCGTTGCCGTCTGCGCACTCTTTAGTTCCGCGGTAACGAGGGCAAAAGGTGGTCGCTTGTGGCTCCGTATCGCATCCGTACGCGTGAACGCCACCATCTCTGCCCCCCCGCGCCGAAATCATTGAAGTTTCCTGAAGGCATCTCGCTGGCTTGGTTGAACTGCTCGCCGTCCGACTGGTCAGTGGCAAATTCCATGATGGCGACCCCTTGGGGTGAGTCAGTGGCGGGTCCAAAAACGGCGAGAGCCACTTCGTGTTGATCCGCGCGGTGCTCTGGTGGTAGACCGGATGTCGGAATAGAGCACTTGCCGTCGTCCGTAGACTGGCAGGCATGGCTGCTGGGATGGCTAATGCTGGCTCCACCTCCGTGAGGCGCATCAGTGGTCTCGGTGTTGGCTTCTTTGAATGAAACGTTCACACCCTCGGCCAATGACTGCCTCGAAGCCAGCAGATGCGTGTCCGTCTGGTCACAGTCGGTGCTTTTATTATCAGCAGGCCCTTCAGATCGTAGTCTGTCGACTTGGGATCTTTGGGCCGATGCGGTACTCGGAGTCGAGGAGGTGAGGCTGATTCCATTGCTATCAATGGTGAGGTGAACTTCACCAGAGAAGAGGTAGTCTGCTCCTAGGATCATGTCAGCGGGCAGGTCCTCGAAAACGGGAACGCTGGCAATGAACATGCTCCCGGCTTCGGTTTCAATATGCAGGTCAAGCGCCCCGACAGGCAACGCGTAACCACCGAGGCCACACAGGGGTGCCTCGCAACAAGGTTGCAGGTTGGCCGGGGCATAGCGTCGATGCAGCGCCGTGCGTGGAGCTCCCGTGTGCACAAGAGCCGTAAGCTCACCTACGCCGGCGACGCGGACCTGTACCGTTAGGTAGCGACCGCATTTCGTGGTGTGTAGCTTGATGTCGTTTATCTGGTGTAACGTCTCTCCGGCCCCCCGACACTCGGCGGGAGGTCCTCCTGAAATGGCGAAGAGGACAAGCCGGGTCCGGTGTTCGGTCGCGGGCAGGCCGCCAAGCTGCCGGTTGATGAGCTGCACTGTGCAGTTGCAGCCTCGAGGAGGTTCCTCTGAACTCCGTCCTCGGTATGTGTCTTGTTTAATGCGCAGGTGTCGTGGCTAATTCGGCAAAAAACAGTAATTAGTCGGCCACTCCATTCCATCCAGGAACATTGCTGGACACCTTCGTACTTGTGCCATGCCTCTGCAGCACCGCGCAGGTGGTCGACGGCCATCAGCCACTTTTGATTTTCGGGCAAGGCATGACACAAGGCGAGCGTATTTATGGTCGCTACCCACACGTCGGCGTCATCCTGGAAGCCACGGAACACCGGTACTTCCGATAGCGCCGGATATGGTAGGGATGCCGGCCGGAACCCGCAGCGAAACGACGGAAAGTGGTGGAGCTCTTGCGAGAGTTGTGTAAGGGGACGCAAAATCTCCACGGTGCTCTCGTGTGAGTCGTATGGAAAGCCAGGGCCGGTATCTGCGGAGCATGCGGCGGCTCCGGTAGTCACGGCGGCACAACCCATAGGAAAGGACGCGTGGACGGCGTCCGCTGGAGGATGATGTGATGATAGAGGCATGTTCACGGGTGGCACGCCGATGGGAGCGTTAAACGCGTTCCCAGACGAGAGGAGCCCGTGCGGTGCCTTGACGTGAATAGTTGTCACGGTGCCGTTGAAGGAAAGTTGAGGGTCGCCATCATGGAATTTGCCACTGACCAGTCGGACGGCGAGCAGTTCAACCAAGCCAGCGAGATGCCTTTAGGAAACTTCAATGATTTCGGCGCGGGGGGGGCAGAGATGGTGGCGTTCACGCGTACGGATGCGATACGGAGCCACAAGCGACCACCTTTTGCCCTCGTTACCGCGGAACTAAAGAGTGCGCAGACGGCAACGCAGATGCTGCTACGCCGAACCACGACTACTCTTCGCAGCTTGTCCGAACTTGCAGGCCTTCTACGCTGCGCAAGCATTTGCGTCCTCAGCACAAAAACGTGAATGACGACCAGCGCCCCAAACTGCAGCAACTGAATTGTCTGCTAAGCATACTGCGGCCACATCGAGACAGCCAATGTCGCCCACCAGAATGTTCGCCAGCCCATCAAGGCAGGTCATGGCGTACACCACAAAGACCCCCAAGGAACAGCCAACACCGCCCGCCAGAGACATTATCGCCTACGATGGCGGTTCAGGGTCCAGGGCCTGTTGGCCTTCGACGACGACCACTGCGGCACGGCCAATGTCGTCCACCTGAGTGCATTTCTGGACCTCCCCATGCCATTTCGCAGCGTGGCCGAGTGTGACGTAGATGTAGTGGCGCTCGGGCATGGGCGCGTGTTGGGCTAGGTGGAGGACGGGAAGAACGAAGTGAGAATAAGAACAGCCCGCCCAGCATACGGGCGTTGTCCCTTGTCTCTCTTCTTCTACAATATATATATATATAAATATATATATATATATATATATATATATATATATATATATATATATATATATATATATATATATATATAGATATATATATATATATTGTTAAAGTGTTTGTTTGCCGGTACTCAGAGATACTGCGTAATGGCGACAGCCACGGCCAGGCACGAAGTCAGCGCGAGCGGCGTCCTTTTTGCAGATGACCCACTAGAAGGCTCTCGAGAGTGCAACCCATTTCTATGTTCCAATGCATCGCTACTATATATATATATATATATATATATATATATATATATATATATATATATATATATATATATATATATATATATATATATATATATATATATATATATGTATGTGTGTGTGTGTGTGTGTGTGTGTGTACAGAACGACTGATTTACTTAGTTTGTTGAGCTTAGTGATCATGGCTTTGAAAATACGCGATTTGTGATTGTGGCTTAATATAGGTACACCAATTCTACAAAACTTCATGTGATATTCAAATGAGAGCGAGGTGTCACCTAATTCGGATTTCGTAAAAAACATAATTTAGCATGCAGGTGAGATTTTCGCAGGGTCCCTTGAGTTCTTCTAATACACACCTATAGGCTTCTTAGGAAAGCACATTTAAAGGAAATCAAACTTAATATAATAATTTATGGGATTTACCGTCCCAAAAGCTCGATATGATTGCGAGAGACACCGCAGTGGAGGGCTCTGGAAATTTGGGCCACCTTGGGTTCTTTAACGTGCACCTAAATCTAAGTAAATGGGCCTCGGGCATTTTCGCCTCTATCGAAAATGCGGCCGCCGCGGCCGTCATGCGATCGCGCGACCTGCGGGCCAGCAGTCGAGCACCATAATAAGCTGGCCCCAATAAGCTTTTTCAATGACCATTGACGAACATCAGTGCAAATAAATAAAGGCTGCAGTCTGACTATATTGGGAGATTTATTAGTGCGAACGCACATACTGGCAAACAATGAATGACAACTTCGAACGTATGGGTTTTCGACGCATCCAGAGAAGTTACACATGAAATCCACTGGTGATGCATGCATACACACTCACACACGCGCACATATGTACATAAGGGCTTGCATACATGCATAGATACATACTTCCATGCGTACATACAGAAATGAGCCATATTAAACACTATGCGCAAATTAAAAAAAACGTGCTCTTGTCGGTCTACTTCCGGTCAGACAGAATATTTATGTACTGATATGTGCGCCATTATGTCGAGCCAAACGTGGCTGACCGTTCAGCTGTCCTGTTCACAAACTCTCTTACTATATCTTCTAGCACCAGTTCCGCAGTCCTGCCCTTGTGGACACGTAAAAGTAGATGTGTTAGTCTGCTTTGTGTCATAGGGCTGCGGAGGTATGTTTTGATTCTACGTAAAGCACTGAATGAGCACTCGCCTGAAGCTACGGATGCCGGGATGGACAGCATAAGCTGGAGGTACTTAATAACTTCATCAAATATTTCCCGCACCCCCCTCTGTCTTTTTCTGCCGGAGGTGACAAGAGCACAAACTGTGCTGAAAGCCGAGATAGCGCAAAATCGTCAGTGTGCCTACCTAAATTCTTGTGCAACTCATCTGGTGTGTACTCCTGCCCCCCTGACAGCATTAGTCAACGTGAGCTCCAGATTCACCAGCGTGTCCATACCAGGCTGCTTAAACCGACGGTGTATTTCAGCCGTTATCCGATGAGTAGCCGCGAAAAACTCCTTCCTCATAGCTGTTTTGGGGTCAAGTGCAGCAAGTTGAGAAGGTTTTTCTGCGAACTCGTGCCTTTTTGGCGGTTTTGCAAGCCTTGTCGCCTGAAGCTCCTTCAGTCCTATCTGCGTGGCAGTTGACTGAGTTTTTCGCCACAGTTCGTCAAACGCCTCTTCTGAGCGTAGGCGGGAAATCGCTTCACCCAGTGCGTTGGCAGCTTCCTTTGCGTCAGCCGCGCGAAGAGCTGGGCGTTGAAGCGCATTTGCAACTTCTTCGCATGGACCAAACAGCTTACACGATTTTATTTTCGATTCATGGGCGCCGCCATCTTGGACTGATAAGCGATTGTTTTGCCGGTTTTCTATGTCGTAATATGAAATGATCATGGTCATGAAACGTTGAATGTACCTGCCAAAACGTTTTCGTGCAAGCGAGTTCACCGTAGCACTGTTTGTTTTTAGGGGCGAAGAGCTCCTTATGCCGTGGGTCGTGCGTCCCCTGTAGTTTGTAGTACGTAGTAGCCACCTGTGTGATGACGATGACGCTGCCATCACGGCACACCACATGGAATGTACCCACTATGCGTCATAACGATGACGCTGATGACGATGACGATCGCGATGCCATATAACACATGGCATCGCGATATGGTCTCACATGCATATCGTTTGACCACATGCAACCAACCACCTTTGTAGTACGTAGTAGCCACCTCGATTTTCAAGGTCCTGTGTGATGACGATGACGCTGCCATCACGGCACACCACATGGAATGTACCCACTATGCGTCATAACGATGACGCTGATGACGATGACGATCGCGATGCCATACAACACATGGCATCGCGATGGTTTACCGATGAACCTCCGGAGCTTCGCCCACTCATCATCATTCACTCCGTGGATATGGTGTGATTTTTTTTATACGGATACAAAACTGCACCGTTATCAGTCCAAGATGGCGGCGCTTGAGCGCGTCCGGAAAATGGTGTTATGTCAATTCCTAAGAGCGTCTCGAATTTTTTCATCGCTTTTACATATCCTTGCAAGGCAGCCTTGCAACTTTCCGTCGTTGATCGCGGTGTTTTCGTTAACTCATTTAGAGTTTCTTGAATTCTGCTATAGTTTTCTCGAAACCTTCTCAATGACTGTACCCTGACCGTCCACCTGGTTGGGCAAAGGGGCAGCAGAATGCTCGGGCTCGAGCCAACATGCTCTGATATTTCGTGACACGGAGGGCTGACTACACTAAGGAAGACGCTCCGCCTTTTGTGTGAATCCAATATTAAATTTGATACGTTTTTCACAATGCTTAGGTCATCGTTAATTACGTCGCAGATTTTGCTGCCTTCCTGCAAGACTAAGTCTAAAAAATGGTTACTACAATGGACATCAAGCGACTTGGGCTGTGCTTCGCAAATTTTTTTTTGTACTCCGTTGAAACGGCCAGACATATTTGCAGCTCCATCAAAATAATGTCCGCGCAAGTTCTGGAAATCAAGAACGATGCGTAAAATCATATCTTTCAGGGTATTGTATAGTGTTTCGGCCCTACTGTCGGGTGCACTGTACAGCCCGACGAACTCTTCTCGGGCAGTCAGCGTCGAGTGGTCTATGAAGGGTAAGAGCGCACTGAAGACGAAGACACAAAGAAGTCGCTCGGCTGTGTCGCTCGGCTGTGATCACTCCTGTTGGCATTATGAACCGCGTGCAAGCAAACCCTTACTCCCCTACCACTCGGCGCATTCCAAACTAGTTAAGAGAGCGATTACGAAGCTTTGCTTCAGGAGTTCCCTAACGAAGTCGTGTCACCATATGGTCCAACTCAGTTTCGACCAGCAAAGAAAGAGGCTGCTGGATGCCGGGTTTCCCCAGCCTTTGCTTGTCTCCGCAGCTGAATGCATCTTGAGGGACAGCAAAAACGAAAACCGAACTGTGGCGGGAACATTTGAGCAAGGGAATCGCATAAGGGTGTTACCTTACGTACACGCGGTTTCCCATAATTTGAAAAAGATTGCTCAGCGGGCCAAAGTGCGCGTGCTCTTTTCGGCGTCAAACAAGTTGGAAAGGCTGTGCAAGATTACGACGAGGAATGCAAACGAAAAGCGTGGATGCAAAACTAATCACAAAAACAAGTTTGTTGAATGCGCTGTGTGTGTGGTGTATTGCCTGCCGCTATCTTGTGGTCGCAGCTACGTCAAACAAACCGGTCGTTGCTTGAATGACCGGCTCCGTGAACACCATTACAATGTTAGAAACGTGGCAGGTGGGTTCTTGGCAATACATTGTAAGAAGTGCGGTTGTGTGCCTTTGTTCGACACGTGCAGAGTTCTGTCAAGAAATAGAAATCAGCTTACACGCGAGATAATCGAAGCAGGAGAGATTGAAAAGTTGGTTGACATGTGTGTTTGTATGCCTTCTATTGCGCTGACAAAAAAAGAATTTGTTTTCCTTGGTGTCTGTCATGATCCCTAGTAATGTTGCTGTTACTTCTGCGCAGCAGATGTGCTCATGGTTTGCCCTATAAGTAGTGTCGAGATCACAAAAATAAACTATTGAAAGTAGCGCTGTGTGTGCGTGTGTGTGCCTTCTTTGTGTCTTCGTCTTCAGTGTGCTCTTACCCTTCATAAACATGGAATACCAACATGCCCACATTACCACCTTGGTGAACTTCATTTCGAGTGGTCTACCCATCTCGCACATAATGTGAACGGTTATTGATCTGTGATGTCTGTAGTTCCATCAGCAATTATACCAAAGAACGGGCTCGATCTCACATCCTTCGCTATGCTGCGCTGTACATTGTGAGCCATGATCTCAATTATTTCGTTTTGCACATCTGTGCTCAACCATTTATCCCTCCCCGAAAGCCATCGTTTGAGAGCTGGCACGTCGTTAGATCGCTCGTCTAAAAGATCTATTAAGTTGCCTTCCTCGTTAGTGTGCCCCTGTAACGCTTGACCTGAGCGACAAACATAACGGATGGAGCTGACTATGACACGCAGCGCTATCATGGATTCCCTCTGCTGCTTCTGGTTCTGCGCAGATAGAAGCTGCACAACCCGAATTCCTGTTGCTATGGAAAGGTTGCGGTTTTGAGCATCTACATGAAATTGGCTCTTTTCACGGCGTTTCAGCCTCTCGGTACCTTTTTTCCTGTTGTTAAAGCCTGTCTTCATAAATGATAACTCCATAGTTCGCGTATTATCTCCAACGTCCTTACTTAAAGCCTCAAGGCACTCATAGCAGAAAACCACATCACGCTCAAAGTCATAAGAAAGCCATGAAAACCTCTCGAACCATTCGTGGTGACAAGAGCGCCCATCTTTGTTTCTGGGAAATTTGTAGCTTTTCTTTGGCACAGCTCGCAAATTCGGCCTTTCCCCGTCAGAATTTCGGCTGCCTCTTTGTATACATGTCTCGGAAGATGTGGATGGTCTTTCCACTTCTGTGGCTCATCGCATGGAGTGTGACAATTCTGCCTCTTGTGGTTCTACAACAGAAAATGGTAATGAAAGGTTAAACCAGGGTTGCATGACAATGATAAAACGCTGTTTCTAGGCAACCAACATAACTTACCAATAGAACAATCCGTAGGGCATGGCAGAAGCTCCGAGAGGACTAATGTCCTCTCGGAGCTTCTCGCAGCCGCTGAGCCGCCCTCCCGTCTCTGTAGTAACGGCCGAAGTTTCTGGAGTCATTGTAATGTATGCGTATATATTGCCACGCGCGTTTCTTTCACTGTATTCGGTTTCCGCCCACAAAGACTATCAGCAGTGCTCGGCGCAGACCGCGCCTTATTGTTCCAGAAGCTTCTCGCTTGTAGTAGATCGTTCTGTTAAGATTGCACGCAAGACGCTAACACTCAAGATTATTCCAGAGCTTGCGCGATGACTAGTGATAAGGCTAGAATGTTCGACGCGTGCGTTATAAAAGCCGGCGCGTTCCAACGATGTTCAGTTGATCGACGGCCGACGCTCTGTTCGCCGCTATCAGTGCCAGCGTTTATTGCTGTAATCTCACCTTCCTTTTACCGGCCGCAGGTTCGGCGAAATAAAGAGTTTCATCTTGGACTACTGCCTGCTGCCTTCGTCGACGTCACGACCACGTGACATCTGGTGGAGGTGCTCCCCGGTCCATGTACCGAACGCCCCCCCTCCAGCCGTGAGCCAAGCCCACACCGTGAAAAAGACATCGACGCCAACGCTGAGCAGCGAGCCAGCCGCAGGCAGCAAAGTCTACCGCCAGAGTACGGGCCTCTTCCTGAAAAGACCCGGAAGACCAAGACCCTGACCTCGGCCGCAGCGACGATGACAGCCCCTGTGCCGTCTGCACCCATCCTGCTCCGGCAACTGAAGCAGCCGCCAACCTTCTATGGATCGCCAAGTGAAGATCCCGAAACCTGGCTCGACACGTTCGAAAGGGTCTCGGCATTTAACAACTGGAGCTCCAAGCTGCGTCATGTGTACTTCTACCTGGAGGACGCAGCAAGGACCTGGTTCGAGAACAGGGAGCCCACCATTACAACTTGGGACATCTTCCGGACCAGCTTTCTCACCGCGTTCGCAAGCGTCGTGCGAAAGGAAAAAGCTGCCGCTTTGCTGGAAACACGGGTGCAGCTACCGACCGAAAACGTCACAATCTTTGCGGAAGAGATGATCCGTCTCTTCCGCCATACCGACCCTGACATGACCGAGGAGAAGAAGGTCCGTTTGCTCATGCGAGGGGTAAAGCAAGAGCTCTTCGCTGGGCTGGTGCGGAACCCACCCAAAACAGTCCAAGAATTTGTCTCGGAGGCTACGGCGATCGAGAAGACGTTAGAAATGCGCACCCGCCAGTACAATCGCCGATCGATGCAAGAAAGCGCAGCTGTTCACGCCCTCGGATCCGACGACCTACGCGAAACGATCCGAGCGATCGTTCGGGAGGAGCTGCAGAAATCGTTGCCGTCCTCACAGCCCCAAGTTGCCTCGATCGCCGACATTGTTCGAGAAGAAATCCAGCACTCGCTGGGAACCACTGAACCATCACATCCTCAGCCGGAAGCCATGAGCTACGCTGCTGTAGCCCGACGCGACGCCCCCCCTTACACGCCCACGTCAAGAGGCCACAGGGCCGCATTTCCGCTGCCAGACACCGTCGCCACCGCCATCGACGCCATACCGTCCACCTGCCGGGCAGCGCTACGCCCGAAGAAAAAAATACTCTGTTGCTTCTTTCTCACAGGTCGCTCAGTCGAAACGTGACGACCTCTTTCGTGCTGTGACACACGACTTGCTCGACTCCCCGAAGCGTCGCGAAAACCGCGTGGTTAAACTCGCCGTTTCCGCCTGCTGGCTCTATCGAGTTGGCCGCCATTGGTTACTCGATGCATTCTGCACTATTGCTTCTTAGTGCTTCTTGAGGACCTCTCTTAGTTAGGCAACTGGAAACAGTTGTTCTATGTTTACGCGGGTACGCAAAGCGTGATCCAGAAGTGCTGCGTGCGGTATTTACTACGTACTTGACCCAGCAGTTCTGAAAGAAAAGCGTCCGTCTCGTCAAAAGTAAAATTATTGTGACGCGAAAGTGAGCGCAGTAGTGCTTATTTTTGGAGGAATATACATCGAAGAGCTATTCAGGTGTGTTAGCAAAGCGTAGCATAGCCTTGTATAGTATAGAGAGAGAGATGAAGATGGAGGCCGGGAGGTTAACCAGGTACTAGCATCCGGTTTGCTACCCAGCACTGGGGAGGGGAAATAGGGGCAAGAAAGAGGGTGTAGAGAGAGAGAAAAAAAATCACAGCATATCCGCGGAGTGAATGATGATGAGTGGGCGAAGCTCCGGAGGTACATCATCAAAGACGTGATGGTGGTTGGTGGCATGTGGTCAAACGATATGCATGTGAGACCATATCGCGATACCATGTGTTGTATGGCATCGCGATCGTCATCGTCATCAGCGTCATCGTTATGACGCATAGTGGGTACATTCCATGTGGTATCGCGATGCCATGTGTTGTATGGCATCGCGATCGTCATCGTCATCAGCGTCATCGTTATGACGCGGGTACATTCCATGTACCCACTATGCGATCGCGATCGCATAGTGGGGATGACGATCACGATCGCGATCGTCATCGTCATCAGCAGGTGTCTACTACATACAAGGGACGCACGACCGACAGGCTAAGGAGCTTCGCCCCTAAAAAATGAAAGGAAAAAAATGCACGCGCACGCAGGATAAAAAAATGCCCCCCACCTCCCCGAAGCGAATCGTGAGGAAATGCGAATGCATTTCGCGCGCGCTTCACTCCATTTATATATGGTGGTAGTGGTTCGAAGGAAAAGGCGCCTAATTTCTGCAGCCTGGTCGGGAGCATGGCGCAGCGCCTGTTTTTTTTTTTGTTTTTTTTTTGCTTTTTTTTTCTGTTTTTTTTCTTCTTTTTTTGTTATTTTTTTAAAATTTTTTCTTAATTTTTTTTCTTTTTTTTTATTAAAAAAATTTTTTTTTCATATATAGCTCCGCCGAGCTCCCGCAATGCGAGCGCCCTCACGCACCAGAGCGCGCTCCTCCTCTCCACTCACTATAACACCTGCCGAGGCCACCGCGGACAACGCGAACGCCGGATGCCTGACAGCGCGACTAGAAATGCATTCGCATTTAAAACTGGGGATGCGTAAAGCACGCAGCGATGGAGCGGTGTTTCTTACTGGAACATGCCAATCGCTGCTAATGTGCAATGAAAGACCGAAGACTCCGACTGGACACAGAGACTCGCAGTCCGCTTTTAGTTAACGCGCACGCTGCGAATTTTTATTGTTCAACAACGCACAGGAGAAACCTCCCACCGGCACCACCTTGGAGGTCAAGATCCATTGCCATATATACGGGGTGGCCAGTGAACGGTTTTGCAGCGCGAGCATTCGGTTTTTTCAACCAAGAAACTCGATAGCAGACGCTGCCTGTGTCGGCGTCGCAAGGCGAGAGAAGGAGAGAGGGAGAGGGGGGGGGGGAGCGTAGGAGAGAGAGAGGGGGGGCGCGCATGCGCAGTGGGAGTGTAGACGCTGCGGGCAGAGATGCCTAGAGAAGAGAGATGGGAGCGTAGGAGAGGAGAGAGAGGTGGGACGCGCATGCGCAGTGGGAGTGTGGACGGCGCGGGCAGGGATGCCTAGAGGAGAGAGGGGGGAGCGTAGCAGGGGAGAGAGGAGGGGAGGTGCATGCGCAGTGAGGGTGTGGTTGCCGCGGGGAGGGATGCCTAGAGGAGAGAGAGGGAGAGAGGAGGTTTTTTATTTTTATTTTTTTTTTGAAAGGGTTTGCGCATGCGCAGTAAGGGTGGTCACGCCGCACACCACCACCACCGGATTAAGCTTCACCATAAGATGCTTCACATCTAACACCTGCCGGCGCGCACACCTCCTCAACCTATCCTCCTCCGCGGACAACGCCGCACAACGCCAACGCCGGACAACGCCAACGCCGGATGCCTGACATAGCCCGACTATGAAATGCATTCGCATTTAAAACGACGCGCACAGGAAGGGCGCACAGGAAGGGCGGTGTATAATATAGTATTGCAAGAGGGTGGGAAGGTGAAGTGAGGATGAGGCGGAGGAAAAGGGGAGGGGAGAACGCGTACAGAGAGACCGACAGACATAGAAAGAAAAAAGGAAGAGCAAAAATATAGAGAGACAAATGTAAGAAGGAGAGAAAAAAAATGCCCCCCACCTCCCCGAAGGGAATCGTGAGGAAATGCGAATGCATTTCGCGCGCGCTTCACTCCATTTATATATAAGCGCGAGCGAGCGGACGGGAGTGTGGGGCGCAGGTAGGAGAGAGAGCGAACGGCGAGAGAAGGAGCGGCGAAGCACTGCACCTACCCTCTGCTACACTCTCCACACACGCGGGAGCTCCGCCGAGCTTCCGCGATGCGAGCGCCCTCACACACCAGAGCGCGCTCCTCCTCTCCCCTCACTCTCCGCTACTCCGCCCGCACCACCTGCTCCGGTTGCTAGGGGCGAGGATAAGCGCGCGCACCCGCAGCTGTTGCTATGGGAGAGGGGGGTGAGAGCGGAGAGATAAAAATTACACCACCTTCCGCTAAAGGGAACCATGTGTAGATGTGAATCAGCGGGCGCTAACGCTTACACCGGCGGCGGCGTTGACGCTGGCGCTGATCCCAGCGTTGCGCAGGAGAGAAAACTGGGGATGCGTAAAGCACGCAGCGATGGAGCGGTGTTTCCTACTGGAACATGCCAATCGCTGCTAATGTGCAATGAGAGACAGAAGACTCCGACTGGACACAGAGACTCGCAGTCGGCTTTTAGTTAATGAGCACGCTGCGAATTTTTATTGTTCAACAACGCACAGGAGAAATCTCTTACCGGCACCACCATGGAGGTCAAGATCTATTGCCATATATACGGGGTGGCCAGTGAACGGTTGTGCAGCGCGAGCAGTCGGTTTTTTCAACCAAGAAACTCGCTAGCAGACGATGCCTGTGTCGGTGTCGCGACACAGGCATCGTGCGCAGCGGGAGTGTGGACGCTGCGGGCAGAGATGCCTAGAGAAGAGAGGGGGGGAGCGTAGGAGAGGAGAGAGAGGTGGGACGCGCATGCGCAATGGGAGTGTGGACGCCGCGGGCAGGGATGCCTAGAGGAGAGAGGGGGGAGCGTAGCAGGGGAGAGAGGAGGTGAGGCGCATGCGCAGTGAGGGTGTGGTTGCCGCGGGGAGGGATGCCTAGAGGAGAGAGAGGGAGAGAGGAGGTTTTTTATTTTTATTTTTCTAAAGGGTTTGCGCATGCGCAGTAAGGGTGGCCACGCCGCACACCGCCACCACCGGATTAAGCTTCGCCATAAGATACTTCACATCTAACACCTGCCGGCGCTTACCTCCTCAACCTATCCTCCTCCTCCGCGGACAACGCTGGACAACGCTGGACAACGCCGGACAACGCCGGATGCCTGACATAGCCCGACTATGAAATGCATTCGCATTTAAAAAATCACAGCATATCCGCGGAGTGAATGATGATGCTTGGGCGAAGCTCCGGAGGTACATCATCGAAGACGTGATGGTGGTTGGTTGCATGTGGTCAAACAATATGCATGTGAGACCATATCGCGATGCCATGTGTTGTATGTCATCGCGATCGTCATCGTCATCAGCGTCATCTTATGACGCATAGTGGGTACATTCCATGTGGTATCGCGATGCCATGTGTTGTATGACATCGCGATTGTCATCGTCATTAGCGTGATCATTATGACGCATAGTGGGTACATTCCATGTACCCACTATGCGATCGCGATCGCGATCGCATAGTGGGGATGACGATCGCGATCGTCATCGTCATCAGCAGGTGGGTACTACATACAAGGGACGCACGACCGACAGGCTAAGGAGCTTCGCTCCTAAAATGGTAGCATATTCACGAAGTGAATGATGATGATTGGGCGAAGCTGTCCTAAAGGAAATGAATGGCTCGGTCAATCATATGAAGACGAAATTAACTTATTTTCGTTGAAGAACGCCTTGCGGGATCCCTTCATTACGACGGCCTTGTGGTCCGTGAAGTGAAGGGCGAGCGGTTCCTCTACGGGTTCCTCTACGCGATGCCACGTGTTGTATGGCATCACGATCGTCATCGTCATCAGCGTCAACGTTATGACGCATAGTGGGTACATTCCATGTACCCGTGGAGCACACATAAGAAAACGCCTCGACACGTCCTTCTATTGCCGAAGCCAAAACACAACTGACTTTTTCTTTATTTTCTGCGCCCCTCGCGCCAGCCTTGTTGCCGCGCCGCACGAGATCACGCCCGACCTCTTCTTCCTTCACCGTGCAATCACGTCGATGTCGGTGGCGCTACATAGCTCCTCCCCCTAGAGAGCAGCATGGTCTGCGAACGAGATCAGCACTTCCAGGAAACTCTACGGGTTGAAGTAGTGTCCGCATTGACGGGAACGCAGACATGAGGAACCGGATTGAGCCACGCAACTGTGGGAGTCGTCTCACAGTAGGCTGGCTTCAGGCGCTCCAGTGCGATAGTGTCAGGTTTGCCGTGAACATCCACAATATATGTCGACTCGCGTTTCTCCAGTACCGGAAAGGGCCCGAGATAGTGTGGATGGAGAGCAGGTCGAATAGGTCCAAAGCGCACAAAAACGTGTGTTGCATTGGTCAGGTCGGATGTGATGTACGGTGTGCGTTCTGGAAGAGGACGTGCCGTAAAGGGTTTAAGATCCAAGATCCCGGAAGAGGTCTCGAAGACGGTGGACATATTCGTGAGTGGACATATTCTGCCGAGGGTGGTTCTGGTGAGAAGAAGTCGCTGGGCAGACGGAGCGGAGTACCGTAGACGAGCTCCGCGCTCGAGCACCCGAAGTCCGATTTCAAGGCGCACCGGATACCCAGAAGTACCAATGGCAGACGTTGAACCCACTGCGATGGCGTGCCATGGGCAATCAGGGCTGCCTTGAGTTGTCGATGGAAACGTTCCACGAGGCCATTGGTCTGGGGATGGTAGGCGGCCGTGCGAAGGCGATGCGTGCCAAGCAAACGCAGGAGCTCATGAAAGAGGGCAGACTCGAATTGCTGTCCTCTGTCAGTCACTATCTTGGTAGGGCATCCGAAGCGCGCAACCCATGTTGTGACAAATGCTGCCGCGAATTTGCTGCAGAGCTGTCTGGAAGCGGAGTTGCTTCTGGCCAACGCGTAAATCTGTCGACAGCTGTGAGCAGGTAGCGAAATCTATCACACGGCGGGAGTGGTCCGACAATGTCAATATGGACAATGTCGAAACGATGGTCAGGCTGCAGAAACTGGCGCGTTGGGGGGAACAGGGTACCTGTGGACTTTGGCGCGTTGGCAGGGCGTACATGCACGTACCCAGTCGCGTACATCTGCGTTCATCCGGGGCCATACGTAGCGTGATGAAACAAGGCGTTGCGAGGCACGAACGCCGGGGTGAGAGAGCTGGTGCAGCGTGTCAAAAAGCTGCTTGCGTAGCGTGCTAGGTACAAAGGGTCTGGGTGTGCCTGTCGAAGTGTCGCAGACAAGGTTGGCGCCATCAAGCAGGAGATCGTCCAATCGAAGTGCTGTTTTAGATGAGCGCAGTTTTATGAGCTCGGGATCATTAGCTTGGTGCGCTGCGAGCGTCTGCACATCGAGGTGGCACAGGAGTTGTAGGTGATGTCACGGCGTCCACGCGGCTGAGTGTGTCAGCAGGTATGTTCTGGTCACCGCTGATGTGTCGGATGTCGGTGGAGAATTCCGACATAAACAACAGATGGCGGATTTCTCGTGGCGTGTGCGTCGATGACTCTCTGCAAAGCGCATATGTCAATGGCTTGTGGTCCGTGAAAATGGTAAATGGTCGACCTTCGACGAAATGGCGAAAATGTCGGATGGCGAGGTAAATTCCAAGTAACTCTCGACCGAAGGTGCTATAACGAGCTTGTGTTGGCCTGAGTTTCTCGGAGAAAAAGGCTAGGGGTTGCCATGAGTTGTTAACCCGCTGCTGGAGAACCGCTCCCACGGCTGTGCTGGACGCGTCACTCATGAGGGCCAGAGAAGCCGTGCGGTTGGGATGGGCAAGAAAGGCAGCGTTGGCGAGTGCGCCCTTGATCTTGATGAAGGCTTCTTCAGCAGTGCCGTCCCAAGGCAGCAACGACGTCTTGTTGTTCTTGCTGATAAGCAGACGGTCCAAAGGCGCCACTATATCTGCACAGTTCTTGATAAATCGGCGGTAAAAGTTAACCATGCCGAGGAATTGCCGCAGCTTCGTGATCGTTGTGGGCCTAGGGAAGCTCTGGACTGCTTCGATTTTTGTTGAAAGTGGGCGGATGCCCCTGGTGTCCAGGTGATGTCCCAGAAAGACCAAGTCAGCGACACCAAACTCGCTTTTCGAGACGTTGATGACGATGCCGTGGTCTGATAGTCGTTGTAGTAGACAGCGAAGGTGTTGTAAATGCTCTTCCACAGATTTACTGGCCACCAACAAGTCGTCGACGTAGGCGACGACTTGTTGGTGGCCAGTAAATCGAAGACGAAGGGTAGACCACGCGTGACTGTGTCAATGAAACGTTGAAACGACTGAGCGGCATTCCGGAGACCAAACGGCATTCGCAAAAACTCGAAGAGTCCGAATGGTGTTGTAATAGCCGTCTTGGGTATATCTGACTCGGCCACGGGAATTTGGTGGTAGGCGCGGACAAGGTCAATCTTGGAAAAGATGTTGGCGCCGTGCAGAGCGGCGGTGAAATCCTGTATGTTGGGTAACGGGTACCGATCCGGAATCGTCTTAGTGTTTAGAGATCGGTAGTCTCCGCATGGTCTCCAGTCACCCGATTTCTTGGGCACCATGTGGAGTGGAGCTGCCCAGTTACTGGCAGATGGGCGAATAATTCCTAATTCCAGCATGTGTTCAAATTCTGCATGTGCGACTTTGAGCTTGTCCGGAGCAAGTCTACGTGGCCGGAAAAAGGCAGGAGGTCCGGAAGTAATGATGTGATGACTTACGTCGTGGCACACTGGTTTTTTCCAATTAGGCGGTGCGGTGATGTCTGGGAATTCTCGTAACAAAGCCGCGAAGGGTTCATTGGAAACCGTAGCACAAGAGAGAGCTAAATCTGTGGTTTCCGGCGCAGCAATGCCTTTCACAGAGAGGTAAGTTGTCGCGTCTAGGAGACGTTGTCGCTTGACGTCGACGATAAGGCCATGGTCGGTGAGGAAATCACCGATAATGGCAGAAGGAACGTCGGCGACCATGAACAGCCAGCGAAATGGTCTTCGTAGTCCCAGGTTGAGTGTGAGCGAACGTTGACGAAACACTGGAATCCGCGTTCCATTCACAGCTTGCAAGTACAGCATGGGAGTAGCAGCGCGATCCATGCGTGTAGCAGGTAGAATGCTGACCTGTGCGCCTGTGTCAATTAGGAAGCGTTGCCCAGTGACCTTGTCGTTGACATAGAAGAGGCGACATGGGATGGGCCCGTGACCGCTCGTCGCCGCTAGCGGTCGGCCGGACGGTTTTCCGACCAGGCGCAAGGGAGGAGGCAGCGACGTGCGGAGGCACCAAAACGGCGGTGATACCAGCATATGTCAATTCAATTCTTTTTTCAATTCAATTCTTTATTTGTAGGCGTCAATTACACAAATACCAAAACTGGTTGGACCCATAGCCAAAGGCCAGTTGCGGGTCCAATAAAAAATAAATAAAAAAATAAGAGTTCCATGTACAAGAGGAAGGTACAAAAATGTGTACGAGTATAATCCTTATACATATTTCAATTTCATGAGCGTACAAAAGAAAAGCAAAAGTATCGGTAAGTGCACAGTTCTGGATAAGCATGTAAAGGTAGTTACATGCAAAACAAGGTAATTACATGCAATAATATCAATGGTTAAAATATACATGTTTAACCTCGAGGAAAAAAAAGAATGGTTTTATTAGCAGTCAAGGCGGTGATGCGGGCTAGTTGGTTTGAGTCACTTGTAGTCATATTTGTAGCGCAATAAACCCAGACGAAGACAAAAAATACAGAACAAATACACAGGACGGGCGCTAGTCAACAGTCATTAGCAGGTTTCAGCAAACTACTGAGAAACAAAAAATGACAATATTGTTCAGACTAAGTATTTTTTAAGTACTGATGAAAAATTATTTGTTTGTTTTATTTCTGCTGGTAGTTTATTCCAAACTTTTGGTCCTGAAAACTGCAGCAAGCGTTGCCCGTAAGTATTCCTCGTTGGAGGAAGATTAAAATTTCCGTATGCTTGATTTCTTGTCACACGAGAGGATGTGCAAAATAAGGAAATATGAAATGGTAGGTTGTTTTTAACGATACTGAAAACACACGTGGCTATTTTTAATTCATGTATCCTATCATAGGGCAAGATATTCATTTTTATAAACAGAGGTAAACTAGGTTGATCATAACGTGAATGGGTGATTATTCTAAGGGCTCGTTTCTGAAGTTTGCGTACAGGTTCAAGATAAGTTTTGTATGTCGCACCCCACGATTCATTACAGTATGTGATATGGCTGTGGACGAGTGTGAAATATAAAATACTCAAAGTGTTAGAATCGAGATGATGACGCGCTTGTGAAAGCGCGTAGGATCCCGAGGCCAGTTTTGCGCAAACTGCGTTTATTTGCTCTTTCCAGTGCAAATTAATATCAAACATCACGCCAAGATATTTAAATGAGCTGGCTTCATCTAGTGGAAATTCGTCTATTCGTAAATCTAGTGATTTAGCACTCACCATATTTTGACGCGTTCGAAACACCATGTATTTAGTTTTTTTTTGTGTTAATAGTAAGTTTGTTCGTTGAAAACCATTTACTTACTTTTTTCAGCTCGTTGTTTGCTTTGGTTTCCAGATCACAAATATTGTCGGCAGTTATAACAATACAAGTGTCATCGGCGTACATAAGAACTTCGCTAGTATCTAAAGTTAGCGGGAGGTCGTTTATATATAACGAAAATAAAAGTGGCCCAAGGACGGATCCTTGAGGGACTCCAGTGCGCATACTTTTAGGTAATGATGTAAAATTGTTTATTTTTACTACCTGCACCCGTTCATGAAGGTAGCTCGTTAGTAGATCTAGTGAGGTACCGCGAAAGCCATATTGCTGTAGTTTATTTAGAAGTATACTGTGATCTACTGTGTCAAATGCTTTTTTTAGATCTAAGAATATGACGCACACAAGCATATTGTATTGTAAAGATGCATTAATTTTTTGAGTTAACGTTAACACTGCTGACGAAGTTGAGTGATTCGGACGAAAGCCGTGTTGCTGCGGGCACATAACCTGATATTTATCAATGAATTTGTGGAACCGACTGATAAGAAGTTTTTCAAATATAGTATTAATGGTACTAAGTACAGATATTGGCCTGTAATTACAAGGGTCACTACGGTCTCCGTCTTTGTATATAGGGACAACCTTAGCAACCTTCAAATGAGATGGGTATCTAGAGCAGTTCACAGACTTATTAAACAAGTGGCATAAAACTGGTCCTAATATATCTATATTCTCTTTAATCATGCGAATAGGTATACCATCTAATCCGGAAGCTTTTGAGGCAGACATCTTATTGACTGTTGCTATTACATCTTCTATCTCAATTGTATACAAAACGAAGGTGTTAGGCACAGGACTCTGCGAGATAGAGGTGTTTGAGTCATTAAACTTTTCAGCTAGGGTTGGACCGATGCCTGCGAAATACGTGTTGAAATTATCCAGAACATCTTCATAAATGGTTTCGGGAGGCACAGTTTGATTACGTTGTTTACCTATGATTTCGTTTATGATCTCCCACAATTTTTTTGTGTTGCCAGCGGCCTGTCTAATTAGTTAATACTCCCTGTTGCGTGATCGGATCATAGCAACCGATTTATTCCGCTGTATTTTAAATTGCTGTGAATAGTATCGATTATCTCTACAATGGCGCCATTTGTCATACCAGTATTCTTTGGCTTTGAGTGTTTGAAGGATGTCTTCCGTTATCCAGGGGCATAAGGGTTTATCATGTCGGCCTTTCGAGATCTTACGTTTACTCCTTTCTACAGAAATTTGTAGATATCCAATTAGATTAGCTACTTCTATTTCGATATCCTCGTTGTATATTTCATTGTACTTAATATGCAGAATTTCTTCTCGTAATACTTTGTAATCTATTTTCATTACGACATTATTTTTTGTTTGCGTGATACTCTTTGAGGAATCTAAAGCGGCAAATATAGGTAAGTGATCAGAAATTGGCTCTGAGTAAACGCCTCCGGTGACACCCGTGTCAAGATTTGTCAATGCGTGGTCAATTAAAGACGTCGATACCTCAGTTACACGCGTCGGTGACGTAATTAAATTCCGATAGTTGTAGGACTGCAACAAAAAGCCATAGTCACTACCTTTCATGTTACATGCGTTTATGTTCATGTCGCCTACTATAATGACTGCTTTATTTTGGTACCTTGACACAACGCAGAAAACTGATTCCAGTTTATCAAGAAAACCCACGAGGCTACCAGTCGGCGGGCGATAAACTGCAACAACAATGACGTCATACTCAAGACGAATGAAAAGGGATTCAATATCATTGCAACTATACGTGGCCGTTTCAATTTTGCTATAGGATATATTATCTTTTACGAACAATGCAACGCCACCCCCACGTGAGCGTGAGTCGCGCGCGTTTGATTCTGTTCTGTAACCGGGAAGACTGTATGTTTCACGTTTTCGTAGCCACGTCTCAGTTGCCGCAATGACATTGAACGAATGCGCATGATGCGACAGGAAAGCAGAAAGCAAGTCCCCGTTTTTATTAATACTACGAATGTTGCAATGAAAAAACTATTAGATTTTGCTCTACAATGATTGTCAACTTCTTTGATTGTGTAAGGCATTATGAAGGAGTATGATTAAGTTTGGGAGAAATGCCTACACTATATCCGATAGATCTTCTTCACCTGTTAGATGCACTACTTTCGAATTCTCTGATTTCCGTAGAAGTATTTTCCCTCAGAGACCCATGCAAATTTCCATCCTTTTTCTCGTTTTAGTTGGATGGCTTTTCCAAGCAGGATTTTCCTTTCGGGGCACAAGTGTTCGTTGATCGCTATTCTTAAAACCAAGCATGGCAGTGTTCAGTCGCTTTTTTTTAGCTTCCTTTAGTAGTTTGTCACGGACCGATCTGGATGCGAACTTCACCACTACGTTTGGGGGGCGTGTTGCCCCGTGATGGGACGTGGTGAGCCACGTCAATATCCCCGTCGGAAAGTTGGACGCACAAGGAGATGCGACTTTTGCGACTGTTTCAAGGACATCCTCACTTTCAGTCTTTGGTATACCTCTCAGTTCAAGGTTGTTGCGCCTACTGTACTGCTTTAATTCAATGAGCTGCTTTTTCGTTTCCTGCAGCTCTTTTTTTAGACTTAGGTTCTCTTTGCTGCACTCAAGGCCCTGGTTTTTCACTTCACTGAGCTCAAGTCGAAGGCTTTTTATTTCACTTCGGTATTCTTCGAAACTTTCGTTCATGTACCCGACTGATTGCCTGATGGAAGTGAGCTCAGCTTTCATTGAGTTATTCGTCGCATCGATCTTGTTCATCTCCCTTTTCAGGTCACCCATAGCTTCAACAAATTTAGAGGTCATCTCAACAAGCACCTTAGATACCTCTTTATTGCTTGACGGTGCCTTTTCAACCAATGTCTTATCAATATCGGACAAAGCGTCAGTTTTGCCAGAAGCCATTTCAAATGTTAACTAGGCACACTTGCAAGTTACACAACACAGAGGGGTGTACGCTTCAGAATACACTATGATACAAGTGGCAGCAGTGACAGCAAAAACATCTAACAGGTCAAGAAGGTAAAAGAAAGCTATGCCAACCTTCAATACGAAGCAGGAACCGTTTAGCCGATGCACAGTCGATGCTGTCACCGCTGCCAAATGTCGTGTCCCCGGAGCACTGCTGTCTTTATAAGCTGCACGCCGGTGCCGATGTCCAGCGCCGTCTGAACGGGATCGATCAGGTCTGCGCAGCTGCGATTCTCTGTCGCTCGTCGCCTTTTTCATACACCAGATCGCAGTACGATGGTGATACGGCCCGTGTATCCTTTTCGCCGGCAGATCTGCAATACGAAGCAGGAACCGTTTAGCCGATGCACAGTCGATGCTGTCACCGCTGCCAAATGTCCTGTCCCCGGAGCACTGCTGTCTTTATAAGCTGCACGCCGGTCACGAGGTGCCGATGTCCAGCGCCGTCTGAACGGGAGCGATCAGGTCTGCGCAGCTGCGATTCTCTGTCGCTCGTCGCCTTTTTCGTACACCAGTTCGCAGTACGATGGTGATACGGCCCGTGTATCCTTTTCGCCGGCAGATCTGCAATACGAAGCAGGAACCGTTTAGCCGATGCACAGTCGATGCTGTCACCGCTGCCAAAATCTGCTGTGCTTGACCGTTGCCGACTGCTGTGCTTGACCGTTGCGCTGGCTCTCGATGGATGGCCAGCGTCGATGAGATGGGGAACGGCGACGTCGACGGGAAGAAGGAGAAACGCTGCTACGAGTGGTGGCAACCAGAAGCTTCTCCAGTCTATCGCAGAACTCAGCGACAGGAAATGATGTTGATGCTGGCTCGGACTGGTTTGTCAGTGATGGGCTGACGGCGTGCGATGCTGAAGCCGGAATTGTAGCTGCGACCACTGGAGGTGGATTGGCCACTTCCATAACCTTGTCAGCCAATGTAGCCAGCTCTGACAAATTCTGGGTTGAAGCAGTTGCCAGCACCATCTGGACTTGGGTGGGCAAGCGCTGAAGGAATAGCTCACGGATGAATGTGCTGTCCGTGGTGGAAGCGCGTGGACCGAGAAGATTAAGGAATCGACGCAGTAGCTGGCTTGGCCGTTGATTGCCGAGATGTTCGATTGGGAGTAGCTGTTGCAACCGCGTGCGTTCCGAGAGAGCCGTGCGGTCCATTATAGCGGACTTGATTACGTCATAAGGCGACTCTGGTAGGTCGTGCGCGAACGAATGCAGAAGGTCGGAAATCTCTTCGATGACGGTCGCTGGAAGCGCGTCGACCACCAAGAGGTACTTGCGAGTCTGGGACGTAATCCGCGAGAGCTCAAAACGGGCCTGTGCTTGGATGAACCACGCTGAAGGATTCCGTTCCCGGAACTCTGGCAGTCGGATGGTGTTCGAGATAACCGCAGCGGTTGAATTGGTCTCGGCGTCCGCCGGGTCGGTCGAGGCTTGCTGGCGTTCGTTGCCGGTGGTTGACATGGCTCCACGTGTTTTTGTTTGATCGGGCACAAGTTGCTACTTGATGCAAACGTCCGCGGTCACCAATTGTGGAGCACATAAGAAAACGCCTCGACACGTCCTTCTATTTCCGAAGCCAAAACACAACTGACTTTTTCTTTATTTTCTGCGCCCCTCGCGCCAGCCTTGTTGCCGCGCCGCACGAGATCACGCCCGACCTCTTCTTCCTTCACCGTGCAATCACGTCGATGTCGGTGGCGCTACATACCCACTATGATGACGCTGCCCTTATGGCAGCGTCATCCCCATGTGTTGTATGGCATCGCGATCGTCATCGTCATCAGCAGGTGGCTACTACATAGTGGGTACATTCCATGTCCCCACTATGATGACGCTGCCCTTATGGCAGCGTCATCCCCATGTGTTGTATGGCATCGCGATCGTCATCGTCATCAGCAGGTGGTACAACATAGTGGGTACATTCCATGTCCCCACTATGATGACGCTGCCCTTATGGCAGCGTCATCCCCATGTGCTGTATGGCATCGCGATCGTCATCGTCATCAGCAGGTGGCTACTACATAGTGGGTACATTCCATGTCCCCACTATGATGACGCTGCCCTTATGACAGCGCCATCCCCATGTGTTGTATGGCATCGCGATCGCCATCGTCATCAGCAGGTGGCTACTGCATAGTGGGTACATTCCATGTCCCCACTACGATGACGCTGCCCTTATGGCAGCGTCATCCCCATGTGTTGTATGGCATCCAGGGGCTCCGGAAGTATATCTGATGTGTGGGGGGCGACGACGTCTCGGGGCTGATGTCGCATCGTGTCGGTACATATATATATATATATATATATATATATATATATATATATATATATATATATATATATATATATATATATATATATATATACATAGTGTGTGTGTGTGTACTAGCACTATACCTTAAGGAAATTATCACGAATGAGGACGAGGTGTCCGGTTACCAATATGACGTGACTGTCAAGTAAATTATTTTCTGAAGTTTTTCTCGGCTGCCGGGAGAATAGATACTCCCTATCTAGTTCGCTTACAGTACCCTCGGCCTTTTTTTTCTTATGTTTTGTGCCTCACTAGTCAGGCGCGGTCATATGACGCCATCTCATGAATTCACGATAACACGTTTACGTGAAACATCAAACGCGAAGTCCTGAGCTGTAACAAAATGAAGTATCGTTGTAGCTTACCGCGTCATTGAAGGCGACAGTGAAGTCAATGTTCTTTGTCGGCATTTTCTCTCGCGGTAGTGCGCAAAATATGAGCGTATCGATGTTTTCCCGTGTAACTTTCCCGCTTGGGCCTCCGATACGCACACCCAGTTAGGGACCTTAAAGGGGCACTAATGAGAAAAAAAGCCGGCAGATCCCACGCACTGTGGGAATCGATGCAATGCGAAGCAGCCAGGAAGGAGCAAATCATGCTTTACATAATTTGCATGTCATGTTTTACATGTTACGACCTGTCATTTGTGTTCGTCACAGTCACGTCGCGATATACCAATTTTGGTGTATGTCAAGCTAGCGAACTGGACGCAAGCGCACCATGAGCGTGGCATCTAAATGGCATTGTAGATGACATGCATGCCAAGATTTTCATGTTACCACCTGCCACTTATGTTCGTTATACAGTCATGTCACTCAATACCAAATTTGCTCTATATCAAGCTAACGAAACGGCCGCGAGCGTGCCATGAGCGTGGCATGCAAGTCATGTCGCACATGACAAGTCATGATTTCCATATTACGGCTTGTCATTTATGTTCGCCATACAGTCACGTCGCGATATACCAAATTTGGTGTATATCAAGCTAACGAAACGGCCGCGAGCACGCCATGAGCGTGGCATGCAAGTCATGTCGCGCATGACAAACCATGATTTCCATATTACCACTTGTCATTTACGTTCGTCATACAGTCATGTCACTCAATACCAAATTTGGTGTATATCAAGCTAACGAAATGGCCGCGAGCGCGCTTTTGCGTGGAATGCAAGTCATGTTGCTCATGAAGTCATAATTTTCATATTACCACTTGTCATTTATGTTCGTCATAGTCATGTCACTCAATCCCAAATTTGGTGTATGTCAAGCTAACGAAACGGCCGCGAGCGCGCCATGAGTGTGGCATGTAAATTATACTTTTCATGACAAGTTAGTCATGATTTCCATGATATGACCAGCCATTTATGTTCTTCATACAGCCATGTTATGCCATACCAAATTTGGTATAAATTCCATTAACGATACGGCCAGGAGAGCACAAAGTCGTAGGCGGATAGATAGATAGATAGATAGATAGATAGATAGATAGATAGATAGATAGATAGATAGATAGATAGATAGATAGATAGATAGATAGATAGATAGATAGATAGATAGATAGATAGATAGATACGCTCAAAGTCGCCGGAGTTCGCTAAGAAATTCTTCGCATTTAATATGAAGTTGAGCTGGACGAACAGGGACATTGCAGAACGCGTGCAGTTCTAGTTGGAACTGAAAAGATGACTTATCAGTGGCGATATTCGTAAGCACACACCAAATATTTCTTACTTAATTTCTCTCCCCCAGATTCGGTGTTGAAGCGATGTCGTCACGAATCGCATTTCTCTCAGCGAATTACAAGGCGCCACGTTACGTCACCACGTGAGCAAATGGCCGCTGCATGGTCGCAGTTTTCGCGATTACCGCGATGGATGTGGCTGCAGACTTTGAACCTCGCAACTAAGATCTCGCCATGAAAACAGGATTGCATTTCAGAGAATCTGAAATGACCCCCGTGCTTTCGCGGCAGCTCTTTCTGCGTGCGATGTCTGGCAGGAACCGACGGAAAGCGAAGCCTGGTTTCCGTCGACAGCATGCGAGGCGTCCACTTGCCGAATACTGTTTATGTAGAAGCGTGTTTCATCTTGTGTTTTCATTAATGGCGATTTCCTTTGGGAGGACTGTAGCAGAGGCTCTGTGCAGTGAAGAGAGGCGAGGCATTGCAGTGAGACCAAGGCCACGCAGAGCCACGCAGAGCATCCGAAGAGCAGGTGCCAGTGAAGAGAAGTATACCATGTGATCAAAACCATCGAAGCCCTATAGTTCTCTGCGGTACAGGGGTTGAACACGTGTGAAATCCGACGCTCAATCACTACGAAGCTCACTCGTATAAACGATGTCAACATCGCTGGGTAAAACTACACCTGGCAGCCGCCATTACCACCGCGCTCACCGGCAGAAGCAAAAATAAAAACTAGGGATGAGGGTATCACGATGAATAGCTCTTGAATCACAGCC
The DNA here is from genome assembly GCA_030522465.1 of Rhipicephalus appendiculatus. Classification (NCBI taxonomy): domain Eukaryota; kingdom Metazoa; phylum Arthropoda; class Arachnida; order Ixodida; family Ixodidae; genus Rhipicephalus; species Rhipicephalus appendiculatus. The sequence continues at coordinate 401,155 of JALIZH010030925.1, read as the reverse complement.
GGAATGCGTTTGTGATCACTACAAGAAAGTTGAAGGGGCGTTAGTACATATATATATACCTCAGTTTACAGCTATTTTCTCGCTTGCTAAAGCTCAGCTCACAGTAAGAATGACATGAATGTGATCATAATGAGGTCACTTGACATTACAGTTCTACTTCCTGTATCTCTTTAGTGGTATTGCGCACGAGCCCTACCCCTGTCAGTCGTTGTGACGTGCTAAGTTGGATCGTGATGCCACCTTGCTTCACGGAACCTTGCCCCAGACGACGGGAAGCTGGCGGCCCGAGCGCGCTTTTTTCTTTGAGCTTCCCACTTCAATCCCAATTTCCCAACTACTTCATTTCCACTGGCATCTTGAAACATGAGCTTGGAAAGCGTGACCAATGTTTGCGGTGAGATGCTGCTCTGGTGCTGCGTGCACAATTAGTGCACCACGCATGCAAAGGAGCCGGGTCTAATTTCATATTCAGTTCTACCTCAAGGATAACGAACATCGCGATTGATGGCTCATAAAGCTTAGAAAGGGTAATGAACCGAAGTCCGGCGCAGGTGTCTGCAGCAAGCATATCCAAGAGGGCGACTTTGCCTAGTAGGAACGCGAACGTTATTGGTGAGTAACAGTGAGTTCACACGTGACAATTTCACCTTGAAGTGAAGACGTCCACACCTCCAAGTTTTCTGAAAATTTGAAAAATTACTTCGGGAATGTCATATAGTCAATCCCCATCCTACGCACGCTGATCGGGGAACATGTCATTGGGAAAGTACCGATACACAGAGAACAAATGAGGAGAGGTAAGGGATTTTGATAGAAAAAGAAAGTAGTTTCTCAACGACTTTCTGGTTGAAAAACAATAAGCTAGGAAACTTGCAAGAAATCCTATATTGAACTCTTTTTCTTTTTCCAATCATCAATTCGTCCCGGCGTCTGCCCGCGAAAGCTCGCTGTATGCTTAAAGGCTGACATGCCTGATGAGCTGGTAAAGACCTTCTCGCTCGCAACCCTTCAGCAACAAGACGGTGGGCCGAGCTTTCGCTTTTCGATTTTTACTACGGTCATTACGTGTGGAAGAACTGAGGTGGTCTGGGCCGAACTGGAAGAGAAAACGACCATTTCAAGCGATAAATTCAGTGACGAAGCTAGTAGGAGGTTCATTTCCCCCCCACCCCGCCCTGAAATTAATACACTTTGTATGTGTATATGCGTGCCCATACAAACACTCGCAAGAACATAGATAAAGGGAGGCCAGACACCCCCTCCCCCCCACCCCCCCAACCCCCCCCCCCAAAAAAAAAAGATTCTGGCTGCACTCGTGAGTAGGTTCATGATTAAAATCGTGCTTATATGGGATTATGCTTACACGGACCTTTTTTTATCTGCTTTTCGTGGGCTTGGATATGAAAAAAGAAAGAGAGAGAGAACGAGAGGCATCCTAAAGTCGTGACACTGAGACGCGCTCCGACAAGGGCTGCAGAACTGAGCGCTAGCCTTCGCTTCCTTGAGAACCACTTCAGGATGGAGGATATGTTGAACCAGAGGAAAACAGGCAGTGATCTTTACGCACACAAAGCACCGACAAATAATGTGCCAGAAGTCGCAGGCCTCCAGAAAATTGCGTTTGGTTTGTTGAAGGAAGGGAGCACCCTTTAACTGGTCAGTCTTTAGTCTCACTGGTGGTACCATGCAGGGTAGGAGAAGGCGAGGTAGGGGGGGGGGGGTTCGAACATCCATGAGCGTGGGGGCATGCCCCCCACTGGTTTTGAACCTGGGGGGGGGCGACGGCCCCCACGGCCCCCCCCGTTTCCGGAGCCCCTGATGGCATCGCGATCGTCATCGTCATCAGCAGGTGGCTACTACATAGTGGATACATTCCATGTCCCCACTATGATGACGCTGGCCTTATGACAGCGTCATCCCCATGTGTTGTATGACTTCGCGATCGTCATCGTCATCAGCAGGTGGCTACTACATACAAGGGACGCACGACCGACAGGCTAAGGAGCTTCGCCCCTAAAAGACAGAGTGACAGAGAAAGAAAAAAAATCACAGCATATCCGCGGAGTGAATGATGAGTGGGCGAAGCTCCGGAGGTACATCATCAAAGACGTGATGGTGGTTGGTTGCATGTGGTCAAACGATATGCATGTGAGACCATATCGCGATGCCATGTGTTGTATGGCATCGCGATCGTCATCGTCATCAGCGTCATCGTTATGACGCATAGTGGGAACATTCCATGTGGTATCGCGATGCCATGTGTTGTATGGCATCGCGATCGTCATCGTCATCAGCGTCATTGTTGATGCATAGTGGGTACATTCCATGTACCCACTATGCGATTGCGATCGCATAGTGGGGATGACGATCGCGATCGCGATCGTCATCGTCATCAGCAGGTGGCTACTACATACAAGGGACGCACGACCGACAGGCTAAGGAGCTTCGCTCCTAAAAAATCACAGCATATCCACGGAGTGAATGATGATGAGTGGGCGAAGCTCCGGAGGTACATCATCAAAGACGTGATGGTGGTTGGTTGCATGTGGTCAAACGATATGCACGTGAGACCATATCGCGATGCCATCGCGATCGTCATCGTCATCACGCAGGTGGCTACTACAAACATGGGACGAACGACCCACGCCATAAGTAGCTTCGCCCCTAAAATCGACATCTGGCGGGCCCCTGACAACCGCCCGCTCTGCTACCACTGCGGGGAAGCCGGACATACCTACCGCCGCAGCCAGTACCGAGAGATGGGGCTACGCGGATTCGCCGTCAACGCGCCGTGTCCGCAGCCAGGCGAACGGCCTCACGACATGGACGACTACCTCACCGGAACACAGTGGCAAAAACGACGACCTTCTCGCTCGCCGTCGCCCGGCCGGTACATGTCACCGCACCGCCGGCAGTACACTGGCCCAAACCGGGGCCGATCTCCTAGCCCTTACCCGGAAAACTAAGGGCAGCAACCGATGGAGGTGCGGATGCTGTACGACGAACTACCGAGGATCCTCCGCCGCCGACGACGACGCCGCGACGAGACCTCAAGAACCCGCCGCAACCCTGACACAGCCCTGACGTCGAAACTTTGCGGCCTGCAGAAGACCTAACGAGGCAACATCGAAGCAGCAGTACAATCCATCGTAGCCGTGACCCGACGCTGCGACCCAACCGCAACGCCAGGCGACGAACTAGCGACCTCGACGTTCTCATCGACGGCCACAGCGTCACAGCTCTCGTCGACACCGGAGCCGACTATTCCGTCATCAGTGGGACGTTCGCCGCGAAGTCGAAGAAAGTAAGGACTTCTTGGGAAGGCCCTGAGATCCGGACAGCTGGAGGCCACCTAGTAACGCCGGCAGGAATCTGCACAGCGAGCGTGTCCATTAACAACCGGATTTATCCAGCAAGCTTCGTAGTCTTACAGCGTTGCTCCAGAGACGTCATCCTTGGTATGGACTTCTTAAGCCTTCATGGTGCAGTGATCAATCTTCGATCCAAGTCGATAACGTTATCCACTGAAAAAGCACTACCACCGCATACACCGTCAGGAAAGCACGCCTTAAATTTGCTGGAAGACCAAGTCACAATTCCCCCCTCGCTCCAGCGTCAGCATTTCCGTCGGCACTAATAAATCAACGGATATGCAAGGCGTCGTTGAAGGCGACCAGCACCTATTGATCAACCGCCAGATTTGCGTAGCCAGAGGAATAGCCGAGATGCAAGCAGGGAAAGCAACACATGCTCACGAACTTCAGCAACGAGTACAAGCACGTGAGCAAAGGCACGACGGTTGCCTACATCGAAGAAATAGTGGAAGCAAGCAACGCTATTGCCCTCGCCGAGTCTACCGAACCTGCTACGACGCACCAAGATGAACTAGCTTTCGACGTTAACGCGAGCCTTCCGACGCCTAAACAAGAACAGCTCAGAGCTCTGCTCCTGCAATACAAGGACTGTTTTTCATCGTCGTCAAGAATTCGACAGACCCCGGTCGCAAAACATCGCATCATAACAGAAGAAAGGACCAGGTCGCTCCGTCAGAGCCCGTACAGAGTTTCGACGCGAGAACGCGAGGCCATAAGGAAACAAGTCGACGAAATGCTACGCGACGACATAATCCAGCAGTCCAAGAGTCCCTGGGCGTCTCCCGTGGTGTTGGTGAAGAAGAAGGACGGAACGCTACGTTTCAGTGTCGACTATCGTCGCCTGAACAAGATCACAAAGAAGGACGTGTACCCCCTCCCACGGATAGACGACGCCCTGGATCGACTCCACAACGCGAAGTACTTTTCGTCGATGGCCCTCAAGACAGGCTACTGGCAAATCGAAGTCGACGAGAGAGACCGAGAAAAGACGGCCTTCATAACACGAGGCGGCCTGTTCGAGTTCAAGATCATGCCTTTCGGTCTTTGCTGGGCACCTGCGACATTCCAGCACGTTATGGATACTGTACTGGCCGGTCTGAAGTGGCAGACTTGCCTTGTGTACTTGGACGACGTCGTTGTCTTTTCGTCAAACTTTAACGAACACCTCCGGCGCCTTGCAGCTGTACTTCAAGCAATCAAGACCTCCGGACTCACCCTCAAGCCAGAGAAGTGCCGCTTCGCGTACGAAGAACTTTTGTTCTTGGGCCACGTGATAAGCAAATCCGGAGTACGCCCCGACCCGCAAAAGACAACCGCCATCACTGCTTTCCCGCCACCCACCGACAAGAAGGCCGTGCGTCGATTTCTCGGCTTGTGTGCCTATTACAGGCGGTTCGTTAAAAACTTCGCCCGCATCGCCGAGCCTCTCACTAACCTCACCAGGACCGACGTCGAGTTCAAGTGGGAAACGCCGCAGGAGGAAGCACTTCAGTAACTAAAACGACGCCTGCAGACGCCTCCGTTACTTGCGCATTTCGACGAATACGCCGAAACAGAAGCACACACCGATGCACGCAGTGTAGGACTCGGCGCCGTTCTTGCGCAGAGGACTGACGGACTGGACAGGGTCATTAGTTATGCTAGCCGGTCACTATCAAAGGCAGAGGCCAACTACTCCACAACAGAAAAGGAGTGCCTTGCCATCATCTGGGCTACATCAAAGTTTCGCCTCTACCTTTACGGCAGGCCCTTCAAAGTTGTGAGTGACAACCACGCCTTGTATTGGCTAGCTAACTTGAAAGACCCTTCTGGTCGCCTCGCACGGTGGAGCCTGAGACTTCAAGAATTCGACATTACCGTCGTTTACAAGCCCGGAAGAAAACACTGACGCCGACTGCCTGTCTCGTGCCCCCGTCGACCCACCGCCGCTGGACGACCAGGATGATGACGGCTTCCTGGGAACCATAAGTGCCGACGACTTCGCCGAGCGACAGCGAGCCGATCCAGAACTCAAGGGCCTTATGGAATACCACGAGGGCAAAGCCACTGTGGCTCCAAAGGTATTCAGACGAGGACTGGAGTCGTTTTTCATGCGCAACCGCGTTCTTCTAAAGAAAAACTTCTCGCCACTTCGGGCCGACTGCCTCCTCTTAGTACCTTCGGCATTACGTCCAGAAGTTCTGCATGCTTTGCATGACGACCCGACAGCTGGACACCTTGGATTTTCCCGTACGCTGGCAAGGATACAAGAAAAGTACTACTGGGCTCGCCTCACTGCCGACGTCACCTACTACGTGAGGACTTGCCGAGATGGTCAGCGACGGAAGACACCACCGACTAGGCCAGCCGGACTTCTGCAGCCCATCGAGCCACCTCGCCGGCCGTTCCAGCAAATCGGCATGGACTTACCGGGGCCGTTCCCGACGTCGAATTCCGGAAACAAATAGATCGTCGTAGCTACTCACTACCTCACCCGCTACACCGAGACAAGGGCCCTGCCCAAGGGCAGTGCCGCCGAGGTAGCAAAGTTCTTCGTCCAGAACATCGTACTGCGTCATGGCGCCCCAGAGGTCCTCATTACCGACAGAGGTACGGCCTTTACTGCGGACCTAACTCAGGCGATCCTGAGGTACAGCCAAACAAGTCACCGCCGAACCACCACCTACCACCCAGAGACCAACGGCCTGACCGAGCTTCTAAATAAGACCATCGCCGACATGCTGGCCATGTACGTCGACGTCGAACACAAGACGTGGGACGCCATCCTTCCGTACGTGACCTTCGCATACAACACGGCCGTGCAAGAAACGACGCAGATGACGCCATACAAGTTGGTCTATGGACGGAGCCCGGCAACGACGCTCGACGCCATGTTACCAAATGTGATCGACGAGGAAAACATCGGCGTAACAGCCTACCTACAGGGCGCCGAAGAAGCTCGACAGCTCACCCGCCTGCGGATCAAGAATCAGCAGACGACTGACAGCCGCCGCTACAATCTTCGACGATGGTTCGTGGAATACCAGCCCGGCGACCGCGTTTGGGTGTGGACGCCGATACGACGATGTGGACTTAGTGAAAAACTTCTGCGACGATACTTCGGACCGTATAGGGTGATTCGACGTCTCGGCACACTCGACTACGAGGTTGTCCCCGACGGCATTTCGAACTCTCAGCGGCGCCATGCGCGACCTGAAGTCGTCCATGTCGTGCGCCTCAAGCCGTTTTACACGCGGTAGTGAACATGAGGACTATACTTCTTTTAGGGGCGAAGCTCCTTAAGCCGTGGGTCGTGCGTCCTCGATGTATGTAGTTGTAGGTAGCCACCTCTCGTTTAGTTCTTGGAATGTCCGCTAGATGGCGGTACTTGTATATGATGAATATATTTAGGGGCGAAGCTCCTTATGGCATCACCTCGGCGGTCCTCGGTTGTCCATGCATCCTGAGTAGCCAATAGGCACTGGGTTTCGACCTCCAAGGTAGTGCCTGTGTGAGATGTCTCCTGTGCTTGATGAAACAATAAAAAATTCACAATGTGCATGTAAAATTAAAGTGAGCTGCGAGTCGCCATGACTCTCATCGACCCTTTAGTATAAATGCGCCCGATCTCACGTCATTGATGATGTACTGCGCAGAATTCGCGGAAGATTACCGGTTTACCGACGCACCTCCGAAGCTTCGCCCACTCATCATCATTCACTCCGTGGATATGGTGTCGTCATCTCCAGTTCTCGTCTCGTTTCCGAGAGGGCGCTGTCCTATAGACATGCGTGCAATATGGCGGTTGGGTGAAGGTACGCTAGATGGCGTTGGCAGTGCAGCTGCTCTGCGATTGCGCGGACCGCCGTACGAGCGCGCTTGCCGGATCGTGCTGCTTGGCGGACCATGGACGACGACCGGTCGTTGAAGTTTGAATAAAATTTCACACACACTATCGCTTTGATTACTGCTGGGCGAAACCACTGAAGATTTCACGGTGTAACCATGATTGCTTCATTTCTAAAAACTTAATTAGAGCGCAAACACACGATACACTCACGCACACACACACCCACACACCCAGGCATCAAACACGCACAGCGTGAGTGTATCGTGTGTTTGCGCTCTAATTAAGTTTTTAGAAATGATCTACCAACTAGCCCAACAACAAGTTCTTTTACATGATTGCTTCAGTCACCATAACTCCCATCGACCCTTTAGTATAAACGCGCCCGATCTCACGTCGGTGATGATGTACCGCGCAGAATTCACGGAAGATTCACGGTTTACCGATGAACCTCCGCAGCTTCGCCCACTCACCATCATTCACTCCGTGGATATGCTGTGTTTTTTTTAGGGGCGAAGCTCCTTAAGTCGTGGGTCGTGCGTCCTCGATGTATGTAGTTGTAGGTAGCCACCTCTCGTTTAGTTCTTGGAATGTCCGCTAGATGGCGGTACTTGTATATGATGAATATATGATGAAAAGCTGCGGCGCTCGCTCCATTCAGATGTATGGGCGCTGCTGCTTCTCACAATGTTCACTAGATGGCGCTGCGCTGTGACAGTACGTGAATTGATCACTAGATGGCGCTGCGGCGCTCGCTCCATTCCGGTGCGTAGGAGACGGCTCCGCTGCGTGCTCTAGTGTGATAGGAGACCGCTGGGTGGCGCGGTGCTCTTGGCGCGCTTCCTCTTTCGCTCGGCAGTCAGCGCGCAATGAGCGACGAAGAAGGTGAGCGACGAAGAAGGCACGGAGGCGCCGGAAACGGAGCCCGACGTTCGAGCCCACGAAGCAGAAGGTGCACGGCGACGCCGAGAAGCGGATCCAGAAACTGAGAGAGCCCGAGAAGCGGCGAGGAAACGCGCGTACAGGCGGGCAGATTCCGAGGCTGCGCGAGTGCGGGAAGCTGCTGCCAAGCGTACACACTGGTTCTCACGTCTTTCATGATGATGTAATGTGCGAATTTTCACGGAAGAGTCATGAACCTCCGGAGCTTCGCCCACTCATCATCATTCACCCCGTGGATATGCTGTGATATTTTTTCTTTCTTTGGACTTTCTTGCTTGTGCGTATCGTTTATTGAACTTTCTTGATTTATTGTCGTTATTTATTGTTGCATGTATTTTTACCATGTGTTCTGTTCTAAGCATCGGGACGATGCCTTTTCAGAGGGGGGCATTGCCACGCGCGTTTCTTTCGCTGTATTCGGTTTCCGCCCACAATGACTATCAGCAGTACTCGGCGCAGACCGCGCCTTATTGTTTCAGAAGCTTCTCGCTTGTAGTAGATCGTTCTGTTAAGATTGCACGCAAGACGCTAACACTCAAGATTATTCCAGAGCTTGCGCGACGACTAGTGATAAGGCTAGAATGTTCGACGCGTGCATTATAAAAGCCGGCGCGTTCGAACGATGTTCAGTTGATCGACGGCCGACGCTCTGTTCGCCGCTATCAGTGCCAGCGTTGATTCCTGTAATCTCACCTTCCGTTTACCGGCCACAGGTTCGGACAAATAAAGAGTTTTATCTTAGACTACTGCCTGCTGCCTTCGTCGACGTCACGACCACGTGACAATATGTATTCGTCACGACATTTAATTTACCGTCCTGCAGGTCTCACAGTAAGTTTGTTTGACTCGTCATCGCTTACCGTGGGTCGGTCTCACCGCCTGGCTACTTGACTCAGAAACGTCAATTTCAAGGCACCGTTCATCAGTGGGTGCTTCTATAAGAAATGAAAATGTTTACCCTACTCGAAAGGAACCGCAAGTAAAGGATTTATGATTAGACAAAGTAAGCACCTCGAGCACTAGTTTCAGTCAAGTGTGCACTTTTGGAGCAGGGAGAAAGAACGTGCTTATTTTATTTTGCCCTTTCTTCATCATAAATCTAGGCTGCAGTGGCCTACACGGACGTGCACATACCAAAATTGAAATACATTGAAATACATTTTAAAATCAACAAAGTCGCTCTGGCTATACGTACCTTGGAGTCGTGCTTATACAAAACAGCGTTGCCGTTGAATTTCGGACCGTGAGCACCACTTCGCGAAATAAAATTAATGGCAATAAAGTAGCCGGTTAAGGCAGGTGTTTTTTTAGGTAGAAAGATGGAGAGCTCAATGTACAAGGAACGTTTGTGTGTGGGTCGGAGAGAGAATATGCGAGTCATCGTGATGCTTATTATTATGTGCAAACGAAGTGAAATCCGGGGGCGGATCCAGCCACTCATTTTTTTAGGGGGGGGGGGGCGGTCGCTTGAAGTACAACCAATGAGGCATACTGTTAATTTGTGTTCACAATGGCCCCACTCATTTGTCCTAATCGGTTTTCTAATAATAATAAATTAGAAGAATTAACCAAACTACGGGCTATCACACTTCAGACATAGGCAAGTTTTGCTGCGCTAAGCCTTTGTTCGTAATGGGGTTGCGTGGCCGGTGCGAACATGGGTTGTTGTCGGGCTGTGGCTGTCATCAGGGCAAGTTGACGTGAGAAAGAAGACATTATACAAGTGCTTACAATATTCAGATCTGAGTGAACAAGCGTGGCGCTCTCCCGTGCACCAGATTTAATAGGCAGGTTGGGGTCCACCCCCTCTTCTCACACCACGCGGTCACCAAGATTCCACCAATCCTAGGACATTGACATGGTCGTAATGATGAGCACACACCCGCACTTCAACAGTTGACGTCCCGTCGGCCGCGCAAGACAAAGTTTGAATACCGACATCTCCAACGACCCTTTCGGTGATTAGGGGGCTCGATGACCCCGTGTTGTTAGCACTTGTACGAAAATTATACGCTTGGCCAAAGATCGTCGGGGTCGCTCCGAAGAGACGACACGGCCGGTGCGCGGTGCGCTATTCTTGCTCCCCCTCAGCCCTCTCCAGGTCTTTTTCAGTCTCTGAGAAGCGAGGGCCCACCTTACGAAGGGTTAAATGTGAGAAGCATGGCTATAAATTTACTTTGACGGCGTTTCCGTTACAAGAGTTCTGAAATATTCAGAACACACCTGCAAACATGAACCGTTCGCTGGGAACAGCGCCTCCGAAACGTGAGGGAAAAGGAAAGCCAGAGCCTTCTTGATAAGGGGACAAACCGTCACTGGTTGACAAAGAAATTGCGTTTCTGAGTGCCGGACCAGTGGCGGCACACGTGTGAGTGTGCGGAGGAGGTTTCGGAACTGTGCATGTGCTGGTTGCAAAAGAATATTTATTTTTGAGAGTATCTAAATAACTAATTATGAGTATCTAAATCACTAACAGCGGAGCCTACTCATGCCAAGAAAATTCTCAGAATAAGTGTAAGTGGATGCACAGAGGAAACCGCAAGCATTGCGCCACTTGCCCATCTCAACATGTACATCATATCATTTTAACAAATAGAACAAGGACAGCACTGACAAAGCAGAACGGCAACAGCATCACAGACGACGAAAATTAGCTGGTAGCACAGTGCTTACGCATATTCACATAAAATTTGCAGGGGACTTCCTGCAATAAATAAACTGCGCACTTTGTAATTGAAAGAATGAACAACAATCCGCGAAGCAGCGTTATATCGGGCTTCAGTGAGCAAGAAATGCTGTAATATATCAGCGTGAAACATATCGCTTGTACTCTAGCAAAATTGGTTCAGTTTATGTTTCATTGCTTCAGTACCTATGAAACTCCTAGCACAAAATTCTTGGCAGTCTTTCTTTCATCCAAGTCAAACAATAGATGCTCATATTCTCTGTAAAGCCAACATGTCTAGAAAAACATAGCATGAAAACAAAACATGAAAACAAACATGAAACAAAATATATAGTATACTAAGGCAAAAAGCACTTAATTCAGGCACTGACACAATGCTATCGGGGATTCTATACATGGCTTGGACGTGACGTCACTTCCGTTCCTCCGTGGGAGCGGTGAACATTTTGGGGGACCTCCTGTCGCCGTGCTCCGCTACGTGCTGTCAACAGGCTTGCCGAATCGAAGTTTTTTGGGACTTCTAGAAACTTTCTTGGGGAAATACCAATCGCTGCAAGCGGAGGGCCACTTATGTCGTCGTACTACAGTGACCTAATTGGATCGGCGCGCATTCGATACGTGGAAAAGGTGCAAATGTGCCACGGCATCGATCCGTACACGCTGCGACCGCACGTCGACACGACGACGGACATCAACACGCTGCCTGAAGTAACGCACGGGGATATCGTGAACTACCTAGTGTACTCCTCGAGCTTCACGACTCTTCAAGAAATGAAACCAATTGTGTCCCTTGAGGCACACAATTATTTCACAAGAGGCTGGGTCAAGAGCTTGTCAACGAAGCGGCTCCAGGAAGGAAAAGTGGTCCTGCTCGGAGAGGTAAGCGCAACGCCTACACATTAAATGCTAAGCCACAAGACGTTGCATGACCGCCGCGATTGCTCGATGGTTTTTTTGTTTTGTCGCCTACGAGAAGCTGGTTCTGGTGTTCTGCTGCTGCATGCGCGAGATCGCGGATTTGGAACCGTGGTTGCGACGACCGCATTTCGATGGGGCGGAAACGCGTAAATGCTGGAATGCTCGAATTTCGCGTGCGCGTTAGGGAAGTCAGTGTCGTCCGGAGCCCCACCCGGCCCCGTTAGCGTTCTTCACAACCTTTTTAATGCTGCTTTCAGCTGTTAAACGCAATCAAACGATCATTGAAGTCAAAGTTTCAGCTGGCCGAGTACAGTGGTTGGCACTACCTGTCGAAAATTCTGTAGCATCCACTGTTGGTGCTCCTTCTTGTGGTTATCACACCTTGTGTTACTGTTTTCTTGACCCTCTGTCGAACTCGTGTGAAGTGTTTGTGTTCATAAACATGTGAGGGACTTGTGCTTTCCCACACTACTGCTCAGTTATGTCTTGGTGTGACAGGCAACGTACCATTACTAAACTGTTTCTGTGCGAGAGCGCTATGACATGACAATGTGAATGAGGCTTGAGGCTCTCATACTAGTAGCACCTTATGTGCCATGGAGCAGAGCTAAAAGTGGTTATTATTCCAAATAATGTGTGCTAACTTTTTGAGACAAAGTGTGTTCTCTGTGTATGTAGAAATTGATATTCTTACTCTCATGGCAGGTAAACCATTCTCAGAGATTAGGAGACCATCCACTGAAGGTGTGGGTGCTATGCAAGGCAGATCGAATTGTTCTCACCGCCCACTGCACCTGCATGGCAGGGGTAGGCGAAGCGTGCTCACACATCGGAGCGTGCCTCTTTGCCGTGGACACAGGAGTGAAAATGAAGAATGACGTAACTTGTACTGGAAAAGAAAATGCATGGCTGCCTGCGCATGTTGAAAAGGTGCAGTTTAGACGCCTTAAGGACATCAATTTCATGTCTTCATAAAGGAGAAAAAGGCATCTAGACGGCAGCCGAGTTGATGCCCAGAAGAGTAAGCAAAGAATGGACATTCCATCGCCCTCACCGGAAGAGCTCCAGAACCTCTACTCTTCCATCAAGCAAACCGGAACAGCGCCTGCCATATTCTCTATATTGCCCAAGTATTCTGATGCATTCAAGCAACCACAAGCAATGCAGAAAGCTGACTTCAGAAGCTTTTTTAGCGAGGAATATGCAGCCTGCTCTTATCAAGCACTTGCACAGAAGGCGGAGAGCTTTCTGTCAAGTTGTGTGTTGACTGACGACACTGTGAAACGTGTGGAAGCTTCCACAAAACATCAGAGCGGCTCTCCGCAGTGGTTTCTGCACAGGGCCGGCAGAGTGACCGCCTCAGTGAAGAAAAGGGTATGTCACACAAATGTGGACAAACCCAGCGTGTCTTTGCTGAAAGCTGTGTGCTACCCGGAGAAACAAACCCTCAAAACGCCAGCTGGGATGTGGGGTATTAACCACGAACAAGACGCCCTCAAGGCTTATCAAGCTAAGGAGACCTCTACATTTCATGTGCCAAAGGTCTGGACTACATTTGAGCACCTCGTACCCATAGTAGGAGCTACGCCAGATGCGCTAGTTTCGTGCACTTGTTGTGGTAAGGCAGTGGCAGAATTTAAATGCCCATACCTACTTCGTCATAGCCCAGATTTTAATTCTGCTAACACTTGTTTAACTGAAGTGAACGGTGTAATACAATTGGAAAAATCTCATGCATACTACTACCAAGCGCAGGCACAAATGGCTATATGCGATGTAGATTACTGTGACTGCTTGGGCACCACATCTGCTGCATGTGGAGCGAATAAGGCGGGACACAGAGTTCTGTCTGCAATGAGATGTTTTCCCGTGCAAGGAAGTTTTTTATCAAGGCAGTTCTTCCAGAACTATTTAGCAAATACTTTACGCGACAGCAGAATAATACACAAGATACATTCTGCTTCTGCAACGGGCCAGAAACTGGGAAAATGATTGCATGTGACAATGTGCAGTGTGTACGCAAATGATTCCATTTTTCTTGTGTTCAACTTTTGCGTGCGCCAAAAACCACGAAATGGTGTTGTCCGATGTGCAAGAATGGAGGGAAATAAGTATTAGTTTTAAACGGGATGCTTTCATTCATGTTTGATTTGACCTGTACCTGAAGATTTGTGTTTTTAATTTACAGTGATCTACTTTTTGTATACATAACTTAACTCTCATTTCTTTTCTTTTTTTCGTTATAGACTTGCCCGTCAGGCATAATGCTTTACGTGTGTATGTGTACTGCGAGTCCTGTGTTAAATGCGAAGCATTTCTTTGCGAACTTCGGCGACTTCGGGCGTATCTATCTATCTATCTAGCCGCCTACGACTTTGCGCTCTCCTGGCCGTATCGTTAATGGGATTTATACCAAAATTGGTATGGCATAATATGACTGTATGACAAACATGAATGACTGGTGATATCATGAAAATCATGACTAACTTGTCATGAAAAGTATGATTCATACGCCATGGCCATAGTGCTCCTGAGGCCGTTTTTTAACTTGATATATCCAAAAATTGGTACGATGAGACATTTCTGCATGGACCAACATAAATGACAGGTGGTAATATTAAAATCATGACCTGCATGTCATGTACAACATGATTTACATGCCACGCTCATGGCGCGCTGACGGCCGTTTCGCTAGTTTGATATACACCAAATTTGGTATTGCGTGACGTGACTGTATGACGAAAATAAATGCCAAGTGGTAATGTGGAAATCAAGACATGTCATGTGCAACATGACTTGCATGCAACGCTCATGACACTCTCGTGGCCGTTTCGCTAGCTTGATATACACCAAATGTTTAACCGTCCATCCGTCCGGCTGTCCCTCCACCTGTGCCTTGGCACGGGGCCAGGTGGGCTCCGGGGCGCGCAAACGGATGCCGGTCGCGTTGTACTCTACAGTGCTCGCGCTTTGCTTGCGTAGCGTCGCTTTGTCCGGCGTCTCTTATCATGCAAGGAGGGAGACGCGCGCATCATGTTCCATTCTGACCGACCCCATCTCAGTGGGCACAGGCGTTCGAAGAACACACTTTGGAATTGACAAAGTGTCCATCAATTTAAACTCTGGAACGCGGATGGCGCCTGCACGATGCGCAAAGCGCGAGAACACGAACGCATGCGAAACGGAGGCAGATTGGTCTCGCGTCTCGCTGCGATTCGAGGTAACAAATTAGGCGTACAAAAATGGCAGGTGGTAACATGAAAATCTTGGCATGCATGTCATCTACAATGCCATTTACATGCCACTCTCATGGTGCGCTTGCGTGCAGTTCGCTAGCTTGATATACACCAAAATTTGTATTGCACGACGGGACTGTATGATGAACTCAAATGACAGGTCTTAACATGTGAATAATGACATGCATATTATGTACAGCATGATTTGCTTCTTGCTGACTGCTTCGCATTACATCGATTCACACAGTGCGCGGGATCTGCCGGTTTTTTTATGAATTGAAGCAGTGCTTTGTGGTATTTGTTGTGTGTTACGTTTGTACAGCCGTTTGTGGCTGCCGACAACTAAAGGAAACATTAACAAGTTAGCAGTCGTAGCTCAGGCGTTGGAGTTGCAACAAGTCAGCGTTCCACGCAAGAGTCACGCTCGTCCCACAGTGCCAGGACATTCCCTCGCGCAATTCGTTGTTGTCTTCTAAGGCGACATGTCAACTCTTCCTCCCTTAGACGAAGTCTCCATAGCGGTCTGAAGGTCGCCTAACCTCTGGCGGTCGCAGTTGCCAGGTGGTCACTGCCTGTGACGTTGAGGTCGATGGTTGCGAGGGAGTGTTGTCCTGCATATCGGGCGAGTCAGGTCGTTGAGCAGAACTCGACGGCGTCTCTTCTGGCGTTGTGTCCAAGAGATCGTCTGCTGCGCTCTAATCTGTCGGCGATTGGGTTGCTTGTCCGGTCTGGCTCGTTTTCCTCATGTGGTTGAGGTGACGCCGAACCTTTCCGTGGTCGCTTTTTACAAGCCAGGATCGTGGTCCGACGCGGCGCAGTAGTTCGCCTTCAATCCAGTCTGGCTTGCTTAAAAACTGCCGGATGAGCACTCTCTCCCCTACTGCGAAGCGACGTTACTTGTTCAATGTCTCCTTGCTCTCAAGGATTTGTATGTCTGTCTCTCGCTTGAGGAGGTCGAGAGGACATAGATCTCGTCCAAACATCGCTCTCGCAGGCGTCATTCCTGTAGCAGTGTGTATCGTCGTGTGTTGCCGATACAGAAATGTTGCAAGTCGGCATTGTATGGACTTGTCTGCATCCCTCAGCAGTGATCTTTTCAGCTCTGCCACATAGCGTTCTGCCTGGCCGTTTGTTGCAGGGTGGTACGCTGGTGAAGTTGCAGCCTGTATGCCGTTCGATGCGTAGAACTGCTTTATCTCGCTGGAGGTAAAGGCTTTTCTGTTGTCGGAGACGACCTTTCGGGGAATGCCAAACGTAGCAAAGAGGCTTCGAAGCATGTCGATGACAGCCGCGGATGTTGCTTGCATCACCTGTCGGACTTCCACCCACTTTGTGTGTGCGTCCACAACAACCAAGTAGGTGCGCTGGAGTAGTGGCCCCGCGAAGTCAACGTGCACCGTGTGCCATGTCGCCTGGGGACGGTCCCAGGTGGGAATCGGAAGCTTAAGAGATTGCTTCTCACGCAGACCATACTGGCACACTATGACGAACAGAAAGAGCTTCTCGTCTCAAGCGATGCTTCACCATACGGCATTGGAGCTGTTGAGATTCCCAAAGGCAATCGCTTGACCTTGTAGAGTACTTTCAGCGTATTCAGGGTCAATATCTCTGCTGTCTATGGCGTCACGTGAAGTTGCTGGTACGCCTGTGCCAAATCCAGGGTGCTGAAGACCTTGCCTCCCCTCAAGTGGCTGAGGACTTCATCAGTTGTGGGAAGTGGGTAGTATGCCTTCTTCGATACTTGGTTCACTGTGCAACGGTAGTCGCCGCATGTCCGCAACGAGCCATTCTTCTTCCGAACCAGTACGAGAGGCATTGCCCAATCCGAATGCTGCGCTGGCTCGATGATGCCTTGGCTTTGCAGTCGATCCAATTCAGCTTCTGACCGCAGCGCGAAAGGAACCGGCCGTGCTTTCAGGAACTTTGGTTTCGCTCCTTCCACGTGTTCAAGCTGTACCGCAGGACCAATGCGTCCTGAGATGTCCTTGTCGAGAAGCTTTGAAACAAGTTCGTCGTCTGGTACGTCATTGATGCCCTTGATCTGTATGCCCAGATGAGGAAACCAGTTTCGTCCAAGGAGGTTACAACCTGCTCCCTTGATGACAACGAGCGGTAATGTCAAGGTATTGTTCCTGTGTGTCACATTCACCGTTGCACATCCGAGAGCTCGAAGAGACTGTCCTGACCATGTGCGTAGGAGAATGTTGTCAGTCTAAAGCCGTGGTGGGTCATCTGTCCACGTGGCTTTGAACGTGGCCTCACTGATGAGTGGGCAGGCTGCACCCGAGTCGACTTCGAACTCCAAGGACTTGCCATGTACGCGTAGCTGAGTCATAACCTTCTGCGTGCTGGACGCGTCGATTAAGGTGTTGAGCTCGTAAAGTGCCACGTCTGGTGAGTCCTGCTGAGTCGTGACTGGTGCTGTGGCTGCTGTCGAAGTTCCTTGTTGGGGATATTCGATGTTATTATTCTTGTTCGTTTTTGCCTCTTTCCGCTTTTTCAGGCAGGCCTTTTCAATGTGTCCGCGTTTCTTGTATTTGTTGCAGGAGACCGTCTGAAACTTGCATGTGTCCGGACTATGTTGCGCGTCACAACGCCAACAACGTTGTTTCTTCTTTTGGGCAGAGGTACTCGATTGACCTTGATTTACTGTCTTGCAGATACTTGTGCAGGCTTCGTGAATGTCTTTAAAATTTGTTTGCACGCTCTTCCGATTCTCGACGGCGTTTTCGGCTCGCAGTGCAAGGTCAAAAGGTTTCTTGAACGTCAAGTCCTTTTCTGCGAACAGCCGTTGATCGTCAGTAAACTAGAACAAGCAGGGTATCCTAATGATGTCATCACGTCTGTATGTAACAACATGATTAAGAAACTAAAATTCGATGGGAATCAGTTAGGCTGTCCTGGTGAGAGTAGTAAAAGTAAGAGAATAGCAGTAATTCCTTATCTTCATAGGACATCGCATGAACTAAAGCAACTCGGTAATAGGTACAAAGTTGATGTGCTTTTCTCAGCTGAAAATAAAACTGCAGTCGATTTGTTCACGCTTGCGCAGAGAACTTCCTCAATGTATAAAACACAGCAAAAGGTTTGTGGACTGCGCGATGGGCATCGTTTACATGATCCCGTTTAGCTGCGGTAAAGTATACATTGGCCAGTCGGGACGCTGCATCAA
Source organism: Rhipicephalus appendiculatus (assembly GCA_030522465.1). NCBI lineage: Eukaryota > Metazoa > Arthropoda > Arachnida > Ixodida > Ixodidae > Rhipicephalus > Rhipicephalus appendiculatus. The sequence continues at coordinate 383,001 of JALIZH010030925.1, read as the reverse complement.
TGTTCGTCTTAGAGAGCATGATTAATCTTTGAAGTCTTCAGGAGCATCGCATCTCGCGGCGCATTGCAGGGAGTGCGGCTGCTATCCTGTTTTTCATGACACTGAAATTGTTTTTCGTAGTCACAATCAACTAACTCGTGAGATGACTGAAGCATTTCATCTAAGAAAAAGAGGCGCTCAGTGCGTCAGCCAACCTTCGGTGTTCTTACATGAAACGGAGTTTTCCTTTCTCGATAATGTTTCGTGATAGTCTATCTGCCTTAGTTAACTGACCCTTCAGGTTTTGCCATGGCTGTCCTTTTGCCTTGACACGCATGCGTTGATCTCTTGTTTGGTGTATTTATATTCTTCCCTTTTCAATAAATCTTTCAGTTGCGAGTAAGCGCTTGTCTTGTGTTCCTTTCTCGTTTGTCTTCGTTGGAGTGCGCTTAATAACAGCTATACAATGCATATCAACCAACTAGCCCAAATGTCGATTCTCTTGCAAAATATTACTCACCAGGACTCACTCAGACTCACGGCTGGATCGGAGTCTGAGTGAGTCAATTCATGAGTCTGTTAGCCTAGAATTAGCATATTAGACCCTGGTTTCAATGCTCTTTAACACCAATATCTCACGTATTCGGTGCTTTTCTTGGCGCCTTTTGATATAGTACCGTCGAATACGAGTTATGAGTGCTCGCAAAGAACTAAGGTCATTTTTTAAGAGTTGACAACATAAGTTTTTTCAAGTTTCAAGTTTATTTCCAACAACATCAAGTCGGAGGTCCTTAGGCGAAAAGATGTCAGGAGACATCTTGAGAGAGCCCAAGGACCCATTTACAAGCAGCAGCAATTTACAAAAATATAGCACAAATCACTGTACATACATAGGCCAAAATAAGAGCTTAATTCTTCTCTTTCCTTTTAGTGAAAAAAAAATTAAACAACAATTTTACATGGGTACAAAATCTAGCATGCACACGCGCAAAAACAACAATTTTATACAAAAAGAAAACAAAATGTGTAAAAAGCATAATAACAAAAGATAGAAGGTGATGTTTAAGCAGATGCTATATCTCTAGCAACATACTTCGCACATGCCTCTTGAATTTACGTTCAGGCAGTTCGAAGTCGATAAGATATAAGATATAGTGATAAGATATATTTATCAAGAACTTCCCTGGAAGAGTTGGCGGGGGGTGGGAGGCCAAGGCTATAAACGATACTGCTTTGTAATATGTGTGAGTAGACGTGAGTATAAACGTGAATCCAGGCAATGCTGATAGTAATGCTGAAGATGAGTAGATAGGACCATAGGTCGGCGAAAAAAGTAGAACTCACTCACACTCACTCAAGAAATATATCTTGCGCATCGGACTCACTCGGACTCAGACTAACCAAAGTTTTCCTGAGCCGAGCTCCCTCGGTCTCACACACGAAAATTTTCTTCACCCGGACTCACTCGGACTCAAACTCACCAAAATATTACTCACCCGGACTCACTCAGACTCAGACTCACGGCTCGATCTGAGTCTTAGTGAGTCAACTAATGAGTGAGTTTGCCGACCTATGGTCATAGCTGATCACGACACTGTAGCGGAAGCTAGTTTGCAATAGCATGCGGGAGCATTCCGATTGTAAACCTAGACATGCCCATATTGGATGGTATGCATCTGCATAAGTGCTGTCATAGCAAACTACATCTGTTTTCTTAGTGACACCTGTAAATTTGGTCTTTCTAGTGTTTAGAAATCTATTTCTTGTGTATGTACATATGCTTCTTATCCGCTGCTGTTGTGTTCCTTTTCTTTTCCTGGTAAGCTGCAATTCGGATGATGTGCATTTTTTACACCTGTAAAGCTTTGCTAGCAATCTGTTGTGTGATTTAGCAGCAGAATGTAATAATAAAACACAGCAATGAGCGAGCTACTGTATAACAGCAAACACTTGTGTGATGTGTTATTTTCTTTGGTAACGACTTATGCTTGCGCCAGCGTCTTTGTACACTATGGATACGACCTTACTACTTCAAACACTGCAGTTTATTTTTCAAAATAACAATCTGGATAAGAAGAGCGATACACACATATCACATATTTATACACATATCATAATGTTATGACTTCAAGCAAACAAGATTAGCCCAAGTCACTGATGACCGGAGCTGCAAAATCATGACACGCTGTGCTATTCTCCAGCACACTAGTAGTGCACAGTGCCCGGCATTTTCAATGTTTCACAGCAGACGTGGCCAGCACAAAGTGGCCCATCTTAAAGTCTGCATTTCCAAAGCTATGTCTTTTCGGTGTGCTTGTAAAGATGAGTGTTGCATAGTATTACAATTTCATAACTGAAGTCATCAGTTCCCTTTTCCCTTGCAGCTGTACGAAACATACAAAAACATGTGAAACTACAAAGTACGCCGGATGGGCGGCTAAACAAAGCTTGACATAACATTTCTAATATAAACTGGAGGAAGTGAGAAATCAATGCATTACCAAATACAATTAAACATTTGCTGCATAGCAATAAAACATGTTGCAAAAGAGAACAAGGAAAGATGGGGTGAAACAACGTATGGAAAGTTGACAAATGACAATGTTGCTATTCAAAAAATGTGTTCACCAAGATGCTTAAGGTTTGTTCAAAACCTTAAACATCAACATAAAAGATATGCATGCATGATGACACAATGTTAAGCCCTTCTGATGTGCTACTATTCCCGAGTCAATTATATGCAGCAATACTGATACCAATACGAAAGCTAGAGCTGCTTGGTTTGTCACACAAGAAGCGATGTGCTTAAACAATACCATTTCTTACACTTGTTCCATACCAACTTCAAACAAAAGCAAAATGGGTTTGCATAAAATGTTACAGAAGCCATATGGCGCTGCGATAGAATGCACAAAATGATAAAACAAGATGGAACGAACGAGCCATCACCTAAAGTGAGCTCATGGAGATGTGCCAAATTCTTAATACAATCCAGCTCTGACATGCTAAAAAACTGAACACAGATACCACAAAAGTGACCAGTGAAATGAGTTGTCAATGATCCACCATGGGAATCGTGGGTAGTAAAAAGCCTTTTCAACTGTGTTGAAGATTGGGCGAGTTGGTTCGTCGTATTTGAACTGGTATAGCGCATTATGGTAAAGAAACGGCCAAGCAGATCGACACAAGTAGCGCTCTGTCCTCTTGTGTCAATCTGCTCGGCCGTTTCTTCTTTACCATAATGCGCTACACCAGTTCAAATACCTTTTCAACTACTACATCTTTTTTTACAGAGACGCAAGTTGCACTACTGAGCCTGTTGCTTTCCATTTACTACAGGGCTTCGAGTCCTTGTTGATATGTTCTTGTATACTGTCATGTGTACGGGGAAATATTTGCTTTCTAAGAACCAATTTAACAAGTTACTGTAACATTTATAGCCAGAAGCACAACGTTAGGCAGACCCAAGTACTACCTATGATTCCCATGTAGGTTTAGCTGTCGTTGCTTGTTTCAAAGCGACAGCCATCAGAGTTTTGAAACACTTGTGCTCTAATATAGCATGCACAGTGGTGTGAAAGTCTTAGGGCCTGTGATCGGCTTCCTTCAGTTCTGCAACAATGGATGGACAAAGGTTTGAAAGAGCACAGCACACGGTGACCATTTTATCTATTGGTGCCTGTCACGGATCTCCGGACATCGGTCGGCCAGAAGGAACGGACGAGGCGAGATCGTTATACACACACATTTTAATTGCACACAAAAGGAAAACGCACATTAGCCCTAGAATAAGTACAAACAAAAATTCCCCATCGCCCGCTAAAGGGAGCCACTTCTTTTTTTTTTGCTCTTTAACTGCTATTTGCCATTATATGCAATTTATTGATATTGACAAATGACTAATAGGAGGTCCCCCTGACAGTCTTGTAACTCCGGGACCTCCTTCTGTACTAATGATGAATAAAGAAAGAATTGAGGCAAAAAAAATGTGTGGATGCGAAGCAGCGGGGAGATAATTAGCTTGAGCGGGACGAACGCCGCCGCTCCCATTTTACGGCAGCGGTCCGGGCGCTCATCGCGGCGCTGCACAGGAGAGAGAATGAGGCGCGCGCGCTCCGTCATTTTCATACCGCGGAACTGCCCTGGCGCCCCCCAGCCGAGTATGCAGCTGTCACACCACCTATCGTGCGCGCCGCTCCGTAGAGGATTCCTAGAGGAAAGTACGAGGGGGGGGGACCGTAGGAGAGGAGGGGGGACGTGCATGCGCTGTGGGGGGTGTGGGACGCGAGAGCCACTCCGTAGAGCAGAGGATTCCTAGAGGAGAGAGGGGGGAGAAGACGCGCGTGCGCTGTGGGGATGTGGGACACCGGAGCCGCTCCGTAGAGTAGAGGATTCCTAGAGGAGAGAGGGGGGAGAGGACGCGCATGCGCTGTGGGACGCGGGCCCCGCTCCTTAGAGTAGATAATTCCTAGAGTAGAGGAAGGGGGTGAGCGTAGGAGAGGATAGGGGAAGGGACGCGCATGCGCTGTGGGGGGGTGTGGGACGCGGGGGGCCGCTCCGTAGAGTAGAGGATTCCTATAGGAGAGAAAGGGCTTCAGCGTAGGAGAGAGAGGGGAGGGGACGCGCATGCGCTGTGGTGGTATGGGACGCGGGAAGGAGGGACGGACTAAGCCCCCCTCCAAACATATGCAAGCAAGATTAAGGAATGGGGTCAACCTGGGCGACAGACACCACCTGCCTAGCCATTGTTAAGCAGCCTCTCTGTGCTCACGGCCATGACTCTGGTGACTGTAGTGGTGCTTGACGGCCTTATATTGTACTACAGTGTTCTGGTTCACATAGTAGGTGCTTCCCTACTTCATGAAAGTGGCCGGACGCGGGACAGACGCGGGACGGACATAGCCCCGAGCATAAGATGCTTCGCATCTAATAAGTCCTCTACGTCAACAGAAAACATGAACCCAGTGGAATTCTCCCCATTCAAAAGCCGTACAACATCCACCAAACTCTTGGTCGCGAAGGGATCCAAAGGGAGCGCGCCTCATTCTCTCTCCTGTGCAACGCCGCGATGAGCGCTCGGGCCGCTGCCGCGAAACGAGAGCGGTGACGTTTCTCCCGCTCAAGCTAACCATCTAACCGCTGCTTCGCATCCACACATGGTCCTCTTTAGCGCGAGATGGGGAAGTTTTTTTTTCTATACCTCATGCACAGGTGCTTGCCTCCGTTCGCGACTGTATTGAAACGAGTGGCGTTATTGATTCTCAAAATGCTGCTGGGTTGTCACTTGATTATCTTGTTCAAGCGACGATACTCTACGCAGAAACATAGGGTTCCGTCCTTCTCCACCCATACCACGGGAGACGCCAGAGATTTTAGATGCGAAGCATCTTATCCTCGGGGCTTTGTCCGGCCCTCCCGCGTCCGGCCACTTTCATGAAGTAGGGAAGCACCCATTATGCGAACCAGAACACTGTAGTAATATGAAGGCCGTCAACCACTACTACAGTCATCAGAGTCATGGCCGAGAGCACAGAGAGGCTGCTTAGCAATGGCTAGGCATGTGGTGTCTGTCGCCCAGGTTGACCCCATTCCTTGATCTTGCTTGCATGTGTTTGGAGGGGGGCTTAGTCCGTCCCTCCTTCCTGCGTCCCACACCACCACAGCGCATGCGCGTCCCCTCCCCCCTCTCTCCCCTACGCTCACCTCCTTTCTCTCCTCTAGGAATCCTCTACTCTACGGAGCGGCCCCCGCGTCCCACACCCTCCACAGCGCATGCGCGTTCCCTCCCCTATCCTCTCCTACTCACCCCCTTTCTCTACTCTAGGAATCATCTACTCTACGGAGCGGCTCCGGCGTCCCACATCCCCACAGCGCATGCACGTCCTCTCCCCGTCTCTCCTCTAGGAATCCTCTACTCTACGGAGCGGCTCCCGCGTCCCACAGCTCATGCATGTTCCCTCCCCCCGTCCTCTCCTCTAGGAATCCTCTACGGAGCGGCGCGCACGACAGGTGGTGTGACAGTTGCATACTCCGCTGGGGGGCGCCACGGTAGTTCCGCGGTATGAAAATGACGGAGCGCGCGCGCCTCATTCTCTATTCTGTGCAGCGCCGCAATGAGCGCCCGGACCGCTGCCGTGAAATGAGAGCGGCGACGTTCCTCCCGCTCAAGCTTATTATCTCCCCGCTGCGTCGCATCCACACATGGTTCCCTTTAGCGGGTGATGCGGAATTTTTTGGACAGCTGGATTATGTCGTCGCGTACCATTTCGTCGACTTGTTTCTTTATGACCTCGCGTTCTCACGTTGAAACTCTGTACGGGCTCTGACAGAGTGGCCTGGTGTTTTCTTCTGTTATGATGTAATGTTTTGCAACCGCGGTATGCTGAATTCTTGACGATGATGAAAAAAATACCAGCATATCCACGGAGTGAATGATGATGAGTGGGCGAAGTTCCGGAGGTTCATCGGTAAGCCGTGAATCTTCCGTGAAATTCGCCCAGTACATCATCAAAGACGTGACTAACACTGTGTGTATACATACAAGAAATGGATATTTCATTCGTGAGCCGTGATTTTCCGTTTTGTTTTCGTTTCTTCGTTGGTCGTGGTTACCGTTTACATAAGCCGTGGCTTCCGTTCCACCTTCATTATAACGGCTTTATGGTCGGTGAAATGGAGGGAGAGTGGTTCCTCGATGGGTCGTAGTCAAAAGTTCGCAAAGACGAGATCGATGCAGGTTCCTCGGATGGTGGTTGGTTGCATGTGGTCAAACGATATGCATGTGAGACCATATCGCGATGCCATGTGTTGTATGGCATCGCGATCGTCATCGTCATCGTCATCATCGTCATCGTTATGACGCATAGTGGGTACTCCATGTACCCACTATGGGGGTACATGGAATGTACCCACATTCCATGTGCTGTGCCGTGATGGCAGCGTCATTGTCATCGCACAGGGGTGGCTACGACGACGACGACAACGCTGGACGACGCCGGACTAGCCCACGCCCTAAGGAGCGTCGCCCCTAAAACAGTTCTTGTATTGCAGGAGCAGAGTTCTGAGCTGTTCTTGTTTATGCGTCGGAAGGCTCGCGGTTGCGTCGAAAGCTAAGTGATCTTGGTTCGTCGTAGCAGGTTCGGTAGACTCAGCGAGGGCGAAAGCATGGCTGACTTCCACTATTTGCTCGATGTAGACAACCGTCGTACCTTTGATCACGTGCTTGTACTCGTTGCTGAAGTTCGTGAGCATAACTGTCGCTTTTACTTCTCGCAGCTCTGCTACTCCTCTTCCGACGCAAATCTCGAGGTTCTTCAACAGGTGCTGATCGCTTTCAACGACGCTTTGGAGGTCTGTTGATTTCTGGGTGCCGACGCAAATGCTGACGCTGGAGCGAGGAGCAATGGCCACTTGGTCTTCCGGCGCATTCGAGGCGTGCTTTCTTTGCGGCGTGTGCGGCGGTAGTGCTTTTTCTGTGGATGGCGTTATCGACTTGGATCTCAGATCGATTACTGCACCATGAAGGCCTAAGAAGTCTATACTAAGGATGACGTCTCTCGAGCACCGCTGTAGTACCACGAAGCTTGCGGGATAAATCCGGTTGTTAATGGAGACTCTCGCTGTGCAGATTCCCTCCGGCGTTACTAGTGACCTCAGCTGTCCGGATTTCGGGGCCTTCCCATTCAGCCATGACTTTTTTCTATTTGGTGGCGGATGACGCACTGATGATAGAATAGTCAGCTGCGATGTCGACGAGAGCTGTGATGCGGTGGCCGTCGATGAAACGTCGAGGTCGCGGCTACGACGGTTTGTTCCGCTTCAGTGTTGCGTCGTCTGTTCTTCCGGTTGCGAAGTTTCGTCGTCCAGGCTTCGTTCGGCTTGCGGCGTGTTCTTAAGATTTCGTTCAGGCGTCGTCGTCGACGGAGGATGATATTCGGCATTTCTTCTTTCGGCAACCCCACCTCCATCGGTTGCTGCCCTTAGTTTTCCCGGTAAGCGATCGCAGATCGGCCCTGGGCTGGGCCGGCATACTGACTGCGATGCGGTGAGATGTAGCGGCCTGGCGAAAGCGATCGGGAAGGTCGTCGGAGTGTCCACTGCGCTCCTGCGAGGTAGTCGGCGATATCGCGTGGCCGTTTAGACCGCTGTAGACGCGGTGCATCGATGGCGAAACCACGAAGTCCCACCTGGCGGTACTAGCAGCGGCGGTAGGTGTGGCAAGCTTCTCCCCAGTGGTAGCAGAGTGGGTGGTGGTCAGGGGCGCACCAAATGTGAGTCTTCCTCGGAGCGTAGCGCTGGTCGGCAGGTGCGCGATATGGCGTGGGTGGCGGTGGCGTCTGGTGACGGAAATTCGGCGGTGCGGCCTCTTGACGTGGGCGTGGAGGGGGGAGCATCGCGTCGGGCAACCGCGGCGTAGCGCCTGGCTTGCGACTGAGGCTGCGGTGATTTAGCGGTTCCCAAAGACTGCTGAATTTCTTCCGGAACTATGTTGGTGACCCTCGTAACTTGGAGCTGGCACGACGGCATCATTCGGCGAAGTTCTTGCCGCACCACGGCTCTCATCGTCCCGCGCAGGTCGTCTGAGCATAGCAACTGAATGTCTCCGTAGCCTCGCGTCGACCGCCGATTGAATTGTCGTGTGCGCATTTCCATCGTCTTTTCGATCGTAGTCGCTTCCAAGAGAAATTCCTGAACGGTCTTATGTGGGTTTCTCCTCAATCCCGCGAAGAGCTCCTGTTTGACCCATCGCATGAGGAAATGAACTTTCTTCTCCTCAGACATGTCCGGGTCAGTGTGGCGGAACAGCGGGGTCATTTTTTGGACGAAGATTGTGACGTATTTGTTTGGTAGTTGTACCCGTGTCTACAGCAAAGAAGCGGCCCTTTCTTTGCGGGTGACACTCGTGGACGTGCGCAGGAATGCGCCACGGAAAAGATCCCAGGTTCGAAGTACAGACTCCCGATTCTCAAACAAGGCCCTTGCCGCGTCTTCCAGGTAGAAATTCACAGATGCAGCTTCTCTTCCGAGTCCCAGTGGTTGAGGGTGGCCACTCGGTCGTACGTCTCCAGCCAGGTCTCTGGGTCTTCAAACGATGATCCAAGGTAAGTCGGTGTCTCCCTTGGCTGCTGCATCACGACCGCGGCGGATGGTGATACAGTGGCTGTTAGTTGTCGCAGTAGTCGTCGTGGCCTTTGTCTTTCGAGTCTTATCTGGTAGGGGCCCGAACTCTGGAGGTAGCCCTCGTTGCCTGCGGCTAGCTCGCTGATCGAGGTTTGAGACGATGTCTCCTTCACGACTGGGGTCGAGTTCACGGCTTAATGGGCGCGTCCCGAATATGAACGCACAGCACCTCCACCAGATGTCGCGGGGTCGTGACGTGGACGAAGGGAGCAGTCGGCGTCTTCAAGGTGAAATTCTTTATTGGCCGAACTTGTGGCTGTGAAAGGGAAACTCAAATTGCAGCAACAAATACACGCTGTACACTGTTATTGGCGCACAGAGCGTCGGTCGTCGAAAAACTGACAAGCGGTGAAGCGCGCCAGCATTTATACATGCGCGATCATATTGCCACGCACTATTTTTATTTTCACTTTTGTTGTATTCGGTTTTTCGCCCACAAAGAGCGTCAGCAAAGCTCAACTGAAACCGTGCCTTATTGTTCTACAACCTTCGCGATTATTGTAGATCGTTTTATTACGATTGCCCGCAAGACGCGACCACTCGAGATTATTCCAGAGCGTGCGCGATGATCAGTGATAAGGCTAGAATGTTCGACGCGTGATGCATAAAAGCCGGCGCGCTCCAACGACGACCGACGCTCGGTTCGCCGCTATCAGTGCCAGCGTGTATTGCTGTGATCTTACTTTCCGTTTACCGGCCACAAGTTCGGCCTAATAAACAGTTTTCATCCTGACCACGTCGCCTGCTGCCTTCGTCGACGTCACGACCACGTGACATCTGGTGGAGGTGCTGCTTCGTTCATGTACCGGACACCCCCGTCAAGTCGTGAACCCAGCCCCAGTCGTGAAGGAGACGTCGACGCCAACCGTGACCAGCGAGTTAGCCGTAGGCAACAAGGTCTACATCCGGAGTACGGCCCTCTACCCGACAAGACCCGCAAAACCAAGACCATGACCACGACAGCGGCAACGATGACAGCCCCTGCGCCACCTTCCGCGATCGTGATGCAGCCGCCAAGGGAGCCGCCAGTCTTTCGGGGGTCATCATGTGAGGACCCAGAAACGTGGCTCGAGTCGTACGAGAGGACTGCGGCCGTCAACAACTGGGACCTCAATGACAAGTTGCGTTTTGTGTACTTCGCGTTGGAAGACAGCGCCAGGACCTGGTATGAGAACAGGGATTCTATCCTGACAACCTGGGACATCTTCCAGACCAGCTTCCTGGCAGCGTTCGCAAGCGTCGTACGTAAAGAAAGGGCCGCCGCTTTACTGGAAACACGGGTCCAGCTCCCGAACAAAAACGTGACAACCTTCACCGAGGAGATGACCCGACTTTTCCGACACACCGACCCTGACATGACCGAGGAGAAGAAGGTCCGTTTCCTCATGCGAGGGGTCAAGCAGGAGCTCTTCGCGGGACTGATGAGGAACCCACCCAAGACCGTCCATGAATTCCTGACAGAGGCGACCACAATCGAGAAGACACTGGACCGCGTCCCACAACCACCACAGCGCATGCGCGTCCCCTCCCCCCTCTCTCTCCTACGCTCACCCCCTTTGTCTCCTCTAGGAATCCTCTACTCTACGGAGCGGCCCCCCGCGTCCCACACCCCCCCACAGTGCATTCGCGTCCCCTCCCCTATGCTCTCGTACGCTCACCCCCTTCCTCTACTCTAGGAATCATCTACTCTACGGAGCGGCTCCGGTGTCCCACATCCCCCCCAGCGCATGCGCGTCCTCTCCCCCCTCTCTCCTCTAGGAATTCTCTTATCTACAGAGCGGCTCCCGCGTCCCACACCCCAACAGCGCATGCACGTCCCCTGCCCCTCTCTCTCCTGTCCTATGGTCCCCCCCCGTCCTTTCCTCTAGGAATCCTCTACGGAGCGGCGCGCACGACAGGTGGTGTGACAGCTGCATACTCCGCTGGGGCGCCACGGTAGTTCCGCGGTATGAAAATGACGGAGCGCGCGCGCCTCATTCTATCTCCTGTGCAGGGCTGCGATGAGCGCCGCGATGAGCGCTTGGACCACTGCCGTGAAATAAGAGCGGCGACGTTCCTCCCGCTCAAGCTAATTATCCCCCCGCTGCTTCGCATCCACACATGGTTCCCTTTAGCGGGAGATGGGGAATTTTTTCTCTCGGCTCAGGCTTCTCTTCTCGCGGCTGTAGCTCCTCTTTTTCTCCCGGCTGTGACTACTCTTTTCTCGACTTTTGCTCCTTTTCTTCTTTCTGCTGCGGCCGTTAACATAGCCGATATCATCTTCATGGCTAGAAAAGAGTGCGTTATTCCTAGCGAGAATGCCAGCAATGACCGATTGATGTTCAGCGGAGAGCTCACAGCCTAGGTTGGCTTGTGGCAGGTCGGGGTGGATGGTTACCGGCACGGTAATGCAGCCGTGTGGCGCGGCAGAGGTTCGGTCCGATGGCAATGTGCTTGCGGCCAAAGTTTGCCAACGAGGCTCTTCTGGCACCGGCAATGGCTCTCGTTGAAGGCAGTCTTGTGGTGCTTTAGGCGGCGGGAAAAGCTTTGAATGGGCTAAAATTACCGCATTGGCCATTTGCGGGACCAGACGCTGAATGGCTAGGATCGTTACACCCGTGGCTGGGTGTTGGATCTGAGTAGGTTGTGGTGGCTGAAAGACCAAGCGAGTTTGCGCGGCCGCAAACCAGTCTTCACGCAAAATAAGGGAAAGAATGTTGTTTTCGAAAACTGCTGCCTCCACCACACCAGAAATAGGGCCAATAGTTATTTTCAGGAGGGCTGACCCAACCGGTAGTGCTGTACCACCTCCAACAACGGAAAGAGGTAGATTGGTCCAGGGCAATAGCATTGTAGAGGGAAGGATGTCTTTGGAAATCAATGTGACTTTCGAGCCAGAGTCTGGGTAAGCGTCATGCTCTCCCACTGCTGTAACGGTCGCCGTGAAAAATGGCCACAGCTGTTGGGAACCTTCCAGTGTTCCGGGCAAACTGTGTAGGGCTAGCGGCTCTCCGGCGCCAGGGGTGAGCGACGATTGGGTCCTTGGTGACTTGGTACGCGAAGGACATGGCGCTGCCAAATACCCCAACTGTTTGCACTTGTAGCAGACTGCTGGAGTTATGTCTTGGCCACTGCGAAATGATGGGGCCCCATAGCGTGCGGAAATGGCTTCATAGTGGCGTTCCTGTTGTTCTCTGGGCAACGCGGAAATGCGTTGCCTTGGCTGCGCTGTTGTAGCTGTTGTCGGTGCTCGTGGCTGGAAACTGGGCTGCTGATGTCCTAGGTTGCCACTTCTAACTGACTGCAGGGGAGGCCATACTGGTAGTTTTGCACTTGCCGTGTGTTGCATATGGGGAGTGCACGTGTCCAAGCTTGTGCACGTGGATATGAAGTCTCGTATCGTCGAAGGTGAATCAGCCGCGATGGCTGCAATAACATGCGGCTCGTTGAGGCCTTTCAGTAGGTAGTCAATTTTCTGGGTGGCGGCGAGCATTACGGGGCAGTTCTCAATCTCCCGTAGCTTCGCGTAAGCGTACTCCTGTAGGCTCTTGCCTGGGCCTCGTCTAGTCTTGATGACGCGTTCGTGCCACTCGAAGAGGGTCAGCTCTGACGAGAGTGCTTCCTTCAAGGCCACGCTCCACGTTTCCCACGTCGGATGATTATGCGCAAAAGCTAAATGCCAATTTAGAGCTGGGCCTTTCAGTTTGCTTGCAGCAATAAGACGAGTGGTAGCGTTATCCCATGCGGCAAGCTGTTGTACACGGCAGATGTCACTGATCCAGGCATTCACATTTTGCGTTGGAGAATCAGCGAAGTACGCTATCGACGAGGACAAGTCAGGCAGTGCGGTAATTGTTGGCGAGGGGCGTGGGAGCTGCTGGAACGGAAGAGTCAGGCTTTCGAGCGCTGCGGTATCAAAGGGCAAACGCGCGTTGCCGGTGACCTCTGTGCCATCGACGCTTGACCGCGGCGTTGCTTCACGACGTTGCCGAATGTCGGCTTCAGGACGCTGAACGAGTTCTTCTTTGTTACCGGTGCAGTCTAATTCGCGACGAGTCAGTTCTTCGTGGATAAGGTCAACTCAGAACCGCAGCATGGTCGCGTAATCCAGCTTTTGCCAATTAATTCCAGGCATGATGCACCGGCAGGCGACGCTCGACAAACCAGAAACAAGGCGAGGGAGCGGAACGCCGCAGATCAGACGCGGGCTTCGAGCTTTAGTCTACACCTCGCGACAACTTTCTGTGGCAGCACAGCCAAAGCTATATGGGCGGAGCTTCTACACATGTGTCACTACGCCAAGTACTCCGTCTGCGGGCGATTTCGGTTACGGTTTCGCGAGCGCATTCAACATGTACGTTTTCGCACGAACATCCAAGGTTTATGATGTTATTTTTGAAATAGTGTTAAAACATAGGTTATGCGTAGCTTTAATCGCAAACTGTGACAAGCCTTGAGATACCTATGAAAGCAGCAGTGAAGGAAAAATACATGAAAATCATTGCTGTGTTCTGCGAATTCCAGCATAACGCTAACCTGCCAGCGGTTCAAGCCCGCGGTGAATGTGAGCACGATACAGTAATGCTTGCATTTGGCTTTTTTTTTTCAGAGCAGTAAAGTATTCTTTATTGCTACACGAAGCAGCTTTATTGAAGCGGTCGGATTTATTTTTGAAAAAAGAAAAGGAGGGGGGGGGGGGGGGCACGGCCGAGCAGCAACTGTGTGATAGGAAGTTCGACGTAATGGCAAGAAACCATGTCCTAAATTTCGGTGAATACAGGGTCGGTATCGTCATTTTTCTTCTTTTGGAGACGCAAGAACTTTCTGGAGACGATCACGTTAGTTTGCTCGTGGACGCGAAGGCATCGATTGGTCGCAGATATCTTGTCCACGATTGGTGACATGCGGGCGTCTCACGTTCGTAAATCCATGGTCGTGGTAAATCCAAGCGGGTGAAACCCATTCCTTACTCGGTCAGGAGCGCTGTTTTGGCAGTTAGCCGCATAATAGACATGAACGCGCCTGCTGCCCAGGCGAAGCTTTGCACTGGTGATATTATCCTCGAAAATCGCTGTCATCGCAAAGCGCCAAGAACCACTCCCGCCGTAGACGCCGACGGGTTCGGTGTTACAGTAGGCGATCTTAAGCGTTATTGTATCAGCAATATCAGACAACCGAAATACCGACCACGTATGGAACGCAATTAATGAAAAGGGTCATTGTTTTTACGTACAGTTTCCAATCTCAATTTTGCTTTCAAGCAGCTCGTCTTGCTGAAGACTGACAGGTCGCCGGTGTCACTTTCAAAGTGGCTATCGCGATGAGAGACCCACTTGCGCTGACGGTATCACCCACACACAACTTCTTTCTCCGTGATAGCATATGCTGGGAGCAAAATATTTGACGACGCACAGCTGTCTTCTTTTTTCCTTCTGCTCGACGAATACAGATCACCAAGCGAACGCGCACTCATCCTCGCTCACAAGCCATGATGTGAACTTGTTGCAACCGAACGGCGCCATCGTTGTTTATAGGGCAGGAAACAGGTGAAATGACCTCAGAATACCAGAAAAATAGAAACAGCAAAAAACGAAACTCCTGCACGGAATAAGCTTTCTTCATAACAATGCGAATGATCTTGAACATGATAACTTCATTTTTTGTTTTTGTTTCCTTTTATGCTACGTGGTATATAAAAGTTAGCGTTCGCGGACTACATGCAGACGCGTAGTAAAAAAGTGCGTGATTCGGCTTCGTAGCTTTGGCTGTGCTGCCACAGAAAGTTGTCGCGAGGTTTAGTGGTCAATATTCATGGTTTTCTTGTAGTGTGCGTTCCGTCACATGCGAAGTGAACAGTGAGATGCAGTAAAGGCGAGAGTCTTTTGAGACGCGAGTGGTCGATGGCGTGGGTGCAATTGCGAACGCGGTCTAAAAGGCGAAGGGCTACTGACCAGCGTTGTTGTGCTGCCGTGGCTGGCTGGCTTGGTAAAGGTCCGGCGTCGACTGCGCCAAATGTGAGGCTTGGGCTGCTCCCAGAGAGACACGGAGCTTAACAAACTATTTAATAGGGCTAAGTTATTGCACACACATGATGACATACGTCTTCACACGTCAGTATCCATGGCTCGACTGCCGAGCTCGTCGCACTGCCACGCAGAGACGAACACCGGAAGCGGAAACACACTGTGGCTGACTGTTTGGCTTGTTCCCTCTAAGCGCGCTAGTATGTCGCTCACAGTGTCACTATTCCTTGTGAAATTTTGTGGCCCAAGTATTCAATGCTGCACTCTAAGAAAAAAAATCACAGCATATCCACGGAGTGAATGATGATGAGTGGGCGAAGCTCTGGAGGTTCATCGGTAAACCGCGAATCTTCCGTGAAATTCGCCCCGGTACATCATCAAAGACGTGATGGTGGTTGGTTGCACGTGGTCAAACGATATGCATGTGAGACCATCGCGATGCATGTGAGATGCATGCATCGCGATGCATGCATGTGAAACCATCGCGATGCCATACAACATATGGCATCGCGATGGTCATCGTCATCAGCGTCATCGTTATGACGCATAGTGGGTACATTCCATGTGGTGTGCCGTGATGGCAGCGTCATCGTCATCACACAGGGAGATAGATACTGCTGGTTACGCAGGTGGCTACTACGTACTAGAAACTACAGGGGACGCACGACCCACGGCATAAGGAGCTTCGCCCCTAAAACTTCCCCATCTCCCGCTAAAGGGAACCATGTATGGATGCGAAGCAGCGGGGTGATGGCTGGCTTGAGCGGAAGAAACGTCGCCGCTCCCCGTCATTTTCATACCGCGGAACTACCGTGGCGCCCCCCCGCGGAGTATGCAGCTGTCGCACCACCTGCCGTGCGCGCCGCTCCGTAGACCACTACGCGTGATAACGATGACGCTGATGACCATGAAGTATAAGCGCGTTCCAGATCACACATTCTCTTTCTGCCATGGATGAAAACGATCGAGATTCGCCCACTCATCATCATTCACTTCGTGGATATGGCGTGATTTTTTTATTCTTAATCATAAGGAATAAATATGGAAACATGATACCGATATCTGCTGTTTGTTTTGCACGACATGACACTATGCACATCACAGTCACACCTTTTGGTTGGTTATACTCATACAAGCATTTCAATGAGGAATACCTCAACTGCTCCAACTTTAATGGAAATGGTGTGTTTTGAGGAGTTTTATTAAAATAATGCTAAAATTGAACTAACCTTTTTTTGCAGTCGCTGGGCACAACGGCAAGTATGAATGGAGTTGCTTAAAATGAATACTTCACTACTTCTAGCAGTAGTCGCGCAAAAGTAGAGCATGGGTCAATTTAGTAGCTTAAAATAGCCGTAGAGTCGCTTGACGCTTCGGTGGGTGTCCATTGACCCGCGTAGGAGCGTCACCTGCGAGAGTCGTCTGACTCCCTCAGAAGTGGTAGTGTGATCCTTCGCATAAGAGTCCTCCTACTCTCCTTAAGAGGGTTCGGGCACTCTCCCGAGCGCGCCGACTCTGACCCACCAAGAGAGTCACCATGTCTCTTCCAAGAGAGTCGTATACGTGGCAAGTCAGAACTCTCCAAAAAGAGTCAGGCATACTCTTTTTTTCTTAGAGTGTAGAGTCCGACGCGACCGGCGTCCGATTGCGCACCACGGCGGCCACCTGGCTCCGTGCCAGGGCTCGGACGGACGGACGGCACGGACAGACGGGCGGACACGGACGGACGGACCCGAATGAACGGACGGATGGATGGACGGACGCCGGACAGATGGACGGACGGACGCCGGACGGGAGACATTAAATGCTTTCGCCTTAAAAGCTACGAAACTTCTACGAGAAGTCTTGAAGAAGCACACGTGCACCTTGCTTGTTGTGATGCAAATTCTTCTTTTGGTTCGTAACGGCCCTCTATGGCTGAGCCACTGAGAGTTTTATTCCCAAAGCAGTTGGTTTAACAAGCCAACACACAAAACATTTAATCAAGAATTAAAGTGAAAACTATATATGTACAAAATTACACTTAGTAAGAAGTCCACTGCACACGGTAAACCACTCCTAATTACAACCAAAACGTAAGTTCAATGATCTAAACTAGAGAGTTTAGCTCTAACGCGGCTGAGTGGTCGAGCGGAGAAGAACCCGAGTTCAGTCAGACCAAAACAAGGATGCTTGACTGGTCGAGTTGACGTGGGTTGGCTGGCGACGACGATAGAGCGGCGGATGGTGGGCGAGACGTTGAGATGCCAGGGGCGGACGGGGACACGGACGGACACGGGTGGACGGACGGATGGACATAGACGGGCACGGACGGACGGATGGACACGGATTGACGGACGGACGGATGGACGCCGGACGGACGTGAGCATGAGACATTAAAGGCTTTTACCTTAAAAGACAGGTGAAAACGCAAGGGTAAAGTCAAGATTGTGACCAGTTATCTCTCACGTTGACCATCACGCGCAACTGACTGATAGGTATCGCCTCTTGCCCGGGAATGCGCGCATAAGTATTTAAAGTGCGGAGCAATTTAAGGGCCCGAGCTGTCGTATGCAGTCATCGCATGTTGTCATCGTATGCTGCCGTAGCTTGGCGTAACGCAGGAAAAACCACGAATAGTATAGCCATCAGTCGCATATTGAGCGCATGCTCGCGCCAAGGAAAAGTCTTCTTCCTCTTGTTCTTCGAGCACCTTGATGATAATATGGGGTGCGGAGCAGTTTAGGGGCCCGGGTTGTCGTATGCTGTCGTCGCTTGGCGTAACGCAGGCAAAAAAGAGGTATAAAAATAGAAAAAGAAAGGAAGCAAGCAAACGACAGAAAAAGAGAAAAAGAAAGGAAAAAAATAGGAAGAATAGAAAGAGCAAGAAAGAGAACGAAATAAATAAAGAGAGAGGAACAAGTCAGTAAACATTGAGAAAAAAAAACAGAAAAAAAGGAAACAGAGAAAAAGAAAGAGAAGAGGAAAAAAAGAGAAAACCGAAGAGAAACAAAGAAGGCTGCCCAACTCCGCTCTTCCTTCGGAATTGGAACACGAGTGCGAAGCTGCGTTAATTTCTTTTTTTTTTTTGTCTACCTGCTTTTCCGCCATTGCACTATTTTTCAGTTAGCGGCGTTTGCGGTGTCTTGACAACACTTTTGTCCTTGTTTGCACGCCCTGTCTTTTTAAGGGCCCCAAAGCAGCCTCTGAAAATACAAAATCAAGCGCGTTATTTTCTCTTGGCGTTTCTCGTTTTTTTTTTCGTTTTTTTTCTTGCGCTCCTCGTGACGCGAGAACGGTGATTCACGTGACATGAGTAGAACAAATACTCTCTATTGGTCAATCTAAGAGAAATATCAGCGGTGAATTGTCTCCTACCCTGCTTTACCATGCATTCGCCCACCCGTTCTTCGTCACCTCGCATGATTAGCGTGGTGAGGAACTTATTTCGTACTGTTTTGTGAGTTTCCGATTACGCACGGCGAAATAACAGAGTACAGCCGACAAGCTCGAAATTCTGATAGGCTCAACGCTTAGTACTCTCATTGTACACGTGCTTCATGAAGAAATAAGTGTCGAGGAGATATGGAATGGAACGAATGGAAGAGGCGCCGGATTATTTGATTGTTCCGATGGACGAACTCTTTACAGCGAAGACGATTCAGCTATCCAAAAAAATAGGCCAACCCGCTTCAACGGTTATTGTATATTTTTCGATTGCGATAACAGTTATATGGGCACTCTGTGTAGGTTTTCATTGTCGCCGTCATGTTCCGTATGAAGCCGAAATCGATAATTTTGTACGCGCACCGTATGCTGTGCCCGCTAGAAAATGATCGCGAGCGCTAGCGAGGAACACGGCTGAAGCATAGATGAAACAAGCTGCCCATCTCTATCACACGTGGGGCGCGTGCGATTACATCACACCGCGTGCGAGGCCTGCCATCGGTTGCTCCTCTACAAGAAAGGAAGCCCTGTCCATGTTTCACTGGACGAAGGCGCATGAAGGGACGTCGGAGTGGGGGGGGGGGGGGGCTGCGTGGCTTCCTATCCGCACCTGTGAACTTGGACTATAAGGGCGTAGTCGCGAGCGCTGGCGTGCGCGCTATCTCGGCAGGCATCAGCAAACGCGTGTGGTATACCCTTCCACGCGCTATCATTTCACCGCTTCGTGCTGTGACCACTGATACGCCAAACTGCATGAGAACCGCTTCTTTCCCGAGAGGGGCCGTATTCCCATACACCAGTGTTTTGCATTGTCGCGAGATCGAATGAAAAAGAGTTAGCTGCTAGCCTTAGTTCGTATAACATTACATGTTGCTATCGCATTCCTGCTTCGCCCTTTCAGTGAAACAGATTTCTTTTTTCACAATTGAAGGGACCGTAGCGACCGTTACGGCAACGTCCATATCGCGTGTCGCCTGCCGAACGTCGGGTAATTTTTGAGCAAGTAGACGATATGCTCCGACGCGACGTAATTCGGCCCTCGGACAGCCCATGGGCGTCTCCTGTTGTTCTCGTTGCGAAGGACGGTTCTGTGCGGTTCTGTGTGGACTACCGACGCCTCAACAAGATCACTCGTAAGGACGTGTATCCACTACCGCGAATAGACGACACGATTGACAGCCTGCAAGGAGCAGAATTCTTTTCATCTCTCGATTTGCGCTCAGGGTACTGGCAAGTACCTATGGCTCAAGACGCTCGACCGAAGACCGCCTTTGTCACGCCCGACGGCTTGTACGAATTCAACGTCATGCCGTTTGGGCTGTGCAATGCGCCCGCCACCTTTGAGCACATGATGGATACCGTTCTGCGCAACCTGAAATGGCACACGTGCCTGTGCTACCTCGACGACGTCGTCGTTTTCGCTCCGGACTTCTCCACGCATCTTCAGCGCCTGCGGCATATTTTGACGCGCTTGAGTGACGCCGGTCTGCAACTGAACCTAAAGAAGTGCAGATTTGCAGCACGGCAGCTGACAATACTCGGTACGTCGTGTCCAAGGACGGAATTCTCCCCTATCCAGCCAAGCTTCGGGCCGTGACCGAGTTCCCAAAGCCGACGTCCGTCAAGGAACTGCGCACTTTCGTAGGACTGTGTTCCTACTTTCGGCGCTTCATTCGAAACTTCGCGACTATCATATCGCCGCTGACGAAGCTCCTCGGAAGTAACGGGGCTCTCAATTCGTGGTCGTCAAAGTGCGACAAAGCTTTTGCAACGCTCCGTCGTTTGTTGACGTCGCCTCCCATACTACGCCACTACGACACTACGGCCCCTACAGCGGTACATACGGACGCCAGTGGTGTTGGCCTCGGCGCTGTCCTTGCGCAGCGCAAACCAGGGTTCCCGGAATATGTCGTGGCGTATGCAAGCCGTACGCTTACAAAAGCCGAGACCAACTACACCGTCACGGAGAAAGAATGCCTGGCAATCATCTGGGCCCTAACGAAGTTCCGACCTTATTTGTATGGTCGCCCATTTGATGTCGTAACCGACCATCACGCACTGTGCTGGTTGTCGTCATTGAAGGATCCTTCAGGCCGTCTCGCCCGTTGAGCACTTCGCCTGCAAGACTACGACATCCGCGTGCTGTACCGCAACGGACGCCAGCATGCTGACGCCGACGCCATGTCGCGCTCTCCCTTGCCTGACGACAATGCCCACAGCTCAGCGTCTCACCTTGCCGTTTCTTCCATCGACCTTCATACCATCGCTACTGAACAGCGCAAGGATCAATGGATTGCCTCACTGATAGACTTGCTGACTGATCCATCGGCAACACCATCCACTCGCGCGTTGCGTCGTCAAGCCCACCATTTCGCCGTTCGCGACTACCTCCTCCACCGACGCAATTACAACGGTGACGGCCGCCAGTGGCTACTAGTCATACCCCGCAGTCTGCGCTCTGACATATGCGAGTCGTTTCGCTCTGATCCGCAATGTGCGCACTCCGGGGTATCGAACACTTACCACCGCATTCGCCAACGGTACTTTTGGCGAGGGATGTACCGCTACGTGCAGAAATTCGTTCGCTCCTGCGTAGATTGTCAGCGCCGCAAAACTTCAACGCACCTGTCGCCGGCAGGTCTACAACCGTTACCTTGCCCTGACCATCCGTTTGGGCGCGTGGGTATCGATTTGTATGGACCACTTCATCTGACGTCGGCTGGTAACCGCTGGGCGATCGTCGCCGTAGACCATCTGACGCGATACGCCGAAACCGCCGCCCTCCCCGCGGCTGATGTTGCCTCCTTCCTGGTGCACCGATTCATACTGCGTCACGGTCCACCCCAGGAACTTCTCAGCGATCGATGCCGTGTCTTCCTGTCGGAAGTCGTCGAAGCCATCCTAACGGAGTGCCATTCTGTCCACCGCAAAACTGCTGCTTACCACCCGCGGACGAATGGCCTCACCGAACGCTTTAACCGCACCCTCGGCGACATGCTTTCGATGTACGTCGCCGCCGACCACACGAATTGGGATGCTATACTGCCCTTCGTCTCCTACGCTTACAATACCGCCCCTCAGAGCACTACTGGTTTTTCACCCTTCTTCTTGCTATACGGACGGCACCCGTCGCACACCATCGCCACGATACTCCCGTACCCGCCGGACCCATCTGAGTGTGCCCCTTTTTCTGACACAGCCAGGCTTGCTGAAGAGTGTCGCGAGCTCGCCAAGACCTTCACGACGAATGAACAAGAGCGGCAGAAGAGTATTCGTGATGGTTCCGCCACTACTGAGCCCACGTTCCTCCCTGGAGCGCTCGTATGGCTCTCGGTCCCTACCTCCGCAGCTGGCCTCTCTTCAAAACTTCTGCCGAAATACGAAGGCCCCTACCGTGTCATCGAGCGCACATCTCCGGTCAACTACCTGATCGAACCTATCGAAGAATCTTCGGACATGCGCCGTCGAGGGCGCGACATTGTCAACGTGGAGCGCCTGAAGGCCTACTAACCCACCCATAGTGGCAAGCTGTTAGGTCGCCAGGGGGCTCCCTTTTCGTACCCGGGTTAATTGTAGCGATGCATTGGAACCTAGAAATGGGTTGCACTCTCGAGAGCCTTCTAGTGGGTCATCCGCAAAAAGGACGCCGCTCGCGCTGAGAGTCCGTGCCTGGCCGTGGCTGCCGCTGACGCATTATCGCTGAAGCATTATCGCTGAGTGCCGGCTAATAAACACCTTAACAGGACAAACTTCTATCCCCACCAACTTTTGAATCTTGAAACTACCTCCCCCCCCTCCGCGCCGCGCCGCCGCCGATCCTATGAACCCCGCGCCGTTGACGCGCCGCCGCCGCAGGCGGAAACACCGACGCGTCGCCGCCGGCAATTTGGGGTCCGGCGCAAAGGTCCAGGTAGCGCACACAGTAACTCTACCCCAAGCAAGCTGCACCAAGAAGTAGTAACAAACCCTGGCTTGCGTATGTATGCTTCTTGTATACTCCAGTCAGGGCAGTACGCCCAAGAGGCTTCGCAATGTATTTACCAGGCATACAGTTACGAGATTCTGAGAAATGGACTGATCTCTTGAAAAATGTTCTTAAGCGCGTAAGTGATCACCAAGATCGCATTATATTTTTCAGCAAGCCAAGCAGCTCTATTGCTTGAGAGCCTGATATCTCCCAGCCTCGTACAGGAGGGTGACTATGTGCTACCGCCGTTGTCATCTCCTGCAGCTAGCCAGGACAACCAGGGGGGACGCTGGTGAACCAGAGGGACACGCCACAGCTACGCAAAGAACTGTCACAAGAACGAAGCCGCTCAGGGGTACATACTTTTTGGCAACCTTAATGTATATTCACAGTCTAATAGGCTTCGGACACCTACGCCGCAGTTGTTCCCATTCCGGGGTGTGGCCCTAAAGCACGGGCGGAGTGAAGTAGAAATAGTAGAAGATTTTTGCCGATTGCTCGTAGGCACGTCTTTCTCACCGGGATCACCTTCATGTTATGCCTCACCACCATCCTGTGACGAGTGTCTCGACTTGCCGTTCACTTTGCACGAGCTCGGCGCTGCTATCTCTGCCTCCCGACACTCCTCCGCGCCAGGACCTGATGGAATCACTTATTCGGCTCTCTCATCTCAGCCAGGAAGCACGGAAAGCTATTTTGTCCTTCTATAATGCTACGTGGGACACGGCGACGGTTCCAGATAACTGGAAGTGCAGCCGCATAGTGGCCATATTGAAACCAGGCAAGTGTTCCAACGAACTCTCTTCTTACAGACCAATTGCCTTAGCCAGTTGCGTTGGAAAGGTAATGGGACGTACGGTGCTTACGAGACTGGAATGGCTCTTGGAGAATACTTTCACCTTGCCAGATTTCATCAATGGTTTCCGCAGGGGTCGCTCATCTATAGACGGAGTTATAGACCTAGTTTTGTCTGTGGAAGAGGAAAAACAACGCCGGAGATTAGTTGGTGCAATTTTTTGGACATAAGGGGCGCCTACGATAACGTCCTTGATGAAGCCATCCTTGACGCGCTTGAAGACGTTGGCGTAGGGGTTCGACTTCACGCATGGATTGCCAGCTATCTCAGTGATCGTACCATTTTCATGTCAACGGCTGATGGCGACACCGGCACTATGTCAACCGTGGCGTTCCACAAGGCGCGGTCCTCAGCCCAACACTGTTCAACGTCACGCTCATTGGTGTTGGTGCGGAGCTTCCTGACAATGTCAAAATCACCGTATACGCAGACGATATTTGCATATGGGCTTCTGAAGTAACGCGCCCACAAATACGAGCAAGACTACAACAGGCTACGTCAATAACATCCAAGTACTTGCGCCGTCAAGGCCTGCAACTCTCAACTGCAAAGTGTGCTGCATTGGCGTTCACAAGGAAATCAATGACGCGGTACCCGATATTCGCTGATGGAGCAGTGATTCCTGCTGTGACGCATTACAGATTAGAGAAAACTTGAAAAGCGCGAACGACGAAGACGAAACACATACAACAGGACTGGCGCTTAAACTTGCAACTGACGTTTATTTGAATCGAAAACATAATATACCCGCGCATCAAGCTCATACATATGCACACATCATCCCACAAGAGATTGCGTGGGTCAATCTTAGACCGATAAATTTCTAAACAAATCATGATGCATCCAAATGCGTCGAAAGAAAAGCCACTTCATTTTTTTGCAACGCCAAAGATGGGCAGCTGACACACTTATCACCTGCTTTCTTTATCAGGTATGCTTCGACGATTTTGCGTTCCGTTTTCGTACTGCCTTTCTTTAAAAAAGTGGTGTTCTGAAATAAAGGCGTACATGCGCATTGCTTACAATGTTCTGCTAAGTGGCTATTAAATCCCTTCCTGACATCATTATTGTGTTGTCTAGCCCTATCATTGAAGCACTGACTAGTCTGTCCAATATAAACACGACCACAACTTAGAGGTATCTGGTACACTACATTTGCGGTACACACAGTATAAACAGTCCTGTGATTAGTGTTACATTGCACGAGTGTTTTCGTCCTTTGAAGGTTAGAAATGGCTGATAGTTTGCAAGGTGCTGAAAAAACTAAATTGATATGATGTCGGTTAGCTACCTTCTTCAAGTTGTGAGATACTTTATGAAGGTATGGAATCGCATGCACCGGTCTTTCGTCAAGATCTTTTGTTGCCCGCTCCTTTGACAATTTTGATGTCTTTAGTAATGTCTCGCAAACTGATGAGACAACATACGACGGAAAGCCTGCCTTCCTTAATCTATTTACTTGCCTAGACACACTTGGCTCTATCTGGTGCATGCATGATTTGCGCAAGGCATTCATGATACAAGTAGAAGCTATGCCTCTTTTTATTAGCTTAGAATGGGCGCTGTGGAAGGGTAAAACACTTTTCTTTGACCTGGGGTTATAACTCCAACAGGCATGACTAGATGACGAAAAAATAATCTGAAGGTCTCGAAACTGCATGACATTTTCATTCGGCAGTTCAACGTAAACCTGAGGCCTTCGGAAAGGTTGGTGAACAATGTGAGACAGTCTGCTACTGCATCGTCAAGGCAAAGTCCAGGTGATCTTTTAAGGACTATTAAATAGTCATCTACACACCTATAAATACGAATGATTGGCATTCCGGTTAGTTGCGCATTTACACGATTGTCAAAGGACGCCAGAAAAATGTGACATAATATGGGGGGCTATCGATGAGCCAATACAAATGCCTGTGCTTTGAATGAAGAGTCACTATGAATAATAGCTGTCGAATGTAGATAAAATTCTAACAGCGTTAAAAAAATTGTCACAGTTCATGCACACCAAATTCTGGAAAGCAAGCTCACCTATTTCATTGATTTTTTCACGAACTCCACGCAGGATACCTTCACGTGTAATGGAATAGTACAAGTCCTCAACGTCAAGAGAGAAACCAATCGCAGCAGCTCTCACAACGTCTTTTAGCTCTAGGACAACGTCATCTGAGCACCTCACTAAGAAGGGATCTTCGAGTGGAAGCCGCTTTAAGTGTCCCTGCAGGAACTTGCCCAGTTGGAGCTGCCATGATCCTTTTTCAGAGACGATCACACGAAGAGGATAGCCAGGCTTGTGTGTCTTGCACGAGAAGACTTCCAGGAATTCGTTTTCGCCAGATTTAACTAGTTTGCGTAAAAAGTCCAGTTGCTTTCTTTTCTTGCACTGGATTGAAGTTAGTTTTCTTGAAATTCTTCTGAATAGCTTCATCGGCCTTGACTTTCAAAAGGCTGTCAGGTAGTACTACAAATCCTCCTTCCTTGTCGGCTTGGAGGATGGCCAGGTTTCTTTCTTTCAAACACTTCACTATATTCTTGAGCGGTGGACGGCAAAACGTTCCGCTATCAGCTTTCGCAAGCACACATTCCACTGCCTCATTGGTAGCACGCTCCCGCTCACTTTCTTCTGCTCGGTCGCCTATATTTCTAGCCAAGGCTAAGAGCTGCTGTCCGCTGAGCTGAGGTTCAAAACTAAATTTTGGACCTTTCTGAAGGATCTTGTTCACGGGGCTGGGAAGACTTGCACCTCCCAGAATGGTGGCTGCGTTATCGCAGTCACCATTCTCGCATAGCGCAGTCACCATTGGTGACTGCGATATCGCAGTCACCAATGGTGACTGCGTTATCGCAGCCACCTCACACTTTTCGCTCTGCTGCCGCAGAGCGAAAAGTGTGAGGAACTATCACCCTCGTCAGGTGCCAGTCCAAAGTAATGTCAACGTACAGGAATTGAGGGCACGTGATAGTGGAAACTTACCCTAATCAGGTAGTAGGTGGTGTGTGTGTTCCATGGCCGTCTGCCATGTATCATACGCTGGAAGTACCTTGCTGCTAATTTTAGAATTTTAAATGCGAATGCATTTCTTAGTCGGGCTATGTCAGGCATCCGGCGTTGGCGTTGTCCGCGGGAGGTGTTATCTCTCCGCTCTCACTCTCTCTCCCATAGCAACAGCTGCGGGCGCGCGCGCTTATCCTCGCCCCTAGCAACCGCGGTAGCGGCGAGTGAGTGGAGAGGAGGAGCGCGCTCTGGCGTGTGAGGGCGCTCGCATCGCGGGAGCTCGGCGGAGCTCCCGCGATGAAAAAATGAAAATAAAAATAAAAAAAGCAAAAAAAAAGCAGGCGCTGCGCCGTGCTCCCGACCGGGCTGCAGAAATTAGGCGCCTTTTCCTTCTTCGAACCACAACCACCATATATAAATGGAGTGAAGCGCGCGCGAAATGCATTCGCATTTCCTCACGATTCCCTTCGGGGAGGTGGGGGGCATTTTTTTAATATCACTTATGTTATCACTAGTGCATTTAATCGAATTTGTGCTTTATTTAAACGTTCTCTGGTTATAGTACAGCACTTGTTCATTGTCTTTCTTTCCATCCTTTTAGTTTCATGCTGTATTTCAAAGTATTGATTAGCAGCACACTCAGCATACTGTTCTTGCAATTCTATTTTAGGTGGAACATGACGACCACAACTACGCGTCAAAAGACGGCTCATATTCTAGCTGTAAGCCCACTCCAAGATACCGTTCAGCAAGTACCATTTATTTCATATTCAATGCTGTAACTAAGCATGTTATTGCATTAAATTTGGCACTCCAGGAGCCTGCCTTTTTTCCTGACCAAAACAAGGTGTGTTACCAGAACATCTTGACCACGTCTTCAATGTTTTCGTTGAATTGTTTTTGTTGTAGTACAGCTACCTCCATATAAGCTGTTGTTATAAACTTTTTAATCTTAAATTTTCCTGGTATTCCGAACACTAATTCTGCTTGAAGCACAGCTGTTTTGTTAACTCGGACTCACGTGTGCACTGACAAGGCACTGACTTGAAAGTTTGAGATGATAAACCTGCCTCTGGACGGCACTTTTTTCCCGCCAGTGAAACCTTAAGAAAGACAAAATAGACAACCATTCATACAGATTTCCTTGTGACTTCGTGCTACAAACGGTGGTTGTCTATTTTCTCTTTCTTAATCCTTCTGGCACGTTGCGGGATTCCGCAGAACTCATTCGCATTACTTGTGTCCATGTGCTTCGAGTTGTGATGAATTCACCCTTGCGCTGCCAATTGCTGGCTTCCTGGTTAGCTCAATTGGTAGAGCGACCGCGCCGGAAAGGCATTGGTCCCGGGTTGAACCCCGGACCAGAAGAAACTTTTCGGCAACTAAGTAGCTGTTCTTTCTGGGAAATCCGTGCGGATTTCCTTGTCTTTGTGCTACAAGCAGGTGGTTGTTTATTTTCTCTTTCTTAATCCTTCCGCCACCTTGCGGGAATCCGCAGAACTCATTTGCAGTGAAACCTTATTGCATTATCCTATGCTGTCACTGGACAACTTGTGCCAGCTGCAGCATGACTGCATATCGAGCTTGCTTAAAACATTGCTGAGCAGTTGCACATTTATGCAATGCATGAGATGGCACACATTTTTGTTCTTCACGGTATGGCTTGTCTTAACAGACTCTCATGACTTTTTTTGCTTTGTCATGCACATTGCCTTCGCTTACTCTGGCTGCATTTCTACAGATTTTTCTTTATGGGCTTGCACCAGCTGCCTCAACTAAGCATGTGTCATAAAAGGGGCCTGGACTGTGCTTTATGTTTTGAAGAAAAAATTTGGAAAGAAGTTGGACCAACTGTGCGGGTACTATCAGAAAGAACTAAGAGGTGGCATTAGTTTTTAGTATGCATACTTTATGACTGACATTTTCTTTGTTTACTTTATGTTTTTGCACTTCTTTCACATTATCTTTCTGTGTTTGAATTCCGTGCAAAATTCTTTTGCAGATGTGTAAAATACCATTACATGAGAATCGGTCTTCTGCCTTAGCGACGCAGTGCCAGACCAACACGAGGAGCAGTAGCACTCAGACAGACGGCAATGTTTCCTGTGCCGATTGCTCGCTGTGTAGTGGCACGGGCAACACCAGTCGTAATGGGCTACTGTTTTATTTATTTGACAATACTGCTAACTCCTAGTGGAGTCGTTGCAGAGTGGGATTACATTCATGAATCACGCATAAATCTTTTTAAAGGAAAACAGTGTGAGGAAAATGAATACAATATAAAGCAAAGAGCAAACACAACTCGCTAAGCAGAACAATAGCACAAAATGTAGCAATAGCAAAAGATAAAGCAAAGAACAAAGACAACTCGCTCAAGCAAGACATAAGGCAAAAGGCATGAAATACAAAGGGAGGAACATTGCATAATCAACTGGCAAGCAATAAGACGAACATTTCTATGCTGTCAGTTTCAACGGTGGGTGCATCTAGGGCATTCCACTCAACGATCGTTCGCGGGAAGAAGGAGTACTTAAAAACATTATTAGCCGAGTGATATGGAGCGATGGAAAGACTATGTCGCCTTCTAGTATCATATCCTGATGAAAAATGCACATAATTGGACATACTGCCGTTGAGGTGTCCTTTAACTATTTTAAACATAAAACGTAATCGTGCGATTTTATTCCTTTCTGAGGTGTGCTTTAGATTGGCCTTCGCCACCAAACCCGAGACCGAGACCCTATCGTAACGATTAAAAATAAATCTTACTGCTTTGTTTTGAACTCTCTAACTTATTAATATTAATTTGTGTAAAGGGGTCCCAAACAATATTAGCGTACTCAAGAATAGGTAAGACAAGTGTTTTAAATGCTATAAGCTTTGTGTCACACGAAGAATGACGGAGGGAGCGTTTTAAGTAATGCAGTTTGGACATTGCTTTGTTACTGATCTCTTATGTGATCATTCCAGCGCAGGTCGCTGCGAATGTGAAGACCAAGGTACTTGTAGCGCTCGACGCGAGATAGGATGTTACCATCAATTGTGTAGTCGAATGAGTGTATATGCGTTCTATTTGTTATGGACATGACAACACTTTTCTTGAGATTTACTGACATTTGCCATGTATTGCACCATTGAAAAAGCTGATGAAGTTCCCTGTTTAGGTGAAGTTGATCATTAATAGAGTTAATAACGGAGTATATTACGCAGTCGTCCGCGTACAACCTTATTTTTACATTACATGCGTCAGCAATATCATTGATGTAGAGTAAGAATAATAATGGTCCTAACATCGATCCTTGGGGTACTCCTGAAGAAACCGGAAGCATGCTTGAAGTGGCTTCATTAAACGTGACACTGTTTTCTGGAGGTTAAATAAGACTTTATCCAGTTAGAAATCATGCTATTCTTTGGGATGTGCGAGACTTTTAGTAGTTTTGGGTGCGACAGTTTATCGAACGCCTTGGTGAAATCGAGGAATATAGCGTCGATTTGAGTACGAGTGTTGATCGCCAAAGCAAAGTCATGAATTACCTCAACTAGTTGTGTAGAAAACCCATGCCTGAAACCATGTTGTGCAGTCGTAATGGGCTACTGTTCGCCCCTCCATCAGTGTCAACGCCTTTCAAAAGGGCTGACGCCGATCATTCTATGGCTTCTGATCCTGCTACCCCTCGGAGTGGCCGTACAACACCTTTGAATGACACCAACAACACCAGCTACCATCCATCGTCAGATGACAGCACGTATGTTTGGCACATTCGTTATAGTACTGTGAACTATAGTAACACGATATTCTTTTCGCAGGGACGGAACAGCGCTGCACCAAGAAAGCAAATACATCGTATTTAACAGTTGCCTGTGGTAGCTTCTCAGCGTTTGTGATCAGTGTGGAGACACCTGCACTATGCGAAAACACACTAAAGGAACCTCCCTGACCGTGAAGGCCAGATGCTTTCTAGGCCATGAGAAAGCTTGATGCAGCCAACGCACTACAAATGGCATGGCAGCGGGTAATGTGCCGCTAGCTGAACCATTTTGTTCAGTGGTGCCAGTGCAATCAAAGTTTTGCGGCTGTTGGCTTCAGTGAACATTGAAGTGTTCACTGCATCAGCGTATAACATCTACCAAAAGGGTTGCCTTGTGCCGGCCATAACGAAAGTAATGCAACATAGGCTTCTACAGAGCTGGAACCATGTAGTGTTTCATGTGCAGGTGTGGACTACGCAACAAGCCTCTCTTGTGGAAGCTTGCAAGGGCCGTGAGCTACATTTGGTTGGAGATGGCCGATTTGATTCGCCCGGTCACTCGGCCAAGTACCTCACCTACACTGATGGACGCAGACAGCAAGAAAGTCCTCAACTTTACTCAAGTGCAGGTCGGCCAGGTGAGACAGCTTCTTCTTTTTTTTCTTTTTTTTCACTGGGCATTTTCAATGTTATAAGTATTTTTTTTACATAGGAACTGTAAATGCAAGTATAAAAGCACCAGAAAAATCATACTAGATATCTTGGTTTCCTGAAAAAAAAGCACGACTCGTGAAGTGTGCGAAACAATGAGCTTTATGAGTATTCAAGTACTTTTGAGTACTATGACCTGAACTCCCTCCGATACATCGTGCGTCGATTATTCGCTGCAGATGTTAAAATTCCTAAAAAATGTTCACTGAAGCATTATGTGCAGACTCAAATGGCAGTCTTATGTGCACAATGTGTGTTGCTACTGTTCAGGTAAGAAGCTTCGCTGATAATTGAGGTGAATTTCTTCTGTGTTACACAAGTCTAGTTTTATTGTTTTACCTGTAGCTTTACTGCCCTCCTTTGTTGTTGTTTGAAGGATTCACAGGTGAAAACAAGCCCGCAAATGGAGAAAGTGGGCTTTGTGCAATGCCTTCGCGAAGTGCGATCTAAAGGCTTGGAGGTCTCATCAGTGACCACAGACAGACAACCTGGCATTCGCAAATATATCAGGGAGGAAGAGCCAGGCCTCAAGCATGGCCTGGACAGCTGGCATGTTGTGGACAGGTTAGTAGACCGAACACTAGTTGCACTGTAAATTGTGACCTTGAGCTTCCACCAATATCATAACCTACATATAAATATGGGACACACAATTTTGTTATAGCGGTCACGTCTTGCTGAAGTGTTATAGGGTGCCTTAAACGCAGCAAACTATCATCATGCCAAATCATCCAGTATATGCACTTTTGTGTATTTCAGGTCGGCGGAAAAAACATCAGGGCATTGCAAAGAGGGCTGGTTGTGCCATGTTGACTGGATGGATTCAATCGATATGCAACCACCTCTACTTCAGTGTTGCAATGTCCGAGGGTAATGTGGCTCTTCGGATCAGCATGTGGAAGAGTAAGTGGCTCGTGACATGTAATGTGAACTACGGGAACTTTCAGCAATATTTATTGTGCTCTAGCTTGCCCTGTTTGTGAGTCACCAAGTAACACTGTTAGACCCTCCCATTGAAAACGAGATGTGGTAAATTGACAAAAACATGCTATTTGTAATGAGATTATCTGCCTGCCAGGTGGCTTGCACACATTTACTTGGGAAAGAGGCAGAGTGCAGATGTGTGTGCTACAAGAATATCCAGCATCCCGTGTCTCTCATCAGTTAGCAGCACATTATTGACAGTGATATTAGATGAAGACCTTGAAATTTATCTTGTACTAAAAATACTTTCCCCGAATGCACATCTGAAAAACACAAACTGAAAGGCTAGTGAACTATCTTATTTATTCTTATCTGGAGGGCTTGATGCGTAACTTAAGGTTGAATTAAAGGAAGTTGCTTTATGACCGCTTCGTTTACATCTTTTTGAAAATTGCTTGAAATGGTGTAATTTTATTTGTGGCATAAAGTAAAACAAAACACCAGAGAGTAAAAAGTTTCATGGCTGAAACATTAAAGGGGCCATGACACGTTCACCCACCAATTTGTGGTTTTCAGCAAAAACTAGAGGTAGAGGGTCTATATTGCCTATAGAGATATGAAAAGTGGGCCGTAAAAGAATATTTCAGTGCAAAACAGGCCTTAGAAGGCGCCGGCTTTAAATTCCACCCACCGCCGGTGACCGCCGTTTTGCCATGGCGCCTGTGACATCCCATGCAGCAAAGAGCGGTGCCATCATCCTCTACCACAAGTTCAGCCGCTCAAAATTGTGAAATTTTGGTGCCAAGCCGAAGAAAGGTCAAATATTTCGATTTCATGCGCAGCTGACCACGCAAAAATAACGTTTGCCGGAATGCAGACGCTCGCACAGCAATCTGCTTGTTATGTCAAGGCTCGCAAGTGCGCCAGTGTTGCCCGACTCTCCAGCAGCTCGCGTGTTGGTAAAAATATTCAATAATAAATTAATTGCTAGACCAAATGTGCAGGGGTGAGAAGGAGGGTACGATATATTTGTCCGTAGCCGCCCTGGTACATGGCGTGTCGGCAAATTTGTGGTGCCAATGGTTTGATGATGCTCTAGCCTAAACGCTGACAAAGCTTCGAATAACCGTTTCAGGGTCCCTTTAACTGTGTTTATGTAAAACAACTTCTGGAAAAATGTTTTTTTTCCGCAAGGCAATAAGCACTGAGAAAGTAGTTAAATATGTGCCCTTATGATGTCAATTACAAATATGCCTGTAAGATGTGAATTGAGATTTTTAAAGACGATAGTCTTTCTTGGGATACTTAAACGGAGAAATTTTGGTCTGTCTGTCTGTTTCTCTGTTTGTCGGCACGTCACACGATTCAGCCACCCGGCCAAAGTTTAACCACTTTCTCAGCGCCCAGCCATCTTGCACAAGTATTTTTGTTCATACTTGTGAACATTGTCGAACAAAAAGCAAATGTTACGCATGTCTGAGGAGCAACGTCAATAAATAGGTAGTCTCTGGTATGTTTCTTTATAAGAAAATACATAGATACGTAATTATGAAGATCCCAGCGTTTCTTAGGCTGCGCTCAAAAAGCGACGCTATGCACGAAAAAGCCCTCGGCCGACGATATGTTGCTGCTGGGTTCTGCACAAGGTGATGTTTCTCGACAGCACTGCCAGATGGCGTCCATGTCTCACGCAGCGCCTCGCGCCTCCTCTATTTTATCAAGGCCAGCCAGATGCGGCCGATTCAACACAGAGAAAGCGCTGTCTGAGGCAAGGCAAAACAGTGTAGTACGGCCGGCAGAAGACTATCGTCTTTCGACGACATTTGCAGCGAAGCACGCAGATACGCGGCCAATTTTTTGTTTGAGCTAGTGTCACATTCCACTCATTAAAACGTGCCCTGAAAATTTTTAATTTTTTTTGAACCTTTACAGAGTGTTTTCTTTAGAAGTACATTTTGATGTAACACCATTTGCTCAGCTGCCAACAAGCTAAAATTTTGAAATCAAGAGTTTGACGAAAGCTCGTCTGGTCGGGAATAATTATGGTCAAAAGGTAAAAACAAGACGCCGACCAAAAAACACTATCTAACCTGGCGACTTCATCTCGAATCATTACTAATCCAAACCACCAATACCACGCTAAATCGCAATGATGGCACCCTTCCCTCTGTTTACGCACGCTGTTTGCGCCATCTATTCGCACGTACATAGTCCATCCCCGTTCTTTCATTGCTTCATTTGTGAACAAGGCCCCCCGTACGGGAGCCGAAACGTCGTGTTATTTTTTAAAGTGTTTTTTTGTCGGCGTCTGGTTTTTACCTTTTGACCAAGGTAAAATTTTATTGAAAGGAGTCAGCAATTGTCACTTTTGCAATGTGCAATATTTCATGTGGAAGATCAGGACTGTTTGAGCACAAACACAGCAACTTTTCATGTGCACGGAGAGGATTGCGTGGTGGGTGATCATTGACTGCAGTGATATGTGAACCGACTCTCTCATGAGAAAGGGCCTGCATACTGTTCACTTAGGCTGTGTCACATCATATTGCAGGCCTGACAAGACATATTGTGAATCTCCACAGTGGCCATGAGGGGCCATATGATCGGTGCCTGCACGAACAGCTTTCTCACAAGGATTGGCTTGATCCTGGTGTGTATTGATTCTTTTACAGCGAAAGCTGTTATGAGATCACAACAAGGGTCGTTTCTGCACCGTAGCTGTCCGCCGCCGCCGCCGGTGTCCGTAACCAATATCGCACGAAATAAGAAAAAAAACTAAATAAATAAAAAACACGTATGACCGAATGGAAATCGAACCCGGGACTTCTGCGTGGCAGCCCAGCACTCTACCACTGAGCTACGCCACTGCTTGAAACTGCGGTGCAAACTGACCCTATGCAGGCTTCATGTCGGGTAAGGAATCGCGTTAACGTGTGTTGTTAAACGTTTTAGAACAGTAAAGTAAGAACCAGCCGTCACACAAATCGAATTGCGTAACGAGTGGGTCGTTCAATGCTCCAACCCATTACAAAAGCCTCAGGCAAAATCTTTCATCGTCGTCAGCCACAGCATCAACAAAGTGCACATAATGCGTTACAAGAGTGTAGCGGGTACCGCGCTTTTCCGAAGAATGACGAATAATGGCATAGTAGACGCTTCCCCACTACACAAAAATTATGATGATTTATATCGAGTGGGTACCATGCAAGTGAGGTTCTTGTAGCCCCAAGAATGATTAAAAAAGGCTCTAAAAAGGCCGCTCTCCCAGCTTTCGCTGTGGCAGTTCTGCGAGTTCCGCGCAGGCCTGGCGTTTTTTGTGCATAATTCTTTCTTATCAGGTTCTGCAATAAATTACTAACATTTTATGAATGTGAAGCAGCGTTTGCTGAGGTAGCAATATGTAGCTGCACCCATTTTCTCTATATAGTGCATGTTACCTTTTGCAGGGAGTGAAGTTTACAAGAAGCTTTGCGGGACAGTTCTGAATGCTCGCCTACTCAAAGACATTGAACAACTGTCCTCGGATGCACAGACATCATGTTTGGAGGCGTTCCACTCCTTGATGATCCGTTTGGCCCCGAAGTCCGTTGCGTATTCACGAGCTTTGATGCCTGCTAGGTGAAGCCCAGTTGACATTAATTCTTTGAAGACTGCTTGTGCTATTAGTCTTATCGCTTCGCTCCACTCTGCAGAACCATGCTTGCAGTCCTGCACCACAATGCAAATAGTACCCGTCAGCAAGCTTGTGGCAGTGACGGCGAGCCTTTGTTCAAACGGAAGCTGCTGAAGTCTAAAAAAGGAAATAAAGTCGTCTGCCCAGTCGAATAGAGCGCGACTTATGGTAAGTTTCTTTGTGAAAATGTGTAATGCCCCTTTGGTTTGGTGGCACATGCTAATCAGCCAGTTTAACAGCGAAAGCTGTTACGAGGTAACAGGGCCGTAGTTGTCTGCATCGCCAGTGTCCGTAACCGCTATTGCATGAAATGAAATGAGAATGTGATTCGAACCCGGGCCCTCTGTGTTATTCTATCAGAGAGCCACGCCGGTGCATGATATTTCTTCACAGAAACACCCTATGCACGCTTCATCTCAGGGAGGGGATCAGATTAGCATGTGTAATACGTATAGCGTGGCAGAAGAGTACGCCGGCAAAAATCTCTGTGTAAAAAGTCTCTCTCTCTCTCTCATCGTCATCAGCCTCAGCGTCAATGAAGTGCACATAATGCCTTAGAGATATGTAGTGGGTACTTTGCTGCTCAGCAGAATAACGAATGATGGTGTAGTGGGTGCTTCCCTACTTCACAAAAAATACAATTCATGGCATAGCAGGTGTCATGCAAGTGTAGTTGAAGTAGTTGTGAAGTGAAATGATGTGCTGCATAGATAAACAGAGACGAATGACAAGAACACAAAATGGACAAGGACCTTCCATTTCGTGTTCTTGCGTCATTCATCTCTGTTCATCTGTGCAGCGCATCGTTTCATTTCCCAATGCCATACCAGCTAATGGAAGGCACTTCTAAACGTTATTTGTAGTTGCGCCACGAAAGTTTACAACTGTCTTAAGAAAGGCTGCTCTTAGAGCTTTCACTGTGACTGTGTTGTGTGTTCCACGCAAAGCTGGCAGTTTTTTTCTTAATAATCGAAGCTACGTCACGTAATGGCCTGACGTAGCTGCCTAGATAAAAAAGTTCCCAAGTCTAGCCAAAATACAGATCACGGAGACATATTCTAACACAAGGTATGTGTCCTGTTTTTGATGTGGAATTTTGCAGACTATGTCCAACAGTTATTGGAAGAAGCCATGGAGGAGATCTGTAGTGAGAGTTACCAGAGCATGAAGGAGCAGAAGACGGATCCTGGACCTCCACCCATGACAGCAGCATACACACGCTTACCAAAGGAAGCACTTGTGTCGAGGCGCATGCTGCGTTTTAAGAGCTAGGGTGTATAGGCCACTGCACCTCTTCACTGGCAGCAGGACCCGTTCTGGGCTTTGTTGCAGCTGACGAGTGAGAACGCGTTGTTCACTTGTATCCCTTGGTTGCATGGTGGGTCGTATACAACCTGTGTTGCAATAGCAACAGCAAATGCAGGCCCAACAGGTGATCCAGAACCAAGAGCAGCAACTCCAGGAACAGCAGCAACGCATCCCAAATGAACCGCACTCGCCTGACGATTTTGCACAGCCCTGCTCGGGCTACGCCCCCCCAAAGCTCCAGCAGTCGTTGCCAGCACAGGTGCTACCTCTGCTGCGGCCGCCGCCGACACAGATGTCTGTCCCATCGCCTTCAAGCTCCCACGATTTTGGGCAGAGTCACCTGAGGTGTGGTTCGCTCAAGTCGAGGCGCAGTTTTCTCTGGCACGTATCACCAAGGACCGGACGCAACAACGACTACGTCGTCGCCCACCTCTTGCTACGCAACTGAGCTCCGCGACATACTCAAAAGTCCTCCGGCTGACGACTGTTATTTGAACCTGTTGAGGGAACTGATCTGACGACTTTCACCTTCAGAAGACAAGAAAGTGCGTCAACTTCAGCATGAAGAGCTCGGTGACTGCCAGCCATTGCGCTCCTGCTGTATATGCGTGTGCTTGCGGGCAGCACGCCTGTTGACAACTCCTTCCTACGAATAATCTGGCTTCAGTGTCTACCCTCTCACGCACAGACTGTCCTCCAGGTTCAGCCAAATCTACCGCTGGACCAGCACGCCGAAATCGCGGACCGAGTCATCGAAGCCTCTCTACCACCGCCACGTATTTCCGTCCAGATCGTCGGCGCCCCACAGCCTACCGCCGCGCTCTCAAGCCATATCGACGAAATCACCCGTCAGCTGGACTCTATTCAAGAACGCCTGGATCAACGCCCAACGTTGTGTCCCGGGAAACAGCTCCAAAGCCAAGACCGCAACACCAATTCATCGCAAGGAAACAATGACGGCCGCTCCTGCTACCATCGTCGCTACGGTGACAAAGTCCGGAAATGACAACCACCCTGCATAGCCGGACGTCCGGGAAACTTCAACGGCAGCCCGTAGAGATGGCTACGAGCTGCCAATTTAGAGGCTGTCACATTTCTGTCACCGACCAAGTCACTAAGCAACGATTCTTTATCGACTGCGGTTCCAACATCTGCTGCTTTCCCCGGGCCTTCCTGCACGACAAGCGTCCTTGCACATCGTTGGAGCTAAGTGCAGCGAATAATTTAAGCATGAAGACCTATGGCTCACTCTGCCTCATCATCAACCTCAAAAGCCTACACCATGAATTCCCATGGAATTTCGTCATTGCCGACATTGCAGAGCCAATTATCGAGTCCGACTTCATGGCATTCTGCAATCTGTTACCTGACTGCCATTATGACCGACTTATTGACGCCACAACAGGCCTCTCCACGACGGGCCAATACACGATCACCCAACAGCTTAGCATTAAAGCTTTCGCCGTTCAAGATCAGTCACCGTGCCATGCCCTCCTCGCAGAATTTCCTGGTCTGACACAAGCTAGTGGGCGTCCCCGAGAGGTGCGCCACTCAACCGTGCACTACATCCGCACTACTCCCCGCGTCCCGGTCTCTTGCCGCGCCCGTCGCCTAGCTCCGGACCGCCTTCGAATTGCCCAAGCAGAGTTTGAACCCGTGCTCCGTGAAGGTACTTCCCGCCGCTCGGAGGGACCTTATGCCTGACCGCTTCATTTAGTACGAAAGATGAACGATGGCTGGCACCCCTGTGGAGATTATCGCTCCCTGAACGCCCGCACCATCGCTGACAGGTGCGCCCCATTCGTCATATACAGGATTTCGCCCCCCCGCTTACACGGCAGCACCATCTTCTCAGTTGACCTGGTAAAGGCCTACATGCAAATTCCTGTCAACCCAGATGACCTCCCAAAGACCGCGATTATCACACCCTTCGGCTTATTCGAATTTCCTTTCATGAGTTTTAGCCTCCGCACTGCGGGACAAACCTTACAATACTTCATCGACGACGACTTCCGCGGCTTAGACTTCTGTTTCATCTACCTAGACGACATCCTATAGTCTTCTCCCCCCAATGAAAAAGGACCACCACGAACACTTTCGTCAACTTTTCCAGCATCTCGACGACCACAGCTTACTAATGAACGTCCTGAAGAGCACGATTGGCACCCCCCGTCGTCACGTTTCTTGGCCATCAAATCTCTTCAGAAGAGACTACACCCTTGCATGACCGCATCCTGGCCCTTAAAAACTATGTGCGGCCTGCCACTGCAAAATACCCCCCGCGGTTTCTTGGGCATGCGCAACTTTTACAGGTGCTTTATGCCTAAAGTGGCCATGTAATATGCCCCTCTACATGATGGGTTGGCTGGCCTATGAGGCAGGTGTTTCGATGTAGCACTCAATTCCAGGCCACCACACACAGCCACAAACGCATATTTTTTGCCTATAATGTAGTGTCCAGCGTGTGCTGCTCAACATTCTTTTGTCATCGACAAATCTGCACCACCACAGAGCGCCCCGCATACAGACACAGTCTTAGTTGAATATCACTGTGTGCATGTGGGAGCTCTGATCGAGGTGGCAGGACGACGAAGGAGGTGCTCAATGTTCTCAAGCGATCAGGCCTGAGTGTGGCCCACAGCACACGTACTGTGCATGAATTGCTACAGATTAGAAAAAGCCGGCTTCCCAGATTAGAAAAAGCCGGCTTCCCAGGTTCAAACCTATCACGTGTTTCCCTCAGGTTGCTAAGATCTTTAAAGCTATCTGCAGCACGGCCCGGGCAACGCACAAGCTCCACTAATAGGCCTAAGAATTTGGCTGTCATTCCGTATGTGCACGGACTATCACAGATGCTTAAAAAGATTGCAAAAGGCTTTCACGTAGATGTGTTCTCCGCTCGCGGTAAGGTTGAGAGAGCATGCGCCGCTGTTGATAGAACGAAGACAGGCCTATCACAAAAGAATGCGTGCTCCGTTAAGCATCGCACTCAGTTTGTAACGTGCGCATGTGGTGTGGTGTACAATATTCCGTTAACATGTAACAAAATGTATATAGGACAAACTGGCGCCTGTCTGAACGAAAGGCTTCGCCAACACAGCAACACTCTGAAGGGCACACCCACTTCACATTTGTCTTCTCATTGTCGCGACTGTGGTTGTAAACCTTTGTTTGATAGAACGCATGTCATCTTCAGGCACATGGATCAGAGATCACGTGTGAAATGATCGAAGCATTCCACATAAAGAAAAACCATGATAATTGCATTTCCGCCCCATCCATCTATCTTCATGATTGTGAATTCAACCTACTTGAAAAAACGTGACAATTATCTGCAGTGTAGAGGGTGCGCACGCAGCGGAACTCCTTGTATTTATTCTCGTCTTTTGAATAAAGATGACAGTTGCTAGTTCAGCGCTTCTGTGTCCTCCTTCATCTTGTGTTTCGTCTTTCTGCGCTGATTTTAACAATGATGTGCATGAATGTTCCGCAAAGCGTAGTCAAATTAAGTGTAAGGAAGAAGACGTAAAAGAAGATGCTAGGGTACAGTTCTCAGTGGGAGAGGAAGAAGAAAGACAAATAAACAGTAATGGCGACCATGGTATCGTTACAACTTTGGCGCAGTCTGCTGCAGAATCCTGTGCTACGCACCTGAACGGCTCCGATTTTCCGACAACCATGTGCGTCAATGTCTCTGCAAGCCATGTGGACGACTTCAAGACGGTGAGCGTGGAAAGCTGTGTCTATAGTGGAGAGAGAGAGAGAGAAATAACTTTATTGGGTCCAGCGGTTTGGGGAACAGGTCCCCGCCTAAACGGCGGCCAGTAGCCCTTGGGTCCTGGCGGCGTTTTCGGCCAGCTGGACGGCCCAGAGTTGCTCGTCCGGATCCGAGCTTAGCAGTAAGGCCTCCCACTGCTCATCGTTATCTATATTGCGACCCTGTAGGGACGCCTGAGGGCAAGCCCACAGAATGTGTCGCAGATTGGCCCGTTCCCTGCATAGCTGGCATTTGCCATCGTATTGGTCGGGGTAATAACGG
Organism: Rhipicephalus appendiculatus; assembly: GCA_030522465.1. Classification (NCBI taxonomy): domain Eukaryota; kingdom Metazoa; phylum Arthropoda; class Arachnida; order Ixodida; family Ixodidae; genus Rhipicephalus; species Rhipicephalus appendiculatus. Next base: position 342,195 of record JALIZH010030925.1, on the reverse strand, counting down.
CTGTAGGCCACCGGATTCGGGTAAGTGTTGGTTTGGAGAAGGCGCCAGACCACCGTCTGTGTCTTATTGAGTCTCGGGTGGGCAGGGGGATACCGAGCCCTCGCCAATCTATAATACTTTGTGATTTCAGTGTAACTGACCATGCGTTCCTCTCTCATCTCTGGCTGAGGTTGCTCACTGGCTCGGTGTGTAAGTTCTCGAGCCACTGTGTGAGCCGCCTCGTTTCCAGGGAGAGAGGCATGCGCAGGTGTCCATATTATTTCTATGTGCCTATTGATTTGCAGAGTGGTTAAAATTCTAAACGCCTCCGACGAGATTCGCCCTCTTAGAAAATTTCGCACCGCTGTCTTCGAGTCACTAATTATGTGTCTTGCCGACGTTGAAGCTATGGCCAATGCGATCGCTGATTCCTCTGCAGTTTCTGCGCTATGCGTTCGGAGTGAGCCGCTGGCTTCTATCTTACCCCCTCCGTTTACGACAGCTACAGCCATTCTTCGTTCATGTGGATATGTCGCGGCGTCAACGTAACTCGCCCTGTTTGTGTGAGCTTTGACGGTTCGACGACACATCATCCATTCTCGAAGAAAGCAATGAGTGACCACAAACTTCAAGCGGCCATCACGCATACTTCTGGGTTGCATAGGGAGGAGCGACTACAGGAAGCCAGAATTACAAATGAAGAGAGAACATTCATTGAGACAAACAGCGCTTTAAGAAGGAACGACATTTTGCAACATGTAATCAAGCTAATGGAAGAAAACGGCAAACGGCAGCATCGTCTGTTGAAGATTATAATGCAGACTGGCCTTGACAAATCCCTAAAAGCACTAATAGAATTAATCAAGCCAAAGATATATGATGGATCCTCGTCAATTAGTGCTGAGGCCTGGCTGAAGAATTTTTGGCAACACGATCGGGATAAAGTAATGAACATGTGGTTCTACATGGGAGGCGTTGCGAAGACTTGGTGTGAGATACGAGCAACAGAAGAGGAAGAAGATACCTGGGGGAATGGAGGCACGGCTTTCTAGCAACATTCTGTGAAAGCAAGTTTCAAAGTGGGGACCGTGCCTTGAAGTACCTCTCTGGTCCGGTTACGGACTACTTTTTCGAGAAATGGAGGCTGTTGCATGCAGGGGACTCGGCACTGACAGACTCATCACTTGCGTGCATCATCACATTAGGACCTCCTAAATGCATGCAGCACCATCTTCAGCTGGGAACACCACAAACGCCAGAGCAGCCACCGCAAATTATGAATCTGCTCTGCTGTTCATTCAACATCGACAGTCAGCGGCGACAGAAGTGACTACCCCTGAAACATTTGCAGCACTTGGATGGCGAGACACATGCAGCGAACCTGACCAATCTACAGTGAACAACACCAGGCAGACGAAGAAAAGGAAATGTATCCGAAGAAGTTCTGAAGTCCACCTGTCCCAAGTACAACAAACAATTTTTCTCACTGACCGTGCCAAGCTGGTATACGTGCCCCGCACAAGTTAATGGGAGAACGTCAAAGCTCTTGTTCACAGTGGAGCATCAATTACTGTCGATAACAAAGACTTGTTTTCTCAGCTGGATTTCAGGAAAGACTGTTCCTTCATTGTGCATGGATGTGACGGAAACAACTGTATGATGAATGGGCAGATATCCTCATTATGAGTCAGTGCAAGAGCATGACTATAATAGCACTGGTCCTTCGCGGAGTGAAACATCGACTTCTGTCCCACCCGGTTATGCTAGAATTATGTTTTAACTTCTACTGGAATGGGCAAGTTACGACGCAAGATGACCGCCGGCTAGCTACCTTTATGCAATGACCCATCTGGTCCGTTTCTATCATCACAGTTCCTGTGAGTGTGGCTTTGGCGTGCATGCTGAATTTGATGCCCAATCCATCTTGGACAACCACATAATCAGTGATCCGAAATAGTTCTCTCAATTTATCACTTGCAAAACATATTGTACTGTGTAGTTACTTGTTTTCGGTTTTTGACTGAAAATGTACACTTAAAAATTTTCAACTTTTCATGCATTACAGTATTTTTTCTTTATAAGCATGTGCTAGTTGTGGAACCACACCATCTTACTTTTTTAAGCATGCTCACTTCTTTTATCACTTCTGTATACTCGTATGCTTGAATTTTCTGTAATCACATGTTTTTTTTCTGTTCCCCAGCTGGCAGTGACATGTGCTTTCTTATTTGGCTTGTGTTGTATGTATCAGAATATTGCCTCTTTAGCTGGTTTATACACTGAGGTACAACTTGTCTGCTTGAGAATGCATGGCTTTCAGTTAGCCTATTAAAAGTATTCTACTTAACAGCTATCATGCTTAGCAATGTAAGGCACGCGCCCATTGCTATGGTAGGCTGTTATATTATAATATGAACCAATGCATGTTCTATTATAAAATATTTTGTAAGCCGTGCACATTTTCAGATCGAGTACTTGGAATGGGGCAACCAAGTGTATTCTTGTTCCAATTACTTCACTCATGCTGTGCAAAACTGCTGTAAAGCTATAAGGAGATAAATTTGAGAACAGTGAGCTTATATACTCAGTAGCTTATATACTCAGCGATTCAAAAACAGCCATTCTTAACTTTGCCCGTGGTCGCGTCCATCCTCCCGCGTGGAAAATACTGAGGATGTGTACCGTAAATCCCGATAGGCTCATTGAACTCGTGTGGGTGCCGGCTCACTCTGGCAATCCCAGAAATGGCAGGGCCAGTGCCTTGGCCCTGCCGCCGATAACATAGCCCGAGGACTTATTATCCGGGCAAATGGCGACCCGAGCCGGGATTTCTCGAGAGAGCGAGCACACACGTTCTCTGAACTCACCCAACAGGCACGCCTCGCCCGTCGCCTCTACCCTTCTTCCCACCACCGCCTTTCCCATACCCAACAAATCATCTGGAGGCGACTCCAAACACGAACTCTTCCCACCCCCCCAAGTCCTTTCCCACTTCCGCCCCATTTCTCCAGAGTGCACACTCTGTGGAGAATCACCCGCCACCTCTATATCATTCTCTTTGGCTGCCCTGCCGATCCTCCCCCGCAGGGGCTGCCCGCCATCAGTACATGGGAGGAATGGGAGGCCCTCCTTGCGTCGCAGGATCTGGACACACAGCTTCGCTGTGTGAACCGGGGTGCCAGTGCCTTGGCCCTGCGTGGTCTGGACATATAGGCGCAATGTGAGGGCCGTGCGCTGGCCCAGGGCTCGTAAAGGGCCCAAACTCACTCGTCTAATAAAGTTTTCCCCCCTCCTCCTCCAAATAAATAAATAACTCTTCGGGTCCAGTGGGAATTGAACCCAGGCTTTCTGTGTGGCTAGCAGGTGTGTTCTGCTACAGAGCCACACCATTACTTGGAACTGTATTAAAAAATAAAAATGAATTAAAAAAAAGTAATGTAAATGTCGTGTAGTGCGTGGAGTCTCCTTGGCGCATGTAATGTTGTGCGACAGAAGCGGAGAATCACGCCAGCTGTCAAAACGTGCATTTCATGACAAGTAGGTGGTTTAAACCCCACCAATTACAAAAACATTATACTCTTTATTAGCAACATCATCAAAGTGTGCAGCTGTGCAGTTGGGCGTGTTGCCTTACGGACGTGTAGTGGGCACTTCGCAATCTGCATTCTAGGACAGTTTGAAATCCACAGCTACTGTAACTCGCAGAGACGTTCCTTTCCTTGCGGCACAGTTGAGGTGTCCACCGTGAAGTGAAGCAGGCTAGCGGTTGAGACACTGAGAAGCCGATGAGAACAAGGCTTGTGTACACTGTCGCGTATAACTAGAGGCAAAGGTCAAGCATCCTCCTACTTTAGTACTATGCAAGCACCGCGGCGTTCACGTTTAGCTGGAGGTGAAATGGTAATGGCCCACGTACTGTGCAATGTTGACGCATGCTATAGAAACCCAGCTGGTCTACGTTATGGGAGACCTCCACTACGCAGTCTTTGATGGCATCAGTTGCTTTGGGATGTTAGGCCCAGCCTACTCTTCAAGCATTACTGTAGGGAACAGTATTGTGAGTACTACTACAATACTACTAAGTAATTTAAAGATGGATTTGCCAGTTTATAATGAAATACATTACACAAGCCTTGCCACACATTATGCACTTAGAATAAGTGTATAAAAAGGTACCTGTGTAGTCCTCTGTTGTGTTTTTGCACATGTACTGTGCAAGCTCAGTGAGAGGCAGAACAGTTGTGCATACTTGTCCATACTTCATGGGTATAGGTGCAAAGCTGTGGAAGCCTCTAGAAGATAAATCGGGAAGCCGTCTGCTGGTTTACACTCAGTTGCTATCTGCATGTCTGAGTGATGTTAGAAGAAGAGAGCGTTGGACAAGTTGGTATTGCATTGCGAATGGCATTTGCACACACACAATTCCCCATCTCCCGTTAAAGGGAACCATGTGCGGATGCGAAGCAGCGGGGAGATAATTAGCATGAGCGGGAGGAACGTTGCCGCTCTCATTTCACGGCAGTGGTCCGGGCGCTCATCGCGGCGCTGCACAGGAGAGAGAATGAGGCGCGCGCGCTCCGCCATTTTCATACCGCGAACTACCGTGGCGCCCCCCGTAGAGTATGCAGCTGTCACACCACCTGCCGTGCGGGCCGCTCCGTAGAGGATTTCTAGGGGAAAACACGGGGGGGGACCGTAGGAGAGAAGAGAGAGGGGCAGGGGACGTGCATGCGCTGTGGGGGGTGTGGGACGCGGGAGCCGCTCCGGAGAGTAGACACGCATGCGCTGTGGGACGCCGGAGCCGCTCCGTAGAGTAGAGGATTCCTAGAGGAGAGAGGGGGGAGAGGACGCGCATATGCTGTGGGGATGTGGGACGCCGCTCCGTGCAGTAGATGATTCCTAGAGTAGAGGAAGGGGGGTGAGCGTATGAGAGCATAGGGGAGGGGACGCGGGGGGCCGCTCCGTAGAGTAGAGGCTTCCTAGAGGAGAGAAAGGGGGTGAACGTAGGAGAGAGAGGGGGGAGGGGACGCGCATGCGCTGTGGTGGTGTGGGACGCGGGAAGGAGGGACGGACTAAGCCCCCCTCCAAACACATGCAAGCAATATTAAGGAATGGGGTCAACCTGGGCGACAGACACCACCTCCCTAGCCATTGCTAAGCAGCCTCTGTGCTCTCGGCCATGACTCAAGGAATGGGGTCAACCTGGGCGACAGACACTACCTGCCTAGCTACTGCTAAGCAGCCTCTCTGTGCTCTCGGCCATGACTCTGATGACTGATAGCGTTGACGGTCTTCATATTACTAGTGTTCTGGTTCGCATAATGGGTGCTTCCCTACTTCATGGACGTGGCCGGACGCGGGACGCGGGACACGGGACGCGGGACGGGGGACGCGGGATGGACATAGCCCCGAGCATAAGATGCTTCGCATCTAAAAAACACACGAAAGAAGGAAACGAGACAAGCCATGTTGCTGAAGTGCAGTGTGGTAGTGTATGCATAGGTTACCCCAATACTCAGGAGCACACACCATGCTGTTTCTCTCCTTAATAGACGACGCTTTAGAGAAGTGCATGTTGAGTGGCGGTGTTTATTATGTGCTTGTTCATAACTTTTCGCAGAAATCGCGACACGCTGGGGTGCAGGTATACTTTAACTTCAGATACTGCAACGGTTATATCATGATCATGGGCGTTAGTCATCACGATGGAAATGTTCTACTAGGCGTCAGCGTGAATGTATACATGTGAAATAGTGCTACAGCTGCCAAACATGTACAGACATTGTACAAGCTCTCATATATCACTACGCAATAAGCACTAGTTCTGTGAAGACACGTTACACTTTCTGATTATATCTATTCTTATGATGGAGGCATCAGGCATGTTTTTTGCGCAAATGCCATTTATAATGAGTGATGCTCATGCAGGGTTCATCACTAGCCAACTTCCTGCAGTTGTGTCTTGTTTCCTGACTGGATCCTCTGATTTAGCAAGCTGTGCTTTGGATAATATCAGATTCACAGTGAATGAAGTAATGGAGAAAGTAGACATTTGGTCTTTGTCAATTCATTTAATTATTTTTACCCAAGGACCCTTGGGGGTATTGCACGCAAAATATACAGAAATACGGAATTATACAAAATAAAAATGAATTGACCATCATATTATTTACGTAAATATTATTTCTTTCATGAATCAGTTGAGGCAGCCATGCAGCGGGAAAGGCCGTTGCAGTCTTTAGCTGTGCGAAGGAAAATAAACGACAGTATGAGCACTTCAGATTAGTTCAGCATACTTGAGAGCTTGCGCACCTTAGAGCACTAAAAGATGCAATCTTTGTAATTGAGTTGTACAATGTAGTCGCGAGTTCAACGGAATACCGTCTGGTCAAGTAAAGGCATTGTTGAAAAAACAGGTCCTTGAACAATGTCAAAACAAAACGATGTTTCGGGATCCCGAGACGTCATTTTGTTTGTGTTGACATTGGTTAGTGACCTGTTTTTCAACCGTTGTACAACAAATGTTAATTTCAGTTCTGCTCACTTCATTATGAGTGCTTGCGCAGACACTACTGAAATAATAATTATAAAGAAGTGTAGGTTCTAGCTGAGCATGGCTTGCATATTGCTAGGCTTCAATTTGTAATTGTATTGTGTGAACTTGTCATGAGACTTCATGCAGGCTAAGCAGCGTTAATTTGTAAAAATGCAATATTGGTAATGTGTATAACTAAGCTAAAGAGGCAGAACAGGTAGTACATGCAGTAGAATTGTCTGATGCTTACGAACAAAAAAATAATGCCTAGTGTATGTTCTTGTCGTGTACCCAATGAAGCGATGTCAAGTGAACGTAATTTTTTATTGAAAATATAGGCTGAAGGATGTATGCTATACATTGTACTACTGTATAGAAGAAATCTTGCCGGATGTGTAGTCAAATGAGTGTTGAGTTACATTACTGAAAAGTTTCTCAGCAATAAAATAACTTTTGAAGTGCTTCATTGTAATAGCTTTCCTGTTGCATTGTATTGCTTTGAAAATAAAGAGAAAGCAGCTGAAAACTTGTGAACAAATTGTCCTTAGCATATGTTTTTATTTCTCGCGGGCGAAGGTAGTGCCGCTCACCGGCCAGGTGCCAGTCGGAACCCTCGGTACGTTGCAGATGGGAATTGCTCCCGTATGCGCCGCACCGCGCAAGACGGCAGTAGGCGCCGGTTTTCTTGCCCAAGGTAACCCCACGTCCACCTGGTAAACTGGCGGTATGCTGTATACCTGTACCGCCTGCAACACAAAGGAAGTTGTAGGCTCTTGGCATAATTTCAGTCGATTTGCCTTACGTATGGTCGTCTGCGATCTCGGCATACTCCCTATTAACGTGGGCGTCTATATACGCGACCCGTAGCACTGCAGTGTTCAGACACACAACCTCGAAGTCAGCGTCCAATGTGACGCACAGCTGTTCAGTACGGATTTCCGCAATGTCCTTGCAGCAGACGCACTCGGCCCGCAGTGCTTGCACCTGCACCTGCGTACATTAGGAGATCATCGCTCTAATAGCGGAGCTTCGCTTTTCTGCAACTTATAACTCACCAGTCGACGTTGCCTAGACGGCCAGCATGCGGTGATGGGGGGCCTTCCAAAATCCGGATCTTCGCTTTCACTGCTGTCGTCCGTCGACATATCACGGTGAGGCGCATGCTCGTAGGGGTTCAAAATCTCTTCACGCATGCGAGCTAGGTTTCGCATTTCCAGGTCGCTAAGATTTTGGAGCGACATAGTTTTCCTACCTACACTTCGTCTCCGAAATGACGCGCGCTGCTACTCGGCGCGGCCGTGCATAGGCGCAGTTATGTTTTTGATCACTTGGCCTGGCTCGTGCGTCGACAGAGTGACGACGACAGGACAAACCATCCATAACACCGACGCAACAACCTTTGGCGCAGGCGCACACAACGCGGTACAGATACAGGGAAGCTGTATATAGCCACATCATCTCATTGTAACAGGTTGTTATTTTCAAAAATAGTTGAAAAGCTCAAAATAAAGGTGGTTAAGCATAGTTACAAGAACTCCTGCGAAAGCAGAACAACGACAAGTCGCTAGGAGGGCTAGCGGCATCGCCATCAATTCTCAGCGTTGCTGGATGAAATGGACATGTGTGTTTGGAGCCTTCCAGATCGAAATATTCTGCTTACAAAATAACTACGTGCTTTTGGGATTAACTACTGCAGCTACGAACACTACGAAGGGTAAGCTTTCTGTCGCGCCGTAAAAAACTGGGTAAAAAAAATCAGTTGTCGGTCCCTTTAAGTGTTGTAATGCACAGAAGGTTCTTTTTTATTGAAACTGGTTTGATTACTAGTGATTAATTTACTTGGGACTCTTGACGTCATCGGGATCATTCCACTCGTGGCGCATATGGTGTCGTACACTTACCTTAGTTTCTCGATTAGAAGTGCGCTGCTGTTGATAATATTGACGTTTTAGACGTTCTCAAACATTGGTCTTTCATTGTGGCGAAACAGCGCAAACGACGGGACGAAGAAGGCGAAAAACGGCATTCAGAGCGTTCGCTGTACGGCTATCGTGGAGCAAGCGCATGCTGGAATGACTGAAACATCGCTCACACAATTCATAACAGCGTTTTTAAACACGATAGTCTTTCTTGGGATACTTCAACGCAGAAATTTTGGTCTGTCTCTTTGTCCGTCTTTCTATCTGTCTGTCTATCAAACGATTCAGCTACCCGGCTAAAGTTTAAGCACTTGCTGAATGCCCAGCCATCTTGAACAGGGAGCTGCGTTCATACTTGTGAACATTGTCGATCAAAAAGCAAATATTACGCATATCTGAGGCGCGCCGTCAGTACGTAAGCATTAGGTGGTGTGTTCCTTTATTGGAAAGTTGAGTTGAGTTGAATAATAAACTTTATTTGCCCAACGGTTGTGCCCGGGGCTAGGCTACCAGAGATCCACCGTTCGAGGAACATCTGCCGAGTTCCTCGGTGACAGCCCTGGCCCGCTCGACGGCCCACTCCTGGTCTTGGGGGGACCTCGCTGAGGAGGGCGGCTTGCCATCGCTCAGCAAGGCGCGCCACTTCAGAGGGTCCTTCAGTTGGCGTCGTCCTTCATCGTGGCCTCTCGTGCCTTGCGCATTCCCAGAGTTCCCAGAGTGCATGCGCCATGTCTGCCCGTTCGTGCTCGCACCACGGGCAGCCAGGTGACGGGTGCAGCGCGGGCCACAGGCAGTGCAGATGGTAGGGGGTTGGTAAAAGTGCCCGTCTGCAGTCGCCTCAGGTCCACCGCCTGCGACCTGTCCAGGTACATAGATACGTAATTCTAAAGACCCTAGTGTTTCTTAGGCTGCGCTGAAAATGCGGGCTACCTCGCAAAAGCGAAGAGCCGTCGTCTGTCTCCGAGGTCGCACGAAGTGCCGCGCGTTTCATCCAACGCACGATAGCTGGCGCAGTCTGCCCCCGTCGCTGCAAACAAGGGAGGCTCTTTTCGCGGTCGCTCTTCGCGACTTTTCGGCTTTTGACGCCTTTGACTCACACACATAAGGCCACTTGCTACGCATTCGCCAATATCAGTGCATTTTCGAGCCTATTCTCCGCAATCAACTTAAACGGACTCTAAAGAGCGAAATGATTTTTCTCGTACTAGTAAACTGCTCATTAACGGTACCAAAAACACGGCCCTTGCGGCAACAAGACGCTTGGTCATTCCAGGACGCAAATGGTACGAAAACACCATCACGGGTGGCCGTGGATGAGACCAGGGCTCATGTAGTACGGCCGGCAAATGACTCTCGTCTTTCGACGACATTTGCAGCGAAGCACGCAGATACGCGGCCAATTTTGTTTCACAAAGGCTAGAGCCCCTATTTTAAGGTATCGGCAAATGGAAATTGCTCAGTTATGGAAGAGCACATCGCGAGTCCGCGCTACGTCCCGCGTACTATGTTGTGGGATTCATGCACTACATAATCACTGACGAATGCTATATGCAAGTAAAAGTAAAACAGGGTCATAATCATGGTGTAGCGCGAAAACGGAGAACGGACACACAGAAATACACACCACAGGTGCTGCTAACAACTTTAATAGAAAATTGGTGATACACAGAATATATATGCTGCTCCAAACGCGCAGGCACAAAAGTGACATCCGGCTGGCTACAAGGGGGTGCTAGGCAAAGATAACACATTTATTTATTTATTTATTTATTTATTTATTTATTTATTTATTTATTTATTTATTTACATGTACTCCCATCTTGCATAGCAAGATATGGCAGGAGTGAGTACATTCATACACTAAAAATACAACATGAAAAAGAGTTTATAGACTCAGAAAAGATAACTATATCAGGAATGTAAACACAGTTCATCAGTTCTCAGCGCCTTATTGGTTATGTGAGCATGCCATTTCAAATCGGAGCAGAAAGTAACACCAAGACATTTGAACGTGTGGACACTTGCGAGCCCTTGGTCCAGAATAAAATATGTGAATTCTAATGGTTGTTTTTTATATGAGAAAGTCATTGAGACTGTTTTGTTGAAGTTCAGTGACATGTGCCTTGTTTTACTCCATTAAAAAAACGGATAAAAGCTTTATTCAACTTTCACTAACGTTGAGTGTTAGCCACAGCAGAATGAAGGACGCATATCATTGGCATACAGTCGTAATTTAACAGAAGTACCAACAGTTACCTTAACGACGTCATTTATGTAGATGACGAAGAGTAATGGGCCCGATACAGATCCCTGTGGTACACCGGATGTAACACTGACCTGAGATGAGTGAACACGGTTAAATACAACAAATTGGGTTCTTGAGCTTAGGCAGTCCTGTAACCAGTCTATAAGTTTAGAGTCGTGAATTACTGCCCTGAGTTTAACGAGAAGTTTATTATGACATAATGTGTCGAAAGCCTCAATGAAAATGGCATGAAGCTGTCCTCTAACATTAAGCGTGGATGCAATATCATGGGAAAACTCTAGTAATTGTGTTCAGACAAGTATTCTATGATATATTCATGGATGATGTGCTACAATAATTTACAAAGTGTTGATATTAACGAAATTGGCCTACAATTACACACCACCTATTTATTGCCATCCTTACGTATGGGAACAACCTTGGCACATTTGCAGAGTAATGAAATAGTAGATGAGCCAACAGACTGAAAAAATAACGATAAATACTTTATTTGAAATACGTGGCGCAAGGTTACTACAGAGAAGAGACAAGAAGAGACAGTCTCTTCTCTGTAGTAACCTTGCCCACGTATTTCAAATAACGATGCACCAACTGGCCCAACATAACGTACTATTAACGATAAATACCGAGAAGTCTATTCAGAGTAACGCCTCAAATACATATTAGGTATGTTATCTGGCCCTATATATTGTATCGATTATGAGAATAAGGTTACATATGCCAGCAGTGGTGATTTGCATGCTAGGAAAAGGTGCTGGCGAAGATGGGTGTTCACTACAAATCAACACCCATCTAAAGTAGTCATTAAATGCTTCTATAATGCTAAGATTATCAGAGCATGGTTTATCAGGAATAATGAATGAGGAAGGACAGCTCTGACATGGTGGGCTGATGGCTTTCCAGAACTGTCTTTAATGAACGAGGACAATGTATTATTAAAATAGAAACTTTTCGCACTCGACATAGTAGGTCTTGAACTACTTTTGAGTGCAGTTAACGCAGAAGATTTCATTGGATTGGAGGCAATGGGTTGTTTGCGGAGACGCCTAATACGACGAATCAAGTGCATAATTTTGCGAGTGTACTAAGGATCCTTCAAATTGCGCTTTATACACCTAGTTAGAATGTAATCGGTAATACACTGATGAACAATTGTATTGAAATGGTTCACCTATGCATCTACAGGATAATGGCTAGCATTGCTTGTAACTCATCAAAAGAGGATGTAAGCGTCTCGATTATGGAGTTACCATCAACATGCGTAAAGTTCAAAACAGTCTGATGCAATGGAAGCTTTGGTACAGTCGCTAAATTAAAAACGACTATAACACCTTTGTGGTCCGACAGGCCTTCGGCAATCTCCCAATCATAACCATATTGTATGAGCTGCTCGTTAACAAGAACGAGATCAAGAATTACATTTCGCGGGTTACAGAATAAACGATTTGCGTCAGATCAACAGAAATAGCTAGGTCAATCAAGTAAGCACAGGTGACCTTGTGATGGCCATGTGCTGATAGCGTCTGCCAGTCTGTGGCGAGGGGATTGAAGTCGCCAAGGATTACCATTTCGCAACAGTTTAATTTTTGTTCGGCTGTATAATCCATAAGATCATAAAGACACCGAAACCCGCATCAGGTGGTGGTAAACAGCCCCAATAGCCAACGTGAGGCCGCAAATCTTAATTTACACCCTATAGATTAACAGTCAATGACCTCGGGAAGTACATACATTTTATTGTCGGGCAAAAAAAAAAGTAAATGAAAATAGCCCGGCCGGTACCACAAGTATAACGGGCTTAAACCAATAAAAGATAAATGAATAGGGCAGAAGCCAAAAGGTAATTGTGATGATGAGGAAGAAGGAAAAAAAATGAGAAAAGGAAAGGAAAGAGGACAAATGAAAAATACATTAAAAAAAAGCAAGACAGAAGGGTGGGAAAAGGGGTACAGTGGTCTAGTCCACGCAAAACAGGACTACAATTTTCTACCCTTGTTTGGGTTACGGGTGTCCTGACTCTTTAAATATTCTTGGGTAAAGTGACCAGACTTCTCGATTTAGGCGGGACATATTCTGGTTTTGCGTCTAGGGTCCCACTGTCCAGAGAACCTTCATGCGGGACGGTCTTTTGTCCCGCTTTCGGCCGAAGGCCGGCTCGACGTCGCGGTCAGCTAGCCCGGCCACCCTTTGCTATACTCTGCTATACATGGCTATGACGTTCTTTCTTTCCTATCTCTTTCTTTCTCTATCGTTATTTCTTACTCGTTCTTTCTTCCTTTTTCTGTATTTCATTCTTTCTGTCTTTATTTCTCTCGCTGTCCATGTTTTTTTTTGTCATTCTCTCGCCCGTAGGAACGCAGTCATATGGTTCCCGTGAATGCTTATTCAGCTACCGTGCCTGGATAGCCGAGTGGTTACGATGCTCACCTTCGGACCGTGGGCACCCTGCCTCGAATCCTGCCTCGACATTTTATTGCGTTTTATGTATTTTTCTCCTCCCCACTTCCCATCCCACTGCTCCCCTTTTTCTACCTCCTCTTCGCCGAGCAGAGTTTTCGCTTAACGCTCACCTCCCTCCTCCTCAAATCGTTGCCTCAGCACTCCTGGTTTTGCTAAGCTTTACTCTGCCCCCCATTTTCCACGTTACTCACCTTCAGTATCTTCGTCTAATGTCTTCGAGTTTCGTCCGAAGCTGCTGTACCCAGTAGTTCAGTTCAGTTCAGTTTTATTTTATTTCCTTAAGGGCCCCCCATTCAGGGGGTGTTACATAAGGGGTGGGATTACAAGTAAAAGTTTAACAGGGATGCTTCAATTAACATTGCAGATGATCAGTGATGCGTTCTTGAAAAGTAGATGATGAGGCAATGTTGACGATGTCGCAGGGCAGGCCGTTCAAGTCTGAAGCTGCTCTGAGGAATAATGAAGCAGAATACGTAGTGGTATGCGATGGCGGGAGGGCTACTTGAAGTGGATGACTGGTGCGGTGGGAAATGCGTGATGCGGCTGTGATATAAGGCGATTGATTGAGAGAAGAATAAAAGAACTTATGATACAGGTTAAGGCTAGCAATGCGACGACAATAAGAAAGAAGCGATAGACCGGACTCAGCTTTCAAGGGTGAAATGCTGATGTCATATAATATGAAGAATGAATGAATCGGGTGGCCCGGTTTTGAACGGCTTCCAATGCGGTGATTAGATATGATTGATGCGGGCTCCAGATGGCAGATGCATATTCTAGTTTTGGCCTTATAAGTGATTTATATGCGAGTAATTTAACATGAGGTGGGGCGAGTCGGAGGTGGCGTTTAAGAAAACCGAGTGTTTTTTTCGATGCTGAGATTATGTTAGTAATATGGGTGCGCATGATAAATTAGAGGAAAGGTTGACTCCTAGATATTTATAGGAGTCTACTAATTCGATCGATGAATTTGATATACTATATTGAAAGCGAGAGGGATTGTGGCGACGAGAGAAGGACACGAGTTTACATTTAGTAGGGTTGATGGTCCTTAGCCAAACGTTACACCAATTTAAGGTTAAGGTCGCTCTGAAGGATGGAATGGTCATGACTATCAGTAAAGGTACGGTAGATTACACAATCGTCAGCGAACATGCGAATATTACAGGAAACATGCAATGGTAAATCATTAATATATATTAGGAAAAGGAGAGGACCGAGAACAGACCCTTGTGGGACTCCTGAGGTGACTGGGAGGGGTTTAGACAGATGGCCATTAACACAGACAGATTGAGAGCGGTTAGTTAGAAACTCTTCAAGCCATTTAAGGATGTTAGGATGTAAGTTCAGCTTTGAAAGTTTTAGTAACAAACGCTGGTGAGGTACCTTGTCAAAAGCTATTGCGAAATCAAGAAAGATAGAGTCAATTCGGATGTTGCAGTCGAGACTAGTGTGGAGGTCATGAACGAATTGTGCTAATTGGGTTTCGCAAGAGAGGCCCTTGCGAAATCCGTGCTGTGAAGGATGGAAAAATGCATTGGAGTCCAAAAAGTTGATGATTTGTGAGTAGATGACGTGTTCCATGATTTTACAAGGCACGCTAGTTAATGAAATGGGGCGGTAGTTCAAGGGTGAGTTTCTGTTACCTGATTTGTAGACTGGAACGACCTTGCCCGTTTTTCAATCAGCCGGCATGATTCCTGAGGTGAGTGACTGTGAAAAGATGAGACATAAGTATGCTGCACAAGTCGATTGCACATTTTTGAGGAGTTTCGAGTTGATGGAATCCATACCAGCTGATGAAGAAAGTTTTAATTTGTGAATTATAGATGAAATGCCTTCTTCGAAGAAGGTGACAGCTGGTGTGGAAGTTTCTAAATTGAAGGATGGCGACTGTGAGGGCGTGTCAAGTTCAGTGGTGAAGACAGATGAAAATGCTTTGTTGAACATTTCGGCCCAATCATGGTCAGTCAGTGTCTCGTGCGAATCGCTTGTTAGTCTGATATTGGAAGGATGTGTGGGGTTCAGAACTTGCCAGAATTGCTTGGGGTTCCTGAGAAGCAGATTAGGTAGGTCAACATAAAAAAAACGTGTATTTGGCTTTGCGAACGGACAGTAAATAAGATTTTTCAGCGGCGATGTATTTTCCCCATGTGGCAGGCTTCTCGGTGCGTTTAGCGGTGCGAAAAAGTCGCTTTTTTTTGTTTTCGATTTTCTTTAACTGCCGTGCAAACCATGGTTGATTGCGGTTAGTGCGAAAGGTAATCTTCGGGATGAACATATCGGAGAGGAGATTTACTTTGTTTTTCAAGATCAACCAGTTGTCATGAACTGAGCGTGTGTGGAATGTAGATTCGTACTGATGACATTGCCATATGTTTGGTGAACAAGTGTGCTGAACGAAATACCTGAGAGTGGCTTCAAACGTTAACCAGAAATGTTCAACTAAGGACATGTCTCTCAAAATGCAATATTTTGAAGATCATTTTAAAAAAAACGCCATCTTCGATTTTCAATAAACTCTCCAGAATTAAAGCCGAGCATGTGTTCTAACTTAATCTGTAAAAACATGTTGCATTATTTTTGTGAGGTCGGAACTACGAAGCACGAAAAGTGGCCAAATTGACGTATTGTGAGTAACCACAACACAGAGCGAGCATGGAGCAATAGTTGCCATTATCATTACTTTTAGGCCCTGAATGTCATCTGTCGTGCTCGAGGGACAACAGCTTGACAGATAAAACCAAAGAGTTGCCTTAAAATGCAAATTTGTTCATTTGCGTGCGTGCACGAGACGCAGTTTTGGTCCTGGCGTAAGGACTAACCGCAAGATTTCCAGAAATGTAGTCAAGTCGAGCTCTCGGAAGGAACGGTTTATTTACCCCTATTGTATACACAGGGAGTCATAGTCACAAGTCATAGTCGGACAAGTTAGACAGCCACAAACGTCACTGAAGCACTTGTGCGTATCTTGCTCCAGGTGAAACAACCTTGTGCACACAACCCATTTCGGCCTCAAGGAGGAGAACTTTGTGAGCTCGATCCCTGTGTCAGGGTGAGCCGCTGTAGACGAAATGTTTCCCGAATGGACCTGGTCATCAGCCGTTTTGAAACGTACTCTTTTTGTCCTTTAGAACTATTTGCAATGAAATCTTTCTTGTTTGGGATTTGTTGGCTGGAGTTGAGCTCATCGTCAGTATAGTATTTCACTGCTGCCTGTATGTTTTCTGGCTTCAGCTTCGATCTGGTGTAGAGGTTCGGATTTTACCACACCCGGGTGTCTGTATTTTCTGGATTTCCGAATGAGGTGCCGAGTTGCGGATGGAATCATTTCTTCAATTTCTTGATGAGAAAGGTTCACAGGGAGCAATGTCAGGAGGCGGAGCGTTCATAGTATGATTCGCAGGTATCGAATGTGTGCTTTAGGTTGCGCAGCCACTCGCGACACGTGTTGCAGGTTTCCCCTGAAGGACCAGGTTCCTCTGTAGTGGAGTATGCTATTGTAAGGACAGCAGGAAGTGTCTGGAGATAGCGCCCTCGATCTCCGCTTTCTTACGCCTGGCGTAAGATACTCGGCATTGTGCTTTCACTTTCGCCGGAATTTTCAGAGTTGTCACGTCGGTTGTCTTAACGAGTACGTTTAGCTCTTCGGCAGCAGTTTTTTCGGGAACAAAATTTGAGTCAGACTGAGATGCATCTCGAGACTCTACGGCGATCTCTTTCAAGCGGTTGAAACAGCTCTGGCACAAAATGTCGGTTTCTCTGATGGATGAGGCTTTTTCTGGCATGCGCTTTCTTAGTAAGGCGACATTAAAATCTTTCACACATCGAAAGTTCCACTTGTAGGCAATCTTCTTCGTATGCCTCTTTCGGTAGTCAGCGCAAAACGCTCGCTCTGAGCTCCACAACGTGCCCATCAATATCAGGGGAGTGTAATACGCGCACGCGTACTCACGTTCGTTCACCAGCAGAGGACTGCCGGGTTGTCGACGACGAACGGAAGTGAAAGCCGACGTTCTCTTATTACTTCGACCGTTCTTAAGCGAGTTGAGCTGTTTCCTGTTTGTCATTTTTTTAGGGACCGGGTGAGCGCAGTCGTGCTGCAGATGCGCCGCTTGTGCCGACACGCACCATCTGCGTTATCACATTACCGATGTGCCATGGGAAGCGATAAATATCCAGCGGTGGATCCTCTCCAGCCACCTCCTTTATGAGGCGTACGCAGGCTCACATGCGCGAAAAATTTTGAAAGCGATTCCTGCGAAGAGTGCGACTCATTATCGCGGCATGCTCAGTGGCTGGGACCGGTGTAGAAGTTTTTGTGATTTGCGTAAAAAAATGTAGTAATAATTTCCTCTTCAAAACCAACTGTTCCTGTTTTATTCCTGACCATCCGTCAATCCACAGAAGACATTCGCGACCTCAAAATAACGATAATGGCAACTATTGCTCCATGCTCGCTCAATGTTGTGGTTACTCACTATACGTCAATTTGGCCACTTTTCGTGCTTTGTAGTTCCGACCTCACAAAAATAATGCAAGATATTTTTACAGATTAAGTTAGGACACATGCTTGGCTTTAATTCTGGAGAGTTTAAAGAAAATCGAAGATGGTGTTTTTTTTTTAAATGATCTTCGAAATTTTGCATTTTGAGAGACATGTCCTCAGTTGAACATTTCTGGTTAACGTTTGAAGTCACGCTCAGGTATTTCGTTCAGCACACTTCACCAAACATATGGCAATGTTTTTAAAAACTTTGGGAAGTCTGGCGTTTATACTTGCGGAGGAAAAAAAATCTTAAATATGAGCATTATTGAGCTTTGTGCCGAGTTCGCAATTTTTTTTCTTAACAGAACGACATCAAAATGCAAAGTAATAAATTTTTCTGAACACAAACTATCCGTAGTATGTGGAGAAAATTTTTCGGACCTACAGCTACAATAGTGTTTTTGTAGCGTCTCATCGAAATCCCATTTTCGCGAAATCAGAAAGAGGCGGTGGCGGCTCAGTGGAGACGTGAATTTTTTGCAAGGTGAAATTTTTTCTCGCGAAACCAAAAGTGGTTTTGTGGTCCCGGGGACTCGGACAACAAAATATATTTTTTTCGGCGAAATTAAAGGGGGTCGGCGGACATGCACCGACGTTCTTATCTGAACACACCCAGCAGCGTTTCCGTTAGGACTGGGATTAGTTTCCACGTCACCCGATAGCATCAGTAACGAATGAATGACATCAGCACACTCAACAGCAATAGCAATACAGCAGTGGGGGGCTCGGGAACTGCACTAAAAAGTAATTACTTGATTTTTCAGCGAAGAGGGCATACGATTTACTGACCTGCATCGCAAAGGTAAGTGGATTAGATGGCTGCATTGTGGTGCAGTCACCGAGCCCACAAAGTGGTGTCAGCGGGTGAAGTTCCTTTATACTTCATGATGCTGTGGTTGATGACGATGTGGTCTCCCATAGCACGATGATTTCCGGTGATCGCAGCTCCTTCGGCGTCATATCCGGCGGGGACGAGCAGTTAGTGTGCAGTAGGCGGCAGAAGCCTGGCTCACTTTCGGAGCCCGGTAGCGCAAACACCGATGACGCCCCCCGTAGATAGACCTATCACGTTCGACAGCAGCAGGCTGGCAATCGCAAGGACGGTCGTCTGCATCGCAAAGGTAAGTGGATTAGATGGCTGCATTGTGGTGCAGTCACCGAGCCTCCCGATTCCTGTGGCGCATACAACCCCTAGTGTTTGCGTACACTACTTGACTTAATCGAAGCCTAAAAGACGCGCGCTGTTACAAAGGTAGATTTTCTGTTTGTATTCTTCCTTCAGTCATTCCGCGACTGCCCCCCCCCCCTCGGTGTCCCGCTTCGCAGTCTGCGGAATTGGGTCACTTTAGCCTTGGTTGACTATTGATCTTCTTGATTTCATGGTGTTCTTCAGGGAAGTTGGCCAATCCAATACGGGTCGTTGCTAGGGAAGATCCCAGTGATGTCGTATGTTTTCTTTTTTGAAAGGCGCCTCGGGGGTCCCCGAAGGATGCCCAGAAGAACAGGGGGGGCACGGCAAGTAGTAGTTTACACTTTTATTGCGATAGCAATTATATGGACACTCTCGGCTGGTTTTCGCCGTCGGCGTCGGCGTTGGCGTTGCCGTTGCCGCCGCCGTCATGCGCCGTATATGTATACGTATCTATATATTTAGAAAAGCCACAATGAAAAATAATTCAGAAAAACGCTTCCGACGGGTGGCATCGAACGAGGGACCTCTCGCTCTGCAGCGCGCGGCCCTAACCGTTGAGCCACGAAAGCGCACGTCCTTCAACGTTCAAACTGCGAGCTATTTATATACAGCGAGTTTTCAGCGTGTTTTCAGCATTACCAGCGAGAATGTCCAAAGGCCGCGCTCGGCGGAACTTAACTCGATGCCCGCCCCGCTCGTCGCGACGCCCGCGCGCATGCACTCATCTGCCTCACGCTGTCTCGCGCACTTTGCTCCGTGGGGGGTAGACGCCCTTGCGCGACCTTATCTCTCGGGGGGGAGGGGGGGGGAGAATTGGGCGTTCGCCGAAACGATTGCGTTGTAGTCACCGAGCGCACGAAGGTCACTTCGCTCGCGGCAGTCCCCCCGTTTGCGAAAAGAACACGCTTTCCAAACCCAGCGAAGTAACAACTGTGACACTTGTTAGTTGGCGCTCGTCTGTACCTGTGGATACGTTTCATGCTTCATTTTTGTTTGAGCAGCGTGTTATGTCGAGCTGTGAACGTTGTTAGTTTTCTCTCGTCCTGCGCGTGTTGTTTTCGTGCGTTATGTGTGCGTGAGCAGCGCGCTGCACGTTTCGACCTGCTTGCAATTCGTCGCTTGACATTCCAATTTGTTGCTATCGCATTCATTGCTTCGCCTTGTGGCGAAACTGTGACTTTTTTTTAATAGTATAGAAAAACAATAGAAGACGTGGAAGTTGAGAAAAAACATGGCTGATCCCTCCGTCATAGGAATCGGTATAACAGGAAAGTGAAAAGTGTCTTCACAGAAGTAGTGCTTATTTTGTAATGATAATGAGAGTTCGCACAGCGTCTATTGCCGTTTTACAGCTATAGCGCCGTTTGGCGTGGATGCACCCACGTCGACGCCTAGTGGCACATAACCATCGCGACGACTAACGCCCATGATCATGATTTATCGGCTGTGGTAGTTAAACTTTTTAACCTATACCTGGACACAGCGTATCACGAATCGCGAGCAAAGATGACATCAACAAACACGTAATAAACACTGGTACTGTGCGTAACTCTTCAAAGCGTCGTCATTGAAGGAGAGAAACGGCATCGCGGGCGCTCCCGAGGGATGCGGTAACCTACGCCTGTGCTCCTGCATACACTACCACACTGCGCTTCAGCAACACGGGAGGCCGAGCTTGAGCCGCGAACGCGCGCAGGCGTCTCGCGTCCCGCTGGCCTCCGTCTCACTTCACCAAGGCACCACATTCGTCGGTCGATATCATTGGCTTTCTGCACCGCTTACTGCAGCAGTTTTATTAGATGCGAAGCAGCTCTTTGACTAGGCTGTGTAACGCTGTCCCTCCGTCCGTGTGTCCGCACGAACGCGCCGCAACGCGCTCCCCTCGCCGTAGGTGTTGGAGCGGTGCCAAGTAGGTCACGCAGCAGCTGCGCGTTGACGTCACGCTCCCCTCGCAGTGCGCGCTGACGTCACTCTCTCCCTCGCCTGCCGCGCGCTCGCCGCAGCGCCCGCAGCTGCCGCCTGACGCGCGCCTAGCGTACGCGTTGAAACATGTCTGTACGTGTCACCTCTCTCTCGCTTAACCCTCTCCACCGCTCCCATGCGCAACGCTGCTGCTTCGCATCCCATCAGGGTTCCCTATGGGAACATGGTGTAAATTTTTAGTCGGTGCCACGGAGGAAGAAACATTTAGGAGGTGCAACACCGCTCCTTGAGGCCACCAGATAACGACACATTGCCGGTTAGCTACTTCATGCTGGCGGCGTCTGGCGACAGAAAAAGGGAATAACCGCCGTTTCGTTTTTCGAATGAACCGGTTGCGCGCGTTGCTCGCGTCCCGCCGCAGTCACGGAGCGTGGACGCGTAGCGCGTTCGGCCACGCTCGTTTCTTGCTCCATCTTTTCTCTAGAAGACTTGCGCCCGCTGTTGAATGTTTCAACAAAGCACCCGCGTCCCATCTTAAGCAAATGCCTAAGTGCAGCCAAATCGAGGAGACCTTGTAGGTCTCCTCGATTTGGCTGCACTTTCTGCACTAGTTCTAGAGTGCTGCACTCTGGCGCTCGATTTGACAAGTGCAGCGCGCGACACCGGCACTGCCGCACTTGATTTGACAACGTGCAGGCGTTTTCGTGCACGAGTTCTTGGCGCGCTGACACTCGCACCGCTGTCAGTTCTCCTCAGTGCACGAGGTCACGAGGTGTTAGCCCGGCTCTTGCAGACGACATCATGAAGTTGAAGATTAATTATGAGGAAAGAGACGTGTTCCCCGTCGTAAACGAAAGCGGCGTCCATGTGGCCGGGGAGCAGGGAGGACTGCTGTACGCGACGGAAGGTCCGCCCCACTTGAGCGCATGTGAGCGGGTTCGCAACACGAGTGTGACATTCTAATTTTTTTAGCATTCATTGCGGGCTGGCCATTGGCACCATTTCATACAGTTCTACTCAGTAGCATTGCTCAGGAGCTGTTACCGCGCCGCGTTGCCCAAGAAGAAGGGAAGCGTCGCTTGGGCGTCCATTGCTGGACCACCAGTCAGCTCAGCTTACAGAGACCGCGTCATTTTAGCGTCTTTGCTGCTGCTGTGGCGTTTGTCCCTGCGGCGCTTCCCTACAAAACGTAGCCGCCGGTCGTCCGCTTTGTTGCTGTTGTTCCTCAGACACTTGGCGAAACCCAATTCAGGCAGAGTGTGCTAGAATATTTTACTTCGGGGGACTGGACATGAATTGTCGGCGTCGATGAGTAGTCGTCGATGCGGCTGTACCATGCATATTTTTTGCTTCATCTTCCTTTGGGCTACATCTGTTAAAAAAGGTTCATTTTGGATTCATGTCTTTTTGCCTTTCTTTCTCATAATCCCGCTTCTTTTTTTTTCTTTCTGAACAGCCTTTGATCATGGCCCGCCACGATTGCTTGTTGCATATCTGCAAATTTATATTTTATATTTTCGCAGATGGTCTCCGCGTCAGTGTCGTTTTTGTGAACGAGGCCACGGGAGCTGAGAGTTCACAATAGAATGACAGCCAAGTTATGGTGGCTAGCCAAGCAGCTACCGCCCCAGCAGCTGACATTCCAGTGAGTTGCCCTCCAGCCGACAATTTTGAGGAAACGCACCCGGGGACGAGCACCGACACCGAGCTGCTGTCCGATACAGAGAGAGAAATTTGGGCAAGGAATCAGACGCTGTTTCTCATTTTGAAGTACAAGGAACTCAACGACTTGGGCATTAAAAAAGGCGGCTTTAGGTAAGTCGTACATTTCTAGTAAAATTGTCCTCGTCTAGTAACATGCTTTAATTACTTTCTCTGCTTACATTCATTATACAGAACGAAGAAGCTCATGTGGAAAAGGCTGGCCGATTTAGTTAACGCCGAGTTCAGCAGACACTTCACGGCTCTCCAAGTTGAAAACAAATGGAAGTCCTTGGAACGCCGCTACAAAAAAAAAAAAACAAAAGCGAAGAATAACTGCTCAGACCACTCCCGAGTGTCATGCGATCACGAGAGGTTAGTAACCTCAGCTCAATTACCTCTTTTCGTTATCATCTTGCCAGCTACTTTAAAAAGAACTGCTTATATTTTTCAGTGAGCTGGCGGAAGTACTGGAAAAGCAGCATCACGTAACACCAACGGTGCTGGTGACACAGGGGAGGGTCATGGTTGCCGAGAATTCCCTGGAACAAGACACTGACACACGGTAAGTGGTTTTTTTTTCTGATTTACGTTATGGGAAGTCATTCGTATACATTTTACAGGGAGGAAATGCAAAAGGAACCCAGCTGCGAGCCCGAAGAAGCGGCGCAGCTTGGACGCAATAAGAAGAGGCGTCGTAGGGAGACGTCTGCGGAATCCCTTTTAAAGATTATTGCAGATGCCGAGGCTGCCAGGGAGAAACGACACCGCGAAAGAATGGCCCTGTTTAAGGAATTCATTGCTGCCATCCGCTCGAATAAAGAGTGAATATCACAACAAATGGAAATGTTTTATTCGAGGATCAAAGTTTTCAGCACTGATGCTGAGCAATGATTTGCCTTCGGCTCTCGCAGCCCGATGGGGTGGTGATGTCGACATCGTCTTGATCGTTTCCTACTTCTTCATGATCGACAAACTCAGCCAAGAGGTCTCTTTCAGCGTGGCACCAGTTATGGAGGACACAGGCGCCCAACACTATCTTGCACGACTGCAAGATGGTCTTTGCATCGACAAGGTAGAGCCTCCTGAAGCGTTGCTTCAAGAGCCCGAAAGTGTTCTCTATGGCTACCCTTTGTTGGATGTGACACTTGTTGAATCTTTTCTTCCACTGAGGAAAGCGTTGACCATTATCCTTGTACGGTGTGAGCAGCCATGGAAGGTGCGGGTATGCAGAGTCGCCCAGAAGGTAGCACCCGTCTCCGCATTTAGCAGCCGCCTCGGGAAAAAATGGACTCTCCCTCAGCACGCGGGCGTCGTGCACAGAGCCTGGAAAGCCGATGAAGACGTCGAGAAATCTGTTATCTTCGTTACAAATTCCCTGCAAAATGATCGACGGCCATTTTTTTCTGTTGATGTATGAAGCAGTCGATTCTTCCGGCCTGGCAATTTCTATATGGCTGCCGTCAATACATCCAACTGTATTTCCAGGGCCTTTCCCATCACTCTTCGCGAGAAATCTTGCCTTGCTTCGGGTCATCTGCGCATCGTTGGGCCATGCGATCACTTCAGCGCTGATGTCCAGCAAAAAAGTCCAACACACGCCGAAGGCACAACACTACAGACGACTCTGTCACGTCGAACCGATCGGCAATACAATTCATGCTGCTCTGATTTCCTAAATAGCTGAGGGCAATCAAAACAGTCTCCACAGCCGATATTTTGAGCCGTCCGCTCACGGCGTTTGGGTAAAACGAAGGGCGCCTAAAGCGTTCGCACACATCGTCAAAAGTTTCTCTTGACAACCTAAACAGCTTTTTGAACTCGAAGTCAAAGTATCTGCGCGTCACTTCGTCAGTGTAGCCCCTTATGCGGTTGCGTTCCGATCTGAGAAGCTTGCATGCAGCAAGTGCAACAGCACTGTCAAATTCGTCGTCACTTTCGTCGTCCTCCACTATTTCCATTGCCAACAGAACACCGGCCATGCTGGGACGATTCATTAAACCACGTACTACAACAGCCACTACGACACAGTCACTCTTCGAGGAACAACGGACGTGAGAGGAGTTGGAGCGGCGTCGTTCAGACGTGCGCAGCGGCTCCAGCAGACGACAAGGCTTGCGCATTACTGCACTTCTGTACTCGATGTGAGCGAGCGCTAGTGCCGTGCAGGCACTTGCGGCACTTGCACTGGCGACACCTGCACGACACTTTTGTGAACTACGTGCAGAAAGTGCAGCCAAATCGAGGAGACCTACAAATTAACGTGCCCGCGGCAACAAACGCCGCTGTCCTCTCCTCACAAACGCTGCTAAAGAGAACGCGGGCCCGCGCGCTCGCTCGGCCGGTAGCGTTTTCTTTTTTAACACGAAAGTGTTTTATGCCGGGGTCTACCAAGATTTCAGTGACGTATTTCCGTCACGGAAATGGCGTCGAAAAAATACACATGATCAGAAGACAAAGAAAAGTTCTGTCAACGGGAGTCAAACCTACGACCTCTAGGTCCGCAACAAGAGATGCCGGGCACGCTATCCACTGCGCCACGGTCACATACTTTGCAGCCTTTAAAAACAAGCCTTTTATATCTACCACTGTCCTCTCACAGTGCTCTTGGTAAAAGAAGTAATGCATTATGGCCGTGAAATGCACGATTAGTTTCTTCAAAGCGTTGTTTCTCCGCGTCCGTCCCATTCGGCGTGTTTCGAATAGTAAACGTGCAATTTTGCCGAAGCATTAACACACTGCCAGGTGGCGACCTTACCCCTAGCATCCACACTCTTAGCATCCGTCCATACCGAAAATAGCTGTGCGAAGCGCGAGTGCGTCGCGTGGCCCTAACTCCACGTCCCTAGCCATGTTCTTAGCCCGCCCCAAGAAAAACAGCAGCCGCCCAACGGGGAAGACACGACGCGCGTTGCGTTTCCCTCTGGTCGGGCAGCGTTCAATAACTCTAACATGCCGCGAGTAGGCGACCTTAGCCCAAGTTCGGCGACAATCATTGACGCTCTTCTGGCTGTCAAACCGCTTTCAATGACTCCGCTCTCACCGTACAGCTACCACAATCATCTATGACCACGAGGGTTTCTTTAATCGTTCATCATAGACGTTAGTCGTCGGGATACAGATGTACCATCACGCGTCGACGTGGATGCATCCACGTTAAAGGGTGCTATAACTGACAACACACCAATAGACATTTTGCAAGTTCTCTTATATCATTGTGCAGTAAACATTCGGGTACTTCTGTAAGGACACGTTTCACTTTCGTGTTATACCGATTCCTATGACGGCGGGATCAACCATGTTTTTTCTTTCTGCGGTTGCGGCTTCGCGCCGCCAGGCGCCGCAAATGAAATGCCTCCGTGGGAGCTTGTTATTCTTGCATTTTATGTGACGTTGTCTGGACGCCTGCGGACGCCCGTTCTAACGGGAATTTCACCTGAAAAAATGCGAGGTGGCGTCGACGCGCGTGGACGTGTTTCTTCGGCTCCATGAGTTTTTGTGTGTAACTCCCATTTTTCTTGTGATATTCTTGTCTTTTTTGCACGAGATGTGTGAAGATTTCCTCTACGTTTGAGTCTTTTTTTGAAGAAATATGTTCGCTAGAACGCGTTTTGTTGTGACTTCGGTGGTTCCTCACTTACGAGAGCTTGGCGGCTCTCCGACGCCGTAGGCGTTGCACGCCTAGCGCGGGCGTCATGAGCCAGGTTGAGGCAGTAGATGGGGAGGACCTTTCCCCGGTGGAGATGCTCATGTGGCGGCAAAGGCACATATACGACGCCGCATATCAAGACTCACTTCGTAAGGACGCCATCGCTGCCACTGCCAAGGCTGCTGTATGGCAACAAATGATCTCCAAGAAAAACAAAGTGAGACCTCCCAAGCTACCCGAAGGTTCATACAAAGCCATTTTTCGCATTCGTGGAGGTTTCAACGCCTCGCGCTTCAGTCACTTCCAACTTTCAAAGCTACTCTGTACGACGGCCGGTCGTCCAGCCACCATAGAGCTGCGTCAAGACGTCGTTTCCATCAACCCCACCACCAACACAGTTACCCTGAGTACGGAGAGCTATGACCGCCTGACAAAATATCTCGCCATCAAGTCGCTCATGGTCAACGGCCAGGAGCACGAAATCACCTCCTACAGCGTTCCAAACTCCGAGACATGCCAAGGCATCATCTACATCGACAGAGTATGCGTTGGAGAAGTTATCGACGAAAAAGATCTACCTACGCTTCGTGAGTGCAACCCAGAAATGCATTTTCTGGACGCCAGACGAATGGGGAAAACTTCTGACGCAGTCCTGGTGACTTTTTCGGGAACGAAGGTTCCTTTTTCGGTCAAATATGAAATGGCCATGCTCCGGTGCAAACCTTTCCGGCAAAGGATAGAAGCCTGCACTCGCTGTTGGACTGTTGGACATCGGCCGGATGTATGCCCTACGAATAAAGAGGAGACTTGCCGTAAATGTGGAACTGTGAATCCTCCGCCTGACCATGTGTGCATTCCGAAGTGCGTGCTGTGCAGTGGAAATCATGAGACGGGATCCATTCAGTGTGCACTGCGATATAAGCCCAAAACACCACACCCCAAGGTCGACAAGACTCCTCCTTCGCCCAAGACCAAACCGCCTCTTCCGGCCAAGAAGCAGGGACCTCCTCCTAAGAAGAAACAAGAAGACTGGCCCTCCTTGTCAGCTGCTTCTCCTAGCAACAAATCAAGCACTCCTCAGGTAGGCTGGCCTTCGGTGGCTTCCCACAGCTCACTTTACGCTAAATTTCCCGATGCTCCCATCTATGCCCTCTTAAAGCAGATTCAGGAAGAAAATTGTGCTCTGCGTAAGCAGATTCAAGACCTCCAAACCCCTTCTCTCTCTACAAACGTTACTCTTTCCACAACCGTTCCTGCTCCTCAACCCCCCTACTGATAAACAATCCAATATGACAACTCTCTCGATCCGTGAGAACGATGATCAGACCACAACCATGGACGCCACTCCTCCTCCCACTACTGGTACTTCCACAAAGCGCAAATCTAGCGATGATGGGAGACATGCTTCGGAAGAACACGATAAGCTAAGTCGTAAACTGGCAGCACACATTCGCAACTCTAACAATCGCTTTGAGTCTCTTGAAAAGCGCATGGATTCCGTAGAAGCTAAGCTTGAGTCCCCTAACACTATCGTTCATGATCTCAGCACTCACATAAGCGCCAAATTCAGCCAGCTTGACGAGAAATTCAACAACGTTGATGATCGATTCAGTCAAATTATCGAAAGACTTGAGCGATTACATGGCCGCGTCCCCTAAGCACTCCGAAATAGTTGGGTGGCAATGGAACTGCAGGGGCTTTTCGAAAAAGAAGGCTAGTCTGCAACAATACATATCCAATCTCACACAAGCACCTGCAGTCATTGCTTTGCAAGAACTCATGGTCGCATTAAATTCCCTGGTTACAATACATTCCAATGCACAAGATGCGAACGCCCTAATACCACAATTTTAGCCCAAAAGCACTTAACACTTACTTGCGCTTATTTCAGTGGCATCGACATTGATGACGACTTCGTAGAAATACTTCCTAAAAAGGCAAGGTCGGCTCCTTTTTACGTCCTTAATATTTACAGCAGTCCCAACTCTAGACACCACCGCTTTACACCCTTATTGCTCGTGCTAAACAGGAAGCCCGGAGAAATCCGCTCCTTATTGTTGGTGACTTCAATTCTCCAAATCAGCTATGGGCTCACACAACATCCACGCCTAAAGGACGAGCCTTACGGACTCACATACAGGATCATCAACTCACCCTGCACAATAACTTCGACATACCTACCCGCTTAAGGAACAGCGTCTCCAAAGACACATCACCAGATCTCACCCTGACCTCTCGGGTTAACTTAGCTAAATGGGAAAACCTTCAAATCAATTTTGGTAGCGACCGCTACGTCATTCAGACCTCTATTAGTTTCTCTCACAAGCCCTTTAACATCCAACCTCCCAAACTTACGGATTGGGACAAATTTCGGCAAACTCGCGCGAATAATGCTCCCGGTTCCATACACGATTTACATGAGTGGATCAGCCAACTCCAAGCGGACGTTGACAAACACACTAGAACTCTGCCATCTGATACTCCATTCCACACAGTTGATGCGAAGCTACTTCATATGTGGGAAGCGAAGGAATCGCTATTAAAACGGTGGAAAAGACACCGCCACAACCGCAGGCTTCGCATCCGTGTAGCTAGACTCGATCACGACATACACGCATACGCGACCCAGCTAGTCAATCAACAATAGGGTCAGATGTGCGAGGGCATGCACAAAAATCTCAGTAGCAAGAAGACTTGGCAATTGCTCAGACATTTGCTCGACCCATCGACATCGCGTGCGCGTCACAGTCATTACATCACTCGGTTACTCCACAAAAACAATGGTAACATCCCCCATCCTTTTCAGGAGCTTGCACGATTGCGCCTCCCCCCTCACTACAGCCCACGAGCAATCAGACTATCTAGGCGAGGTCAATGAACTTGACGCCCCAATAACGGAAACAGAAGTTCGACATGCCCTATTTTCTCTTAAAACTACATCTGCCCCGGGTATTGATAATGTAACTAATAAATTGCTTCGAAATTTGGACGACAAATCGATCTCCACCCTTACAGATTACTATAATCACTGTTTCAATAATAGCTCCCTTCCGAACTCATGGAAAACCGCTAGGGTAATCTTTATTCCCAAACCTAACAAGCCCTCAGACATAGCTAACCTTATACCTATTTTTCTAACGTCATGTCTGGGAAAAACTCTCGAACATGTCATTCTTAATCGCTTAAACAAGTACACCGAAGACCATCGGTTATTCCCACCAGAGATGATTGGCTTTCGCCAATCACTCTCTTGCCAGGATGCCATGCTGAGGCTCAAGCATGATATTCCCACGCGCATTTCTTTCACTGTATTTGGTTTCCGCCCACAAAGACTATCAGCAGTACTCGGCGCAGACCGCGCCTTATTGTTCCAGAAGCTTCTCGCTCGTTGTAGATCATTCTGTTAAGATTGCATGCAAGACACTAACACTCAAGATTATTCCAGAGCTTGCGCGACGACTAGTCATAAGGCTAGAATGTTCGACGCGTGCGTTATAAAAGCGGGCGCGTTCCAACGATGTTCAGTTGATCGACGGCCGACGCTCTGTTCGCCGCTATCAGTGCCAGCGTTTATTGCTGTAATCTCCCCTTCAGTTTACCGGCCACAAGTGCGGCCCAAATAAAGTTTTTCATCTTGGACTACTGCCTGCGTCAACGTCACGACCACGTGACATCTGGTGGAGGTGCTGCCTCTTGCATGTACCGGACGCCCCCGTCAAGCCGTGAACCGAGCCCACGTCGCGAAGAAGACACTGACACCACCAGTGACGGTCGAGCCAGCCGCAGGCTGAAAGGACTACCCCCCGCAGCACGGACTACTGCCGGACAAGCCGAATGCTACGGCGGCGAAGACGAAAGGCACGATGACCACCGCTGTGTCCCCTGCAACCATGGTGATGCAGGCACCCAGAGAGCCACCGACCTTCCACGCATCGCCTAGCGAAGACCCCGAAACATGGCTAGAGACTTACGAACGAGTCGCGACCTTTAACAACTGGGACTCCGAGTAAAAACTCCGCCGCGCCTACTTCTACTTAGAAGACGCCGCGAGGACATGGTTCGAAAACCGCGAAACCACGCTACAAACCTGGGATCTCTTTCGGACGACGTTCCTAAGTACCTTCACGAGCGTCGTCCGCAAGGAACGTGCCGCAACTATCCTGGAAACACGTGTGCAGCTTCCCAATGAAAACATTGCCATCTACACGGAGGAGATGACGCGCTTGTTTCGCCACGTCGACCCCAACATGACTGAAGAGAAGAAAGCGCGCTTCCTTATTGTCGTAACTTGTGTTGTATCGGGTTCGAGGAGAGAACGAGACGGAGACACAGAGTAACATGGCTCAGGTGCGTTGTGTCGCGCCCGATGCCAGTGCCCCACAACGTCTCTTTATTGAGGCTCCCAAACCCGTTAATCCCACATCTCTCTTTCCCCAAGCGGAAGAATCGGTCAGTCCCGGTACCTGACGGGTTTCACAATGCGTCGACAATATCTTGAGAAGACACGCTTTTCTTCGCTCAAGTCGGGGTTAACACTTCCCTCTTCATCCCTTGATGTAGCCACCGTTCCTGGTATTTCTTCCTCTTCTGGGGGGGTTTGATTTTGAATCCACTTGTTCACTGTTTTCGATGTCTGCGTGATCTTCCCTAGTTGCCGGGGCCGGAATCAAATGGTGTGTGTTCCGAACGAGTTGTCTTCGTGGAGTATCGACGCCCCATGATCTTGGACTGTTGTTCTTCACGAGCCGGCCTGTAATGCCAGGCATTGTCACCCATACTGGACTTCCTGCGGTCATTTCGCCTCGATCGCTGGCTTTGTGCCTAATGTTGTAGCTTCGGGTTTGCTTCCGCTTCTCTTTATCTTTCCGGCGGAATTCCTCATGGTTGGGCAACTTAGCGGTCAGCTGAGATGGCAGTGTAGGTAAAGTCGTCCTGAGCTGTCTTCCCATTAGGAGCTGAGCTGGAGTATATCCACTGCGTCCAGGAGTCGTCCTGTACATGAGGAGTCCTATATTTGGGTCATTAGCTTTTTTGAGGATGTCTTTGGCGACTTTCACCAGCCTTTCTGCTTCACCGTTGCTTTTGGGATAGTGCGGACTGTTCGTGACATGCTTTATTTGGTATTCCTTTGTGAAGTTCGCAAACTTCCCTGAGGTGAACTGGGGTTCATTGTCTGACCTAAACATCTCTGGTATTCCATGACGGGCAAACAACGACTTCAACAGCGCTATCACCGTATCCGTAGTCGTGTTCTGCAGATAACATACTTCTATATAACGGGAATAGTAGTCTACGACGACCAAATATTGCTTGCCGTTCAGTTCAAACAGGTCAGCAGCAACTTTCTGCCATGGATAATCTGGTAGCTCTGACTCAATCATGGGCTCCACTCTTGGAGTCCGTTCTTGGATGCAGGTAGTACAGTTTGCGATAATCTCTTGAATTTGAGCACTTAGCCCGGGCCACCACACTGACAGTTTCGCCCTTTCTCTACACTTGGACACCCCCTGACGTCCAGCGTGCAGTTGGCAAAGCACTTTCTTCCATAGAGACTTTGGAATGACCAACCTGTTGTCCTTCACATGGTAAATTCTGTTGCACCATGAGGCTGTCTCTGTATTGGAAGTAGGAGACAATCTCAGGCGGAATTTTGTCCTTGCCTGGCCAGCCTCTAGTGCAATACTCTTTTACTTGTCGGCACACTGGGTCATCAGTCTGTGCAAGCTCTATTTCTTTTAGGTAGTCTCTCGACGCTGGCAGCAAACTTGTCGCTATCTGAACAAATGCTTCGACCTCTTCTTCCATACTCTCTGCAGTTTCTACTGGGGCTCTCGAGAGTGCATCTGCAATCCACATCTCTTTACCCGGAACATGCTCGATGGAGTAGTCAAAACGCATGAGTCTCAGCTTGAATCTCTGAATCCTTGCTGGAATTCTGTCTAGCTCTCGATCACCCAGCAGTGAGATCAGAGGTCTGTGGTCAGTCTGGACATGAAACTTCGTTCCTACAAGGAACTTTTCAAATCGTTCGCATGCCCATGTAATAGCGTAAGCCTCTTTCTCAATCTGAGCGTATCTTCTCTCCGTTTTACTCAGTCCTTTAGACGCAAATGCAACTGGCCTTTCACGACCGTCCTTGTCTCTCTGCAACAACACAGCCCCAAGACCGAAAGAGGATGCATCTGCAGAGACTGAGCTGTTGTTTGGGGTCATACACAGTCAGTGTCGCTGCTTCTTGGATGTCTCTCTTCACCTGGTCGAATGCCTGCTGTTGTTGAGAATCCCACCTCCACTCCATGTCCTTTCTGAAGAGTTCCCTGATGTGTCTCATCTTGTCGGACAGGTTCGGTATGAACCTTCCCACTTGGTTTGCCATGCCAATAAACTGACGCACCTCTGTTACTATGCGTGGTACGGGAAAATCTACCATTGCTCTCACTCT
Source organism: Rhipicephalus appendiculatus (assembly GCA_030522465.1). Lineage (NCBI taxonomy): Eukaryota > Metazoa > Arthropoda > Arachnida > Ixodida > Ixodidae > Rhipicephalus > Rhipicephalus appendiculatus. The sequence continues at coordinate 309,580 of JALIZH010030925.1, read as the reverse complement.
TTCTGGATCAGGTTGAACGCCCTTCTCACTGAGGATGTGACCCAAGAATTTCACCGACGTTTTTGCAAACTCGCATATGTCATTCAGTCACCCCTGCAGCTCCCAGCTTTGACAGAACTTCCTCCAGCCGCCTGTCATGTTCCGGAAGCGTTGCTCCGAAGACCAAGATGTCATCCATATGACACAGAACTCCTGTCATGCCTTCAAGGATCTGAGTCATCCTCCTCTCGAAATGTTCAGGCGCTGAGGTTATTCCAAAAGGTAACCTTTGAAAGTAAAATCTTCCAAATGGTGTTATGAAAGTTGTGAGCAATTGCCAATCTTTGGAGAGCTTCACCTGCCAAAATCCGGCCTTTGCGTCTAGTTTTGTAAAGCCAGCGCCCCACAACGTCTCTTTATTGAGGCTCCCAAACCCGTTAATCCCACACTTATGAGGGGTATGGTATGGTATGGAAAAACTTTATTTATGTCCGTCGGGGCGTGAGCTAGCACGTAGCGGGCCGCTCCCACGTCGGGACAGATAGGCCTTGCCTCTCCGCCACGTCGTGGGCCCGTTGGACTGCCCATAGCTGTTTCAAATTCGGACTGCGCAGCGCAGCATTCCCCCTTGGACGATGTAACGTCCTCGTGAACCCGTAACGCAGGGCGCCGCCAGAGCATGTGTTCTAAGCTGGCAAAGTCTGAGCAAAGCACGCAAGTGTCTGACGTCTGAATTTCTGGGTAGATCTTGTGCAAGAGTGCGGGACTGGGATATGCTCCGACCTGCAAGAGTCTGAGTGTCAACGCCTGAGGCCTGTTCAATTTACTGTGTGGCGGCGGATACTTTCGCCTCCTCAGATAAAAGTTCTTGGTGAGTTCATTATACGTGGTTGGAGGGTCTTTGTTGTCCTGAACCTGATCGCCGCTCCATTCGATAGCTACGCGGTCGACGAACCCTCGCGCAGCTCTGTGGGCCGACTCGTTGAGGTTGAACTTATGAGGGGTGTCAAGCAAGAACTCTTTGCCGGATTGATCAGGAACCCGCCGAAGACGGTCGCAGAATTCGCGTCCGAAGCCTCGACAATCGTGAAGACGTTCGAGATGTGCACACGGCAATACAACCGCAGCTTCTCAGCTTCAAGCTACGCCGACGTCCAAGCACTAGAAACCGTCGACCTGCGTGAGACGATCCGAGCGATCGTGCAAGAGGAGCTGCGAAAAATTCTACCTTCAGCGCAGCCTCAAGTGGATTCCATCGCTGACGTCGTACGCCAAGAGATCCAGCAATCACTGGGCGTTCCGCAGCCTCCAGAGGCGCAGCTGCAAGCCATGAGCTATGCTGCCGCAGCCCGCCATCACGCTCTTCCTCCACGTCCACGCCAAGACGCCGCATCGCCGCAGTACCGTCACCAGACATCGCCGCCACCGCCACCGACGCCATACCGCCCTCCTGCCGGCCAGCGCAACGCCCCGAGGAAGAGTGATGTTTGGCGAGCCCCTGACCACCGTCCCCTCTGCTACCACTGCGGCGAGGCAGGCCATACCTACCACCGTTGCCAGTACCGACAGATGGGCCTACGCGGTTTCGCCGTCAACGCGCCTCGTCCACAGCGGGGTGAACGACCGCAAGACATCGCCGACTACCTCGCAGGAGCTCAGTGGACGCCCCGACGACCTTCCCGCTCACCGTCGCCCGGCCGCTACATGTCACCGCACCGCCGGCAGTACACTGGCCCAAACCGGGGCCGATCTCCTAGCCATTACCCGGAAAACTAAGGGCAGCAACTGATGGAGATGTGGCGAACTACCGAAGATCCTCCGCCGCCCACGACGACGCCTCGACGAGAACCCAAGAACCCGCCGCAACCCGAACGCAGCCCTGACGTCGAAACTTCGCGGCCTGCAGAAGACCTGACGAGGCAACATCGAAGCAGCGGTACAAACCGTGGCAGCCGTGACCCGACGCCACGACCTAACCGCAACGCCAGGCGACGAACTAGCGAGCTCGACGTTCTCATCGACGGCCACAGCGTCACAGCTCACGTCGACACCGGAGCCGACTATTCCGTCATCAGTGGGACGTTCGCCGCGAAGTTGAAGAAAGTAAGGACTTCTTGGGAAGGCCCTGAGATCCGGACAGCTGAAGGCCACCTAGTAACGCCGGCAGGAATCTGCACAGTGAGAGTCTCCATTAACAACCGTATTTATCCAGCAAGCTTCGTAGCATTACAGCGTTGCTCCAGAGACGTCATCCTTGGTATGTACTTCTTAAGCCTTCATGGTGCAGTGATCAATCTTCGATCCAAGTTGATAACGTTATCCACTGAAAAAGCACTACCGCCGCATACGCCGTCAGGAAAGCACGCCTTAAATTTGCTGGAAGACCAAGTCACCATTCCCCCCTCGCTCCAGCGTCAGCATTTCCGTCGGCACTAACAAATCAACAGATATGCAAGGCGTCGTTGAAGGCGACCAGCACCTGTTGATCAACCGCCAGATTTGCGTAGCCAGAGGAATAGCCGAGCTGCAAGCAGGGAAAGCAACACTTATGCTCACGAACTTCAGCAACGAGTACAAGCACGTGAGCAAAGGCACGACGGTTGCCTACATCGAAGAAATAGTGGAAGCCAGCAACACTTTCGCCCTCGCCGAGTCTACCGAACCTGCTACGACGCACCAAGATCAACTAGCTTTCGACGTTAACGCGAGCCTTCCGACGCATAAACAAGAACACCTGAGAGCTCGGCAGACCCCGGTCGCAAAACATCGCATCATAACAGAAGAAACGACCACGCCGCTCCGTCAGAGCCCGTGCAGAGTTTCGACGCGAGAACGCGAGGCCATAAGGAAACAAGTCGACGAAATGGTACGCGACGACATAATCCAGCCGTCCAAGAGTCCCTGGGCGTCTCCCGTGGTGTTGGTGAAGAAGGGACGGAACGCTGCGTTTCCGTGTCGACTATCGTCGCCTGAACAAGATCACAAAGAAGGACGTGTACCCCCTCCCACGGATAGACGACGCCCTGGATGGACTCCACAACGCGAAGTACTTTCCGTCGATGGACCTCAAGACAGGCTACTGGCAAATCGAAGTTGACGAGAGAGACCGAGAAAAGACGGCCTTCGTAACACCAGACGGCCTGTTCGAGTTCAAGGTCATGCCTTTTGGTCTTTGCTCGGCACCCGCGACATTCCAACGCGTTATGGATACTGTACTGGCCGGTCTGAAGTGGCAGACTTGCCTTGTGTACTTGGACGACGTCGTTGTCTTTTCCTCAAACTTTGACGAACACCTTCGGCGCCTTGCAGCTGTACTTCAAGCAATCAAGACATCCGGAATCACTCTCAAGCCAGAGAAATGCCGCTTCGCCTACGAAGAACTTTTGTTCTTGGGCCACGTGATAAGCAAATCCAGAGTACGCCCCGACCCGCAAAAGACAACCGCCGTCGCTGCTTTCCCGCCACCCACCGACAAGAAGGCCGTGCGTCGATTTCTCGGCTTGTGTGCCTATTACAGGCGCTTCGTTAAAAACTTCGCCCGCATCGCCGAGCCTCTCACTAACCTCACCAGGACTGACGTCTAGTTCAAGTGGGAAACGCTGCAGGAGGAAGCATTTCAGGAACTAAAACGACGCCTGCAGACGCCTCCGTTACTTGCGCATTTCGACAAATACGCCGGAACAGAAGTGCACACCGATGCAAGCAGTGTAGGACTCGGCGCCGTTCTTGTGCAGAGGTCTAACGGACTGGACAGGGTCATTAGTTATGCTAGCCGGTCGCTATCAAAGGCAGAGGCCAACTACTCCACAACAGAAAAGGAGTGCCTTGCCATCATCTGGGCTACACCAAAGTTTCGCCCCTACCTTTACGGCAGGCCCTTCAAAGTTGTGTGACCACCACGCCTTGTGTTGGCTAGCTAACTTAAAAGACCCTTCTGGTCGCCTCGCACGGTGGAGCCTGAGACTTCAAGAATTCGACACTACCGTCGTTTACAAGTCCGGAAGAAAACACTCTGACGCCGACTGCCTGTCTCGTGCCCCCCGTCGACCCACCGCCGCTGGACGACCAGGATGATGAAGGCTTCCTGGGAACCATAAGTGCTTACGACTTCGCCGAGCGACAGCGTGCCGATCCGGCACTCAAGGGCCTTATGGAATACCTCGAGGGCAAAGCCACTGTGGCTCCAAAGGTATTCAGACGAGGACTGGAGTCGTTTTTCATGCGCAACGGCGTTCTTCTAAAAAAACTCGCCACTTCGGGTCGACTCCCTCCTCGTAGTACCTTCGGCATTACGTCCAGAAGTTCTGTATGCTTTGCATGACGACCCGACGGCTGGATACCTTGGATTTTCCCGTACGCTGGCAAGGATACAAGAAAAGTACTACTGGCCTCGCCTCACTGCCGACCTCACCCACTACGTGAGGACTTGCCGAGATTGTCAGCGACGGAAGACACCACCGACTAGGCCAGCCGGACTTCTGCAGCCCATCGAGCCACCTCGCCGGCCGTTCCAGAAAATCGGCATGGACTTACTGGGGCTGTTCCCGACGTCGAATTCCGGAAACAAATGGATCGTCGTAGCTACTGACTACCTCACCCGCTACGCCGAGACAAGGGCCCTGCCCAAGGACAGTACAGCCGAGGTAGCAAAGTTCTTCGCCGAGAACATCGTACTGCGTCATGGCGCCCCAGAGGTCCTCATTACCGACAGAGGTACGGCCTTTACTGCGGACCTAACTCAGGCGATCCTGAGGTACAGCCAAACAAGTCACCGCCGGACCACCGCCTACCGCCCACAGACCAACGGCCTGACCGAGCGTCTAAATAAGACCATCGCCGACATGCTGGCCATGTACGTCGACGTCGAACACAAGACGTGGGACGCCATCCTTCCGTATGTGACCTTCGCATACAACACAGCCGTGCAAGAAACGACGCAGATGACGCCATACAAGTTGGTCTACGGACGGAGCCGGCAACGACGCTCGACGCCATGCTACCAAACGTGACCGACGAGCAAAACATCGACGTGACCGCCTACCTACAGCGCGCCGAAGAAGCACGACAGCTCGCCCGCCTACGGATCAAGAATCAGCAGACGACTGACTGCCGCCGCTACAATCTTCGACGACGGTTCGTGGAATACCAGCCCGGCGACCGCGTTTGGGTGTGGACGCCGATACGACGACTTGGACTTAGTGAAAAACTTCTGCGACCATACTTCGGACCGTATAGGGTGCTTCGACGTCTCGGCACACTCGACCACGAAGTTCTCCCCGGCGGCATTTCGAACTCTCAACGGCGCCGTGCGAAACCTGAAGTCGTCCATGTCGTGCTCCTCAAGCCGTTTTACGCGCGGTAGTGAACCTGAGGACTGTACTTTTTAGGGGCGAAGCTCCTTATCCCGTGGGTCGTGCGTCCCTTGTACGTAGTAGCCACCTGCTGATGACGGTGACGATAGCGATGCCATACAACACATGGCATCGCGATACCACATGGAATGTACCTAGTGATGTTCCGTCCTGGACAGAAGAATTCCCTTTCCGAGGCCCGAAAATTCCCCATTTGCGGCATTTTTCCCCGCGTACGTCGCCAAAAATCCCCGCATATTTCCCTGCACAAAAAAAGTTTTTATATATATATATATATATATATATATATATATATATATATATATATATATATATATATATATATAATATTTCGAAGTAGAGGACGTGCAAAACGAAAACTTCGTTTATTTTTCCAACGTTTCAGCCGGGGCCCGGCCTTCATCAGGGAAAACAGAATACAGCAATGCGTTCTTCTTAAGTAGACAAGGGATATCAGGATGCCTAACACGTGGGTATTATCACTATCACACACACTATTCACTGCAGTATCGCTACTAATGCACGGTGACAAGAGCATGTCACTGCAAAGTCATGTAAACATATCAATGGAGCTTCCATAAAGCAAATCGCGCGAATAAAAAAAAAGAAAAAAACGACAAGATTGAAAGACCAAGAAACGCATAGAGCAAATCACGAAAAATTCAAAGAAATAATAAAAAATATAGCTAATCCCAAAAACGACAAAAGCAAAAAGCACTTCAACGTGACAAGATGCGTTACCGACAATTTCAAGGGTTACGAAGTTCGACAGCACAGATTAAAGAAAAGCGATCCAGCGAGAGCATGTAGCGAGCATCTGCGCATACAGTGATTATGATTAGGCTGTCATGATGCTAGAACTCAGTTCTGCGCCGAAAGAAACGTGAGCTTGCCTGGATTTTGTAAATTCATATCACTGGAGCTTCCATAAAGCAGATCGCGCGAATAGCAAAAAGCGACAAGACCGACATACCAAGAAAATACTTGCAAACGCATAGAGCAAATCACGAAAAATTCAAAGAAATAAAAATATAAAATATAGCTAATCACAAAAACGACAAAATCAAAAACCACTTCAACGTGACAAGATGCGTTACGGACAATTTCAAGGGTTACGAAGTTCGACAGCACCGATTAAAGAAAAGCGATCCCGCGAGAGCATGTAGCGAGCATCTGCGCATACAGTGATTATGATTAGGCTGTCATGATGCTAGAGCGCAGTTCTGCGCCGAAAGAAACGTGAGCTTGCCTGGATTTTCATTTATGCCAGATGAGACAGCTTTGAACTTGTGTATGAGGAATGACTCACGGATTTCCCTATCATGGTGTGACGCGAAACCTGATTCCAGTATAGTAGCTGTTAGTTTGTCAAAAGAGTGACCAGGAATGTGAACGTGCCTAGACAGAGGTAGATTGGGTAGGCTTGTGGCATGTGACTTATGGTTATTAAAACGCAGTCTAAAAGGGGTTTCTGTTTGCCCGATATATTGGAGTTTGCACACCGAGCATTCAAGCATGTAAACAACGTTGCTTGTGCCACAGTCAAAATCACCTTTTATTTTGAGATGAAAGTTTGAAGCTGTGCTTTTAACAGAAGTTGTGTTCGTCATGTGGTTGCATACCTTGCAACGGGGTTTGTTGCAAGGGTGACAACCAGAATAAGTTGCAGGAGAAATCTTCGACGATGTTAGTAAGTCGCGTAAGTTCCTCGATCTGCGATATACCGCACGCGGGGGATCAGGAAAGATACTTTTAAGGTGATCACTCTGCAATAGTAAGTTGTGATGCTTCTGAAGAATGCTATTGACGTTTGGCGCCGATGCGGAGTGTGTTAAAACCAGGTTGGTGTTTGAGGGCGCAACATTCTTCTTTCGAATAAAAAGTTCCTTGCGGTCAACGTCATCAGCCCGTTTAATAGCATCGTTAATGATTTCAGGTGGATATTTTTGTTTCTTTAAGGCCTCCCGAAGTTTGGTGCAGTTCTCGGTGAAGTCTGAATACGTGGAACATATTTTCTTAAAACGTAGCGCTTGACCGTATGGGATCGCCGTTTTGCAGTGCTTTGGATGTGAACTTTCAAAATGCAGGTAGGACTGCCTATCCGTCGGTTTCCTAAAGAGTTTAGTCGTGAGTTGATTACCACGTATAGTAACCGTGACGTCAAGAAAGCTGATTGATGTGCTTGAGTGTGATTCTGAGAAAGAAATGGCTGGATGAGCATTGTTGAACTTTGCAATGAATGACAGAAGTTCCGTCTCCCCGTGGTGCCAGATCAGGAATACGTCGTCAATGGACGACGTATTCCTGATCTATATATATATATATATATATATATATATATATATATATATATATATATATATATATATATATATATATATATATATATATATATATATATATATATATATATATATATATATATATATATATATATATATATATATATATATATTCAGTGTTCGACGTGTTTTAGGCTCTTCCCATCGCTTTCTCTTCTTTCCTGCCCAACTCAAAGCATCGCCTCTGAGATCGGCTTTTAATACTACGAAGGAGCTACCTTAGAGCTCGCTTTAAGCGGTATGCGATGCGGAAGGAATGCTGTACATGCCCATGCACACGGCCACTGCATAAGAATAAAAGTTTATTATTTTCGTTTTTTTTTGTTACTGAGTGACGTGGCGTACATTAATGTGCCTAGCAGACGCTCTGTATCTATATGCACCATATTTTGTACAAAAAGCACGTCAACTTTTCAATAATGGTGACTAAATATTGTGAAATAAAACAAGCTTTTGTGGTGGTATTTAGCATTTTATTGACTTGATTAGGAACGGTTCTGCAAACTACCGCAAAGATAAAAAATCAAGAAATGTGAAGTGACTAGAATATATAATCCCAGTCAATATCTATTGACTGGGTTTTTAAAGACTATGGTCTTTAAAAACGAACCTTAGAGGCTGTGGTTTGGCGCGCTACATGCGCCAGAAACGATTTCGACATGCGAAATAATCATGTCCACAGTCTTTTGATCGTTATAAAAAACAAATTTCGCCGCCCCTCAAAATTTCCTGCAATATCGCGAAGATTCCCTTTTTCCCTTTCGTCCAAAATGACTGTCGAAAATTCCCTGAAAAAGGGAAAATTCCCTGCACGGAACATCACTGAATTATGTACCCACTATGCGTCATAACGATGACGCTGATGACGATGACGATCGCGATGCCATACAACACATGGCATCACGTGTAGTCGGTAGATTTCACTATACTGCGTCATCGTTATCTTCATGGTCATCAGCGTCATCGTCATCGTTATCACGTGTAGTGGGTACATTCCACTATACTGGAAGTGTTGGAGGACAGACGGCGCTCTCTATCGCAGCCCGGACTCGCTAGATCATGAGCGTATCATACGGCTACTCATATCCCCCCTAAACCGGAGCACTTGCCGCCTCTGAATCCCGTCGAGGAACGACTGATCGCCCCACGTCTGCCGTTTATGAGTATAAGGCGCCTGACGCACGGGAGCAGTCAGTACGGCATCAAGGGCCAAGTGGTGAACGTTCTTATAAGCGTACCCGATACGGTTCAGTGCCTGCCTCGGGAGGTACCCGAGGATGCGGCCATCGACGTTCACATCAAGCGGCGTCTCCTGTGTAAGCCATCCTACAAGAAAGACCTCGTTAAGAAAAGAAACGTCCACGAGTGGCTCAAACACCTCGAGCACTCGCCGTTATTTAAATACTTTAAAATCAACATCGACTGGAACCGCCTCACCAAATTTGAAGATGGCGGTAACGTGGACGATGACGACATAGAGCCGGCGCCTGAGGTTTACAATCTAGACGATCCTATGCAGGCTACGATTGCACTGAACGCGATGGCTCGGACTATGACATATGACGATGATGCGGCATACGTGGCGGCGGCAACGGCGGTAAAAAAGGCGGCAGGCGTGGGCCTAATCCAAGGCACGCACTCTCTCAACGTTGCGCCCGGCGAAGGGAAGACTCCCATCTCTTTGCTCTTTGATGAGTACGCCGAGGAATTGGCCTTCCCTCAGATATACCTCGGCGTGCCCCGCAAAATCACCGGACCCAAAGCAACCCCTTTCGCAAAGGCGAGCAGCGAGATTCGACGCACTGACCGCCGCGGAGTGTGCCCCGACCACGTTCTGTACATGGCCATGAAGGTCATGAGGCAGAACGTCGCCAGCAAGACGATAACGTTTAGGCCCAACGCAATCAGCAACGCCATCACGCGCCAGCAACTCGAGAACGCAGAGTTCATGGACGAAATTGTCAACCGAGATCTCGGCTTCATGACAGGTATACCGAATACCGTACACTACTGGCAAGATCGACGAAAGGAACTCTTTGCCATGGTGCGACAGTTCGGTAAGCCGCATGCCTTTCTCACACTCTCCGCCGCCGAATTGCACTGGGACAGACTCGTCGAAACCCTGGAGTGATTGCGAGTCGGGCCACAAGGCGTGGCGCGGGCCGTCCACGAATTGAATGTAATGCAAAGAGTCGAACTGGTCAACAATGACCCGGTTGCCTGTGCGATTTACACCCACGGAATCTTCAACGTCATTCTAAACATTGTCAAAGACAAGCCTTCAATAAGGTGGCCTAGTTGGGCTAGTTGGTGCTGCATATTTTCAATGTTTCACAGCGCATAGAACAAGGACAAACAAAGATGAGACACACAGAGCACTGAACTTACAACTGGCTTTTATTTTCCTGCCACAGCAATATATATGCTCATTTCACAGGAAAAAGAAGAAGGAAATACCAGGCAGACGATATATGCAAAAGGTAGTCAAGCGAATAGCAAGCGATCATCGATATCGCATGTTTTACGATAAAAATTCGCATTCCTTGCTCGAAAGAGCAAGCGAAGCTACACTGATACACTTTTTATCCCGTCTCAGGATTTTCTGTACGTCGTGGCGGACTTCTTTAAGCTGGTCGAGTTGTAACAACGCGGCAGTGCGCACATTCACACAATTCTGTGGCTCGATAACGCTCCGCAAGAGGAAGTGTCTGGCGACATGCCTCGCACGCTCGACACGGAGCTGCTGAATAGACCCAGGACCCAGATACATGCACATACCCACACTTGCTACAAGCGGGGGCGCACAAAGTGCCGTTTCGGAGCGCCATTCATGCCCAGCAACGAAACCAGGATCGTGGTCCCCTTCCCTCCCACCGAAGACAAGGCCGAAAAGGCGCGTCGCGAGAGGCTCACGCAACGCTACGAACGCATGCACGAAGCCTTAGAAAAGGGATCGTTCGCCTCGTTGGAAGAGTTTCTCGCCGTTTCCGACGTCACGTCCGACTCGGAATACCTCGACATTCTCAAGGCAGGATTCGCTCGTCCCTGCGTTCTATATCGTCGTACCCCAGCAGAAAAAATGGTCAATCCCTTCAAACCATGGATAGCCAAGGTCCTAGATTCTAACATGGATCTGCAGGTCATCCGAGATCATTATGCCTGTGCAACATATGTCGTCGATTACGTTAATAAGGCGGATCGCGGCATGTCCAACTTGCACAAGGCAGTCCTCCAGATCCTAGAGGACAAGCCGGACATGGAATACTCCACCGCCGTGCGCTCATTAGGAGTCAGCATCCTGAATGGGGTGGAGATGTCGGCGCAAGAGGCGGCCTGGTTCCTCTAGGGTCAGGAGATGTCCGAAAAGAGCCGTGATGTCGTATACATACCCACGTGCTACCCCGAGGAACGAGTGCGCGTGCGCAAAACCAACGAGCAATTGGCGCAAGTCAGCGCCTCGTCCACGGACGTCTGGAAATTGAACATCATCCAGAGGTACGAGGCCAGGCCGCCCGAAATGGAAGACGTCTGCCTCGCCGACTTTGCAAGCAAGTACAATCGCGGGTACGGTCTCTGCATGCACCCCGTGGTCATCTCGATCAGAACAAGTACCGCGACGCGTTCGAAGCCAACAAGGATTTCATCGCTGCCAGACATCTTCAGTACAACGTCGCTAACGATGACCAAATCGTGACTCAGTTGATCGAAGAGCATCACAGAACGATGCAACAACAACGAGAAGAGGCCGACATTGCAGCTGCCGTTTCCACCGCCGTTTCTGCCGTGACCGACGAGGTAAACGTGGACGACGACCTTCTGTCCCACGAAGACCTGATGCATGCGACGACCTTCTGTCCCACGAGGACCTGATGCATGCGATCGCCACCACCGCCGCCGGCACTTCTTGTGCGGCCGTCCGCAAGAGGCGAGACGTCATGGACAGGGGGGAGTACGCAAGATTAATGCGCATGACCAACACGGAGCAGTACGAGTTGCTTCGGGAAGTTATCCACAGACAAACCACGCCTGGGTCTCCTCCGCTACGCATCTTCCTCACGGGACCCGCGGGGTGTGGCAAGACATTTGTCTTGAAGCTCGTAATGGACTTGTACAACCGCTACAATAACAGCGGTCCCTACAACTCGTTCGTCGTCTGCGCGAGCACGGGAAAGGCAGCGGTTGCCGTTGGTGGAACCACCGTGCACTCTGCTTTCAAACTTCCCACTCGAAACAAGAACAAAATCATGGAAGGAGGAGGACTAAAGGATGACGAACTAAACACGTTTCGAGTCGCATTCCGTAACGTAAAATGTGTAAACGTTGATGAAGTGAGCATGCTCTCATCGGACAACCTCGATGCCATAGATGTGCGCTTAAAGCAAATAACCCAGAAGCTCGACGAGCCCTTTGGATGCCTCGACATCGTCATGTGCGGTGATTTGCGTCAGCTACCACCGGTCCGTGCTGACGAGGTATACAAGAGATCTAGAGAAGCGGGTGGCCTCTTCGGAGCCACCATAAAATGGCACTACCTCGAGTACTTCCCCCTAATGCAAGTCGTCAGACAGTCGGACGCCGCCTTCTCGGCACTTCTCACGAAGATCGGAGACGGAAGAGCTCTCGAGAAGGAAGACGTCCGACTACTCGAGAGCCGATTCGTCACCGCAGAAGAAGCCTTGGAGCGCGCATCGTCTGCGATAAGGATCTTCTTCTCGAGCTCGGAAGTTGATAAATTTAACGAGTTCGTTGCGCACCGCGGAGGAAAGCAGGTCATTTCGCTGTTGGCCGAAGATACCTACCTCGGATATGCCGATCAAGACGCACTAAAAAACGCGATCGCAAAAGTCGAGAAAATGACGCCGGCCGAGTTTGGGAACCTCTTTCGCAAAATTGTCCTCGTCCCCGGAAAACCGTACATGATCCCGACCAACATCGACGTCATGGACGGACTCGTCAACGGGGCCGTCGGCATTCTTAAATTGTGCGAGAGGGCGGTCCAAGACGGCGATTTCCCAAAACGCCTGTGGTTGCACTTCGAGGACACCAGCAACACGGGTAAGCTCACTCGTCTTCGGTCGGCACCAATGGCGAACGAAGCAAGGCGCAGCGGTCACGCTATCGACACATCCTGGATCCCCATCGAACCGCGAGTCACCACCACGACTCTTGATCGGAAAACCGGCATCGCATGCAAGCGGAGACATTTCCCCCTTGTTCAGGCCAGTGCGATTGGCAAGTGGCTACCTACTCGTCGATCGTATACGAGTACAATAAAACTCACCCGAAGAAATTGGTGTACGCCGTGCTCAGCCGGTGTACTAATGTAAATAACTTATATCTCACAAATTACAAAGGAGACCACCGATTTTACCACAAAGACAACAATGAAGACTCGGCAATGATGAATGAATTTCGACGACTGTGTAGCGTTCGCATCGTGCCGGATGGCGTGGATTAAGATAGAGACAAACGCGATGAGGCGTGCTTACTTAAACGCCATGTTTATTGACTGCCCATAGTTGTCAACCGAATGAGCGAACCCTGCTATATTTGGATACTACATTATCCCCCCTTGAGGAAGAGTGTTCATGAAGAGCAAACAGAATAAAAAACATAAACACAATAACGAACACAATTGAGTTTCACTTGCTGCTTCCTCAGCGCAGTTTACACGTGAGATCACCCAACATTTTCAAACGTACGCACAATACACAGTCACATCTTTTCTCCTTGATAGGGCCAGTATCACACAGTCGTCAAAGTGGCCAGGACGCTTTCTGTCCCGGGTGGGGTAGCGACGACAGGGATGCTTGTGTGGCTGGAGAGGTTCTGGTGCCTGAGCTTCTGTGTTCGGCAAAGGTGCCAGGTCATCACACCCTGGCTCTGCACTGTGTGGTGACGTTGAGACAATACCTGAAGCATCCTTGAAGAAACTGGCATTTCGGACTATTACTCGGCCTCCTCGTGATGCCACAATTTGTGACCCTGAAATATTAGTGATTACATATGGCAAGGGATCATAGTATGGTGTGAATTTGTTTTTCTGTTGCTGCTTACAAAGAACTTGTTGCCCCACAAAGAAGCGGTGTGGTCTGGCATGCCTTCTGGTGTCAACGTACTCTTTGTTATATGCTTTCCGTTGTAATTCTGTTGACCGTATGCCACTCTTGTTAGCTGCTTCCGGAGGTGGAACATATTGAGGAAAGAGATTTCGCATGGGCCTTCCAAACAATAGTTCGTATGGGGTTGGTTTAGTTGTGCCTTGTGGTGTTGACCTGTATGACATCAAAAATGTGCCCAACTCTGACTTCCAGTCACTGTTCTGAAGTTGGCTGGTGTGGACCTGTTTCTTTAGTGTCCGCATGAATCTTTCAACTTCACCATTTGCCTGAGGCCATAGAGGTGTGACTCTGTGGTGCCGAAAACCAAGTTCTTCAGCGAAATTTGTAAATTCTGCGCCTTGGAAGGGAGGTCCATTATCCGTCCGTACTTGTTCGGGGATTCCAAACTGAGCAAAAACTGCTCGGAGAAGTGGCAGCACTCTACGAGCATCTGTAGAGCTTATGATGTGCACCACTGGGTAACGTGAAAAGTAATCGACTATTACCATGGCATACAGGGTTGCCGTTGGTGGCTACTTTGCGCCAAATTGGCTACTTTAGGACCCCGTCTGGCTATAAAAATTTGAGGTTGGCGCCATGGCTACTTTTTGGCTACATTGAACTTCTGTTTAGGCGCATTTAATAGCCTATTTTCTCATTATTTGTAGGTTAAAGATCAAGAAAGCCTAAAGATCAGCTACTGTTTTCAACCTTTTCTGTTGCCTAAGCTAATGCGTGCGCATGTCTTGGCCCCAGCAACAGGCTCATGCGCACCAAAGCACCCCCCCCTCCGCAAGACAAATATCAGCAGCAAAATGAAGCTGGTCTGTTATTATGACAAATCTAGTAATAGATTTAGGCCTGTGGCTTCAAGAAAAAACTGCTTAAAAGTTAACATTCCCACAGACTTGTTGGCGGGAATGCTCCAATATTACCCTGTCTCTGGGAAGAACTATCCTGCATAAACACGTGCAGATGAACTGAACTTATACTAATACGATACAGTTGCTGCGCCACCGGGTGCAAAATATGATTTATGGAACTAAACGTCAGAAAATGCAAGGTTGTTCGTCTTTTGAAACACTAACATTCTACCTATTTACCTCTTGAACAGCGTGGCATTTTACAACGTGTGATTTGCTATGAATATTTCTCATATACACCATGTAATATTACCAGGAAATATATAAAATTCTTTCTGAGTACAACCGTACTGCCAACATAAGAGCCACGAATGCCCCCCTTTCTGCTCCCTCTCTAGCAGCGCATCGAAATTTCCGCCGCTTGAGCTTATTTCGTAGAATATACCTGCGAAGCGTGCTCCACGACCCACTCTTTTTATCACCGCACTATGGGTCATCCCTTTGGTTATCGCTCTGAGGTCACTCTATTTTGTGAAACCCGATGCTTACTAGTCTGTCGGAAGTATGTTCATTGTTCTTTTTTACTCACTATATTCTGTTCATTCTTTTGTGTGTTTTATGCACTCTCAGGAATGCTCCGGCCTTGCGGTACATAACTAACTAACTAACTAAATAAATAAATTTTGGCAACTCGCCTGTGGTTTGCAGAGCAAGATGGAAAGCAATATGGTCTTATTTTTCTGCGTTTGCATACTCAAAATCATATTTATTTTATAAAAATTCGAGTCATAATACCGTTTTCTTCTATTTGGCTACAAATTTGGCGACAAAGTTAAATTGAATGGCTACTTTGGCTACTTTTAGCTTGAATTCTGGCTCCTTTCGATATCCACCCAACGGCAACCCTGATGGCATACTTTCCGTCGGGAAATGGGCCACAGAAGTCGACTGATACAGCTTCCCACGGGCTGGTTGGTGGCTCTGTGAGAGCAAGTGGTTCACAACTTGACTGAGGTACTGCAGCTTGGCATGGGAGGCAACCCTTGATGAGTGCGTGTACCAACTTGTCCATGCCTGGGAACCATACTTTCTCTCGAAGGAGTTGTTTTGTTTTTATAATGCCTTGATGGCCACGGTGTGCAAGTTGTATTGCACGTTCCTGAAGATTTGTGGGGAGGACCAAGCGTGTTCTCCTGAGAATGAAGCCATCAGGTGTTGTTGCCAACTCCGTTCTTATTGCAGCAAATGGTTTCAATTCTGCTGTTTGCCATTTTTCCTGCAAGTTGTGTATGGCTTCTTTACCAGCTTCAGTTGTGGGTCCATTTTCGTTTGTTCAGCCACTTCTTCAATTGAGAAAGATTTTGGAATGCAATGACGCTGGACGAAATGAACATACTCATCTGGAACTTTGTCGATTTGACGACCTGGCTTCTCAAAGGGCACTGGGTGCCTTGACAGGTAGTCCGATGGATTGCTGCTACCGGCAGTGTGCTGCACATCAAATGCATATTGCTCTATACGGAGAGCAAGGCGTATGCGGGCAGATGGCACAGATTTGGGGTTTCCTAGGATGCTGTCTAGTGGTTTATGGTCTGTTAGAAGAAGGAACTTCGTACCGCACAAGTAGAGCCGAAAATGCTCCATACCCCAGACAGCTGCCAACATCTCGCGTTCGATTTGAGAGTAGAGGCTTTCAACCGGCGTCAGTGCTCTGCTTGCATATGCTATCACAAGGGTGCTTGTGCCCTCTCTTTGGACCAGGATTGCACCAAGGCCATGAGGGCTTGCATCAACCACAAGTTCTGTGGGCCTTGATGGGTCAAAATAGGCCAGTGTGGAAGCATCAGACATGGCCTGTTTCAAACTGTCAAAGGCCTTCTGGTGGCGGGCAGTCCACTCCCAAGTTGCATTTTTCAGCGTCAGTTCACGTAGAGGCTGTGTGAGGTCGGCAAGATTTTTTAGAAATCTGCCTGAATAGTTGACCATTCCCAGCAGACTTCTCACTTCTTGTGGTGACTCCGGCGTTTTGATTTGTAGGAAAGCTGCTATTTTCTTGGGATCAGGGCGAACTCCATCAGCTGAAAAAATAAGTCCAAAGAAGGTCAGTTCACTTTGATGAAAGTGACACTTCTTTTCGTTAAGTGTCAATCCGGCTTCTTGGAGTCGCTGCAAGACAGCTTCCAGGGAGGTGTCGTGCTCCTGTTTTGTTTGTCCAAAGACAACAATGTCATCGCTAACACTGAGAACGTTGGGGATGCCGTTGAGTACTTGACGAATGGTGTTTTGAAAAATTTCAGCTGCACTGCTGATGCCAAAGTTTAGGCGTTTGTATCGAAACAAGCCAACATGTGTTGAGAATGTCGTAAGCTGCCTTGAGGGTGCATCGAGTTCCAGCTGATGATATCCATTCTTCAAGTCAAGATTTGAAAATACTGTTGCTCCATTTAGGGCAACAATGATGTCATCCACTGTCGGGCACAAGTGTCGTTCACGTTGGATGGCAGTATTGACGACACGCATGTCAATACAGATTCGGATTTCATCAGGCTGATGCGGTTTAGGTACAATTACCACAGGGGACACCCACGGTGTAGGTCCGATGGCTGGCTCAATGATGTCTTCTGACAGGAGGCGTTCAAGTTCCTTTTCTGTGGCATTACGTAAGGCAAACGGAATACGCCTGTGTGGTTGGGCAACAGGTGGGACCGTTTTGTCCACAAAAAGGTGGATGTGCTGGTTCTTTAGCTTTCCAACTCCCCTGAACAACTTGGGGAATGCTTTCACGATTGACTTGTCATTTAGTTGCTCATGAACTTGGTATGTGATTTGGACAAGTCCCAAGTTGGATGCTGCTGTGAAGCTCAAGAGTGGAGCACAGTTTCCAGGAATGACGAAAATGTCTTCTTCAATGCACTTGTCTTTGTATCTCATCGTGACAGCAACTTTGCCTAGAAGTTCTAGTGGGGATGTTGCTTTGTACGGAAATACTCTGATGGATGTTGCCTGGAGATTCACATTTAGGCCGCAGCTCTTGAAGTCGTTTTCACCTATAATGGACACAGTAGCACCTGTGTCTATTATAAAAGTGACAGGTACATTGTTCACGGTAACAACAGCTTGTGGAGATGAGCCTGCCTGAGGGAAAGTCATGGCAACAAAGGCATACTCGTCGCTGCTTGAACCAGTCTCAAAGGAGGCAGAGTGTCCTTTAGTGCTTGAGCACTTCTTACTGCAAACTGACTGTGAGTTCTTGTTTGGGCTACTGTCACAGTCCACTGCTTGTACCATCTTAGTCGAGAGACAAAATCGTGCAAAATGACCAACCTTGTTACATGCGTTGCACGTCTTGCCCCATGCAGGACAACCTGATCGCCCACCTTGATGAGGCCACTTGCCGAGGTCGCTGACGTTCGCTGACTTGCCGAGGTCGCTGACTTGCCATTTGCCGAGGTCGCTGACTTGCCGAGGTCGCTGACTTGCCGAGGTCGCTGACGTGATGAGACACGAGGTCGCTGACGTTCGTGGCTTTTTCGTGGTGGCCTTCGTCCGTCTCTTTGGTGATGGCCGTGTTGTCCATCCTTGTGCACTGCGAGCACCGCTGCGTTGCCATCGTTCTTTTCGATTTCGTATACATCCCTTTCAACATCCTCGAACATTCTTCCTTGCTTAAGCAAGTCCGGCAAATTGAGAGAGTGAAGCATGACATACTTGCGGAGACGAGATGATGATGTGGCGAGGATGATCTGGCTCTTGATTTCAAGATCGGCGTCCGCGAACCCGTAGTGTCGGGCGAGCTGTCGGAGTCTGGCGTAAAACGCGTCCAAGCTTTCACCCACGTTTTGTTTTGTTTGTCTGAAACGATACAGCGCAAAGGGTGGGTTGATCCGTGGTGCGAAGTGAGCGTCAAGTTTCGCTTTTGCCGCTTCGTATTCGGACGTTGTTTCTAAAGTGCTGGCGGGCAGAGATTGGAATAGGTCGTACACCTCCTCACCAACGTAGTGAAGCAAAAGAGCTTTCTTGCGAGTGTCCGACGTGATGTTGCACGCAACGAGAAAGTTTTGGAATCGTTCTACCCACTTTGTCCATTCAAGCCCGATGTTGTTGGCGTCGGTGGCTCGAAGGTCAAAACTTGGGAACGGCGGGAGTGCATTGGCCATGTTGTGATGTTGCGCTTGCCTAGGAGTTTCCGGCTGTGTTGACGATGCAAATTTCTCTGGATTGTTGTCTTCAATCTTCTTGGTGGTAGGTTTCACCACTTCTGACACCAATGTAGCGTTTGCATCGTGCCGGATGGCGTGGATTAAGATAGAGACAAACGCGATGAGGCGTGCTTACTTAAACGCCATGTTTATTGACTGTCCATAGTTGTCAACCGAATGAGCGAACCCGGCTATATTTGGATACTACAGACTGGACCAACTCAGATTGCAGACAGTGACGCAACAGTACCTCCGGGCCCTACGAGAAGACTGACCCCACCGAGGAGTTTACCGTTGCTCTGCTCAACGTTCGCTCTCTCGGTGCACACGCATGTGACATAAGAAGAGACCCCATACTGACCTCGGTCGACGTACTGTGCTTTACAGAAACGTGGAACGCTCCGGCACTGCACATCGAGGGATATATTCCCGTTGCACTTACCAAAGAATTTCACAATCCGGATCGTCCTGCAGGTGGTGTTGCCATCTACGTCAAACACACGCAAACGACTCCAGAAAATCTTAAAATTTCACTTACAACTCGCACTCATAACGGTGAATGTGAAGCGGTCACGCTCTTCGACTCAGGAATCGTCTTCATGACCGTTTACATCGCTCCCAACCTGTCTGTCGAAAACGTCAAGGCGTACATAGACGCGGCATTGAAAGACTACCCCGAAAAGTTCGAAAATGCACTATTCCTACTCCTAGGCGATTTCAACGTCGACATCTTAGACGCAAAAACGACTGGATTGTCCAACACATGGCGCCGAGATATGCACTCACATGCATACCCTTTCACCACCGGAAACCGACCACCATCAGAGGCACTTGTACTGACTTAGTCTTCGCAAATTTTTCTCTACAACCCGTATGGAACCGCTCGCCCTTCACATCACGGACCACAAGGCCGTCGTAATGAAGGGATCCCGCAAGCCGTCCTTCAACAAAAATAAAAGTTAATTTCGTATACCACACACCTCTTTCTCACGTCTTCATATGATTGACCGGGCGATTCATTTCCTTTAGGAGAGCTTCGCCCAATCATCATCATTCACTTCCTGAATATGCTGCGATTTTTTTTTCTTTCATTCGACTTTCTTGCTTGTGCGTATTGTTTATTGAACTTTCTTGATTTATTGTCGTTATTTATTGTTACATGTATCTTTACCATGTGTTCTGTTCTAAGCATCGGGAAGATGCCTTTTCAGAGGGGGGGCATTGCCACGCGCGTTTCTTTCACTGTATTTGGTTTCCGCCCACAAAGACTATCAGCAGTACTCGGCGCAGACCGCGCCTTATTGTTCCAGAAGCTTCTCGCTTGTAGTAGATCGTTCTGTTAAGATTGCATGCAAGACACTAACACTCAAGATTATTCCAGAGCTTGCGCGACGACTAGTGATAAGGCTAGAATGTTCGACGCGTGCGTTATAAAAGCGGGCGCGTTCCAACGACGTTCAGTTGATCGGCGGCCGACGCTCTGTTCGCCGCTATCAGTGCCAGCGTTTATTGCTGTAATCTCACCTTCAGTTTACCGGCCACAAGTTCGGCCCAAATAAAGTGTTTCATCTTGGACTACTGCCTACTGCCTTCGTCAACGTCACGACCACGTGACAATATCCTTAGTCCCAGTGGCAGTAAAGACACCCAAGCCATTCTAGGGCTTGACCTGCGCGGTGCGTTTAACAACATAGCTCATGGCTCCATGTTACGCGAATTGGATAGCATTAACTGTGGCAAGAAAACGTACGACTATATCAGCGAATTCCTCACCAATCGCACGGCTATCATTCAGAAGAACTGGCTATCATTAGTCTCAATGACCAAAATTATCCCCCATTCATCCTAGGTAGCTTTGGCACACCTCAGGGATCTGTGCTTTCACGTTCCTCTTTAACCAAGCTATGAGGTCTATTTCTAAGACGCTAGCCCAAATACCGGATCTCCAATATTCTTTATATGCCGATGACAGTACCATGTGAATGAAGGGTGAATCCGATGGCTACATTCAAGATACCTTACAAGAGGCCGCAGATTCAGTGGCTACGGCAGCTGGGCTTATCAACCTCGAGTGCTCGCCAGCTAAATCTGAGCTGTTACTTATCTCAGCTAATAAGCGCCAAAAACGCAGCATTCATATCAACCTGAATGGGAAGCAAGTTCCCGTCGTAGACAAAATACGTGTACTAGGCATGCACAAACTCAATACTTACACACTTCAGACGGTTGCTACAACACGGCTTATAGGAAGAGTCTCCAATAAGCACGGAGGTCTTCGCGAAGCCGATTTATTAAGACTAGTACAAGCATTTGCGATCAGTAAAATCACATTCTCCCTTCCATATCTTCACCTAACAAGGTCTGAGGCAGATAAGGTGAATTCACTGATACGCAAGCTATACAAGTTTGCCCTTGGAGTGCCAAGTACAGCCTCTACTGAGAAACTTTTCGCTCAGGTACCTTGAGTATTTTTAGTGAGCTCGCAGAAGCCCACCTGACAGCTCAGTACCAACGCTTATCGAACACCCACACTGGTAGGCGTATTTTAAACTCCCTAAATATTACCCCAGCACTGAGGACCAAAGAGAACTTTAATATTCCCCATCGGATTCATGAGAACTTTGATATGCCTCCTCTCCCTAAAAATATGCATCCTGTTCATCACGAGCATAGAAGGCAACACCGAGCTAAATCCCTTCAGAAAAACTTCTTTAACTGCAATGACGTGGTATATGTCGATGCCGCAGAGGATCCGTGTGGACAGAAATTCGCCTTATCTGTTGTTACCTCTACCGGCAGTGTTGCAAAGGCAGCATCCATACGAGCCTCGTCTTCGCAAGAGGCGGAGGAGGCCGCGGTGGCAGTCGCCGCTACAATTGCTAATTCGTCTTTCATTGTAAGTGATTGAAAAACCGCCAGGCCTCCGCAGAACGCGCAGCACAGCCACAGCGAAAGCTGGGAGAGCGGCCTTTAGCATTTTTTAAACACTCTTGGGGCAACAACCAGAAGCCCACTTGCATGGTACCCACTACGCCACAAATCATCATAATTTTTGTGTAGTGGGGAAGCGTCTACTATGCCATTATTCGTCATTCTTCGGAAAAGCGCGGTGCCCGCTACACTCTTGTAACGAATTATGTGCGCTTTGTTGATGCTGTGGCTGACGACGATGAAGAATTATGCCTCAGGCTTTTGTAATGGGTTGGAGCATTGAACGACCCACTCGTTACGCAATTCGCATTGGGTGACTCCTGTTTCTTACTTTACTGCTCTAAAACTCTTTACAACACACGTTGACGCGATTCCTTACCAGATATGAAGCCTGCGTAGGGTCAGTTTGCACCGCAGTTTCAAGCAGCGGGGTCGCTCAGTGGTAGAGTGCTGGGCTGCCCCGCAGAGGACCCGGGTTCCATTCCTATTCTGTCAGTGGTGTTTTTTATTTATTTAATTTTTTTTTATTTCGTTCGATATTGGTTACGGACACCGGCGGCGGCGGCGGCGGACAACTACGGCGCAGAAACGACCCTTGTTGTGATCTCATAACAGCTTTCGCTGTAAAACTGCCATATACAACTTCGGAGCGGGTAGGGTTTGCAAGACAGCCTTAGCCATTCTCTCTCGTAATCCGCCATCCCAACTTGTTGCGTTAATCTGGACACCTGCTCACGCAGGCCTAAGTGGTAATGAAGCGGCCCATGCAAGCGTTCGAGCTTTAACGATCGGAGCGCCGGCTAGCCTAGGGTACGCTTCAGAAACCAATAATCTCCCTCCTGCATTTACATCTAAAGAAACATTACTGACATACCACGACATTTGCGGGCATCATCGCCTCGGTCGCCGAACCCTACCGCCTTTACTGCGTCAGTCCTCACGCAGGCGTGAGGTTCTATGGCGTAGACTACAAACCCGAACTTTTCACTCCCCTGCCTTACGCCACAAAATTTACCCCGGAATGTACCCCAATTCAGGCTGCAAGTTTTGTTCTGTGAGGAAAGCAGACCTTAACCACATTATGTGGCAGTGTCAAAATCACTCCCCTCCCCCGAGCCTTCGTAAACAATTAAATAGTCAGGAGCTGTGGGAGGCTGCCATGCGCAGCCCCAACCCCGAACTTCAGGAGGCTATCCGGAGGTGGGCTGAGGTGGTAGAGGAGGCCTACACGCGCGTAGGATCCCCCCGCCTTCTAGCAGCCCATTTCCCTTAAGATGGGATGAATAAAGTTGTTTATCTCTCTCACCTCCTAAATGTTGCCTCCTCCGTGGTCGGCGCTATCGCACTCGAAGTATTCGGCGGCGAAACACCGTTGGTGCATGTGGAAGCGCACTATTCCGACAACGAGCCGTCACATGCTAACACGAAGTGAAAGGCAAAGAGCATAACTACAGTGACACATAACTACGTCTAGGTCGACTCCCCGATGCTAGCGCGGCCAGTGTTTGTTGGTGCTATCGAGACGCTTTTACCATGATCTCCGTGATTGCTCGTCGGCGCGCAATCTCGGACGCTATGCTTTAACTGCGTCGTCGACGAATCGTTCTCTATCGGAGCTAGGGTCATGCCGCATTACTTCTGATCATCGCTCACAGACGGCGGCACCGCCCGCCGCCGCCAACAGAGAGCACCGAGCAAGAGAGATTGTGTTAGAGATATAAGGCACGTTGGTAGAATGCCCTCCGTCTGCTTCTTTAGCTCAGTCGGTAGTGCGCCGGGCGCGTACCGTCGCGGGCTGAGGAGTCGGAGGTTCGATTCCGGATTGGGGCGCATTTTTCTAAATGTTTTTTTTTCTCATTTGGTGACGTCCATTTTATCAACGTCATATCCGTGACGGAAATACGTCACTAAAGTCTTGGTGGGCCCCGGCATAAAACACTTTCGTGTTAAAATAGAGAGATTAGGATTTGAATCGGTGGTATGTCCAAAATGTGTTCATGGAATGATAAAGCGATTGATAAAGTGACCTGTTTGGGCGGAGCCCTAGTTGAGGATATCTTCTGTGTCGAGGTCAACAGAGATAAGGGACTTGTAAGGGTGCAGGCCTAATTGTAGATATCCAATGAAACGTCATCCATGATACAGAAGATCTGTTGGTTTGTGAGTCCAGCCTCGCGCTCAGGTCGTCAGATTGACACAGAACTCGTTAGATGTGTTAGAATGGACTTTTTTTCCATCCCTAAATGAGTGCATCGTTGTGGGTCGGACATAATTCTTAGAGACTTCGTCTCTGTGAGTCCCATCAAAGTTTCAGTTGAGTTCCCCGATGCAAATGCCATTGATTGGTTTGCTTTCGCAACCAAAGTATAGGCACTGATGGGGTGTATGGTATGTGTAGAATGCAAAATACTATCCGCATGGGTATTTGGACCAAGTTTGGATTAAAGAAGAGAGCGAATGGAGTATGGAAACAGTTGACAATATGAGGATAAAAGGAAAAATAAAAAATGAAACGGAAAATAACAGTGTCTTGTAAGTGGTGTCTAGATGATTAATTGTAAAGTAAACCTGTATATAGAGTAAAAAAATATGGTTGGCTGTCCCCCCGCGCCGCCCCAAGTGACCCCTAAGGGCCTCGCGGTAACCGGAAGGAAAGTTGAATAGATTTGTTGTTTTTTCATAGATAAAACAGATGTATTGTCTATGCTGGGAGTGAAGGGGAGGATCCCGCTTCGCTTGGTTGATCACACTTCCAGCTCGACCAGATATTTAGTACTGCGGTGTAATATTTTTTTTCTTTTTTATTGAGAATGAATGTGTTAGATAGATTCATTGATGTGTTTTATAATGGCTTCGAATGTTTGTAAATGGCGTGTATTTTTTATTCATTCGTGTTTCGGTCTAAACTATTTCGAGTGGACTTCCTGATTTCATCTCAGAATTTGAATGTGTTTTTACGTGTGATAGGTTATGGTCGACATTCGTAGCATTTTGACCGCAAACACGTACATCATCGTTCGTTTTTCTGAATCTTTGCACGCAGAACGAAAATCGTCCGCGCCTTGTTAATAACTGGCTTGTATAATAGTTTGTTGCGAAATGTTGTGGGATGTGATTTGTGCTTTTATCCAATCATGGACTGCCCTTTTTTTACCATCTGTTTGCCACATTGTATTCCATTTATTTTGAGCTTCTTTCATTTGCTGGCCTTTGATGAAGTGTTTTGTTATGGGTATCGTAACTGTGGTCCCTGCCGTAAAAGCTTTAGTGGCAAGCTCATCTGCTAAGTCATTGCCGAAGTCTCCTGAATGACCTTTAACAAATGAAAATGTTATTGTAAATTCAATGTCTTGTTTCACATAGAGCCCGACTCCGCCACGACGACGGCCTCATCTATTTTTCCTGGGGAAACTGTAACCTGGGGGGTGAAATTTCAGTCTAAGATGTGCTCATTAAGACAAGTTTCTGTTAAGCTTATTACATTTCATTTCATTTCATTTATTGATACTGTCAGCGCTTTTTGACGGGCTCTTACAGGAGGGGAATGAAGTCATTTAAACAGAAATGTGCAGAAGAGAAACATCAGAAAAGGAATCTTCGCAACAGAAGGATGATAGCAGGAAACGAAGCGATTAAAGTCTTGATATTTGTTAAGAGCACTGTGAGCGTTAACATTTGCTAACAAAAAATTATTACCAGAACAGAGTCAAGTTCCATGAGCCTGCGAAGTTTGCTTCGTGGCCTGAATGAGAGTCGCCCGCTTCGCTTAACACAAAGCGTACGTTGTCTATCAGCATTGAATCAAATTGCAGACGAGACGTGGTGGCGTTTTTTCTTCGATTAGCTGAATGTTTCCAAAGGGCGCTGCGTATCTCTCGAACGTTCTCATCGAAGTCCTCATTTACATATATTTGCCTACGAAGAACTGCGCGAAATAAACTGGCACAAAGAAGACACATGCACAAGCGCAGTATATTGAAGAAAACACAGATATAAATTACAAGGAAGAAAGAAAAACCACATAAACGATAGAGGTTGGCAGCTAGATAATCAATTTTTAGTTTGTGCAACGTAACCGATGGCCTAGCAACGCACGTATCACCATACTTGTGAATAAAAAAACGCCTCAACTACTTCTCGCGCTGTCCTATCTTTATGCCGAGATAGCACCTTTGTTTGACGCAGCAACGGATGACACATGCAATCTTTACAATGTAAGCACAAATTCAATGAAGGCAGAGCTTTCATCGAATTTCACTCTAAGAAATAATCGAAAAAAGGGTGTCTTTTTGCTACACAACTATAATCGTCATCTACCGCGCGTACTTTCCCGGCGTTATCACCACCCTTCCCGGCACTTCCCGGTCACGAACGCCGCGCGCGTCATCGGCGTCACATAGCATTCCTGATGGAATGTGCCGAGAGCCGGGTTTTTAAGAGAGGAAACGTGAGCAAGCCAGATGACGATTATCGTTGTGTAGCAGAAATACTCCCCAAATACTCGAGTTTTTCTTAGAGTGCTGCGTTTCTTTTAGCTTTCGGGCGTTCTTTAATGTGGCAAGCTTAGATGTTTAGTTCAATAATTTAAAATTACTGCAGGTCCACGAAGTGAATGCTGATATTGGAAGCCATTCGACGTCATCTTCTTTTACTAAGTGAAGTGCCATTGATCGATGCGCTAGCGCTGCACGGTCTAAGTAAGAGCGGATTGCGAGCAATGCAGCGCGCTGTACGTACACGGCTTGTATGCGCGCTCTAGGCACGAGTGGCGCCGCGCCGGCGGTACACTTGCGCGCGGTCGGTGTGCACGCTGCGTGCTCTCTGCGAACGGTTCTGCGTATGACGCCGTGCGCTTGCTCGGAGAGGGGTTGTAGAGCGGCGCCGCCGCAGAGCCATACCTGTGCGCGGTCGGTAGGCGCGCTGCGCGCGCTCTACGAACGGTTCTGCGCACGACGTCATGACCCTGATCGATACGCTTACTGAGAGAGGGTTTCGGTGCGGCGCCGGAGCTGTTCCGACGGGGACCTACGACGACGATGGCGACAACGGACTTCGTGCGAGCCTAAGGAGCTTCGCTCCTAAAAAATAGCAGAGCGTTGCTTGCCACCTCTACGTGCTCGAAGCCTGTGCCATCGTTCGATGCCGCTACAGTGAAGATCAAGTTTATCAGAGATCAGGCTCTTGAAAGAATCAAGCAGTTGCTCGGGGGACTCAGAATGGGGCTCAGGTAGTTTGTAGACAACAATATTATTTCTACGAGACCTGTTTTCAAGTTAGTCAGTACAGCTGTCTAACTTCAACACCGAGTTAGCAAGATGACTTAGTTTTTTTTCAAGTTGCTCAACACGTGGAATTACTTCCGATGCTGATAGTACCGAGGCCTCAAGCCGATTCAGCCTCTATTCGATGGAAGCAAACTTGGCTGTCCATGAAAATAACTGAGCGAATTTCTTGTTGTCCCTCGAGCAACTGTGACAGTGTTTCATTTTACTTATCAGGACCAGGATTGCTCTCAACATCACCGGATAATAACAACAAAATTCTATTGACAGAAAGAAAGATAATGTCGTCATCAGTGGGCCAGGCCAATGCCACCTTGAAAAATAATTCAGGCCTGCTCACTACTCTGGGCATGGCCTCTGACGTCACTCAGTTTTGCCCCTTGTCTGCTGCCGAGTAGACGTGCGGATGCATGCTCCCGTCGTTCGAGAGAGCAGGATTGCTAAGCCTGACGAAGCCTGTCGTGTTGTGCTGGTGTTTCTTTTGGCGACTGCATGAAGATGACCGTGTTTTTCTGCGTCTGTGAAGTGCTGCGTGGTGATATGATGTGTTTCGTTCACTGAATGTTGGCGTAGTGTACACCTGCAAGCTTTCCCAATGGGGCAGTGCTGCAGGCCCAACTCTCACCGGTTTGTACCGGAGGTCCAAGTGTTTTCATTTCCCAAGGACGACCAGAAAGCGAAATGAGAGCGTGCCGTTCGTCGGGATGACATCGATATGCGTTATCTGCGTTATTCGAAGGTACGCTTTTGATTTCTTTCAAAAGCACCAGCTCTAACATGTTCGGTTCTTTATGTAAAATGATGCTTCTGAATTGTTAGCGCAAGCCCTGACATTCGACACTTTTAGCTTAGTGTCCTGAGATAGTGCTGGGAACTGCATATATTTCGCGTTTTTGACGAGCACGTTCGCCGGGACGCGGTCTGCTTGCCTGAAAAATGACGTTCCGCTCAACCGATTTTACAAGCGGAGCGTGAGATGCGTTTTGCGTTCTGCTGCTCGCATCCCGAACACATGAAAATGAAGCAATAAACGTGCGTGGCACTGTATTATCAGAACAGGCGTTTTTCCTTCAGGGTCAGTAAACATTTCGCTAGTTGCGCATAGCGCAGCGGGCTTGATTGTAACACCTCCGATTACTTTGTTGGGGAAAGGGAAGGAGGGCTGGTGCGTGGCGTCGTGCATCTGTTATGTAGTACGTAGTATTTCTTACCGCTGCTCCTACCATTTTCCTTGCGGTATTAGGCGCCAGTATCGCCAGCACCTTTGCGTAATTTATTTTCTTGAAATATGTACTTCTGCTATTCAGCCGCATTTGGATGCCTGTAGACACAAAGATCTCCCTGTTTTGTACCTTAGTCAGTAAGGGGCATGTGGAGCAGAAAGCTTGCGATAAATCACCTGCTTAAATGGTTGTAAGGTGTGCCGGAATACTTAAGGACGACTACCAAGTACACCGATCCAAGAACCGGCACTACAGTAGAAAAGCGCGAACTCTTCAGAGAAAACTGCAGAAGTTTATCAAATGAATACTAACAGTTTCTGTGCATGTTCTGGACAGTGCGTCATGTGTGTGTGTAAATAAAGATTGAATAAAATATACTTTATTTCGTCACAATGTTGGGCCATCAATCATTGCTCTTATAAATCGGTCACACGTTCTATAGCATACGATCTTTCATTTTTAAGTGGAATAATACATGGCTTACAGATAAATCAGCAAAAAATTTAATGAGAGCTTAATACATTGCTTAAACCAGCGCCAATCCCGACGCAAAAGGCAAAATCAAACTTTTGCACATGTAAAACTCGCTGCGAACGTTTTATCTTTTCACGGAAGACGTTGGTGGCAGTGGCATCACAGCCTCCCGTGCGCGCTCGCTTGGTCAAGGCGCGTGACGTCACGGAGGCAGTGAGCAGGCCTGATATTTTTCTGGGTGGCATTGGCCAGGCAGCCGCACAAAACATCGATCGTCATTCCTATGGCAATGAAAATCGTATTTCGTTCCTACGTCAAAGGCAGTCCAGACAAGCTTGAACGAAGGCCGCCGCAACCGCCAGAAAGCGGCGCCATGGGCGCTGAAGTACGTCAGTGAAATGCAATGCCTCTACATCCGCAGCGCCCATTCGACGCCCTGCTTCACCACCTCCTTTGCCATCCGGACTCTACACGGCTGGAATGAAACAGAACGCACTGAAAGGCATGGTTGCTGTGGGTTCCACTTGGCCTACATTGCCGAAGCCGCAGCCACACGGATCAGCGACGGCCGGTGCAAACCAGAACACTATAGAAAGGCATGGACACAACTGACGCAGCTTAGCCTGCGTTGCCGAAGTCGCCGCGACATGCGGATTCACAGTGCACCTCGGCAAGAGTGAACCCTGAATCTCCGACTGACAAGTTGCCAGAAGAAGACAGATCAATCCTGATAGTTCTTCGATCACTGTTAGACACACTTCGAGGTCCGACTCGGTGGAACAGTGGCTACCATAGGTCGGCAAACTCACTCATGAGCGACTCACTCAGACTCACTCAGACTCAGATCGAGCCGTGAGTCTGAGTCTGAGTGAGCCGGGTGAATAATATTTTGGTGAGTTTGAGTCCGAGTGAGTCCGATTGAGAAAAATTTTAATGTGTCTGAGTCCGAGTGAGTTCGCTTGAAGAAAATTTTGGTGAGTCTGAGTCCGAGTGAGCCCTAAGCCCAAAATGTATTTCTTGAGTGAGTCTGAGAGCTCTACACTTTTTTGCTGACCCAACTTCAGCATTACTGTCAGCCTTGCGTAGGCTCTCGTTTATACTCAGGCGACTCACGCATACTTCAAAGCACCAGTGTTCATACGCCACCTCAATATTTACTGATCAGAGGCCTGAGTTGCGGAGGAAGGATTCGGGGGTGGCAGGGGTCGTGACCTTCCTGCCACCCCCGAAAACTATTTCCCGGGAATTTTTCATAAAAATATTTCATGTGAGTTCTCTCTTTCAATAAAAAAAGTGCTTGCTAGATTAACCACTGATATCTCATATTTCAAGGTACGAGATCAAAAGGCGCCAAGTAGAGCACGATTACGCGAGATATGGTGTTAAAGGGCATTGACACCAAGTTCAAAGAAGCCTTGTACGCTAACGGACTCATGAGTCGGACAGACTCACTCAGACTCAGATAGAGCCGTGAGTCTGAGTCTGAGTGAGTCCGACAGGAAAAAAATTTCGTGAGTCTGAGTACGAGTGAGTCCGGCTGTGGGCATTTTAGTGAATCTGAGTCCGAGTGAGTCCGGTTGAGGAAAAGTTTGGTGAATCTGAGTCCGAGTGAGTCCTAAGGGCAAAATATATTTCATGAGTGAGTCTGAGTGAGCTCCACATGTTTTGCCGACCTATGGTGGCTACGGTGCTCGGCTGCTGACCCGAAGGTCGCGGGTTCGATCCCGGCCACGGCGGTCGCATTTCGATGGAGGCGAAATGGTAGAGGCCCGTGTAGTGTGCGATGTCAGTGCACGTTAAAGAACACCGGATGGTCAAAATTTCCGGAACCCTCCACTACGGCGTCTCTCATAATCATATCGTGGTTTTGGGACGTAATACCCCAGATATTATTATTATATTAGAAACACTTCGATTGTTCGTCGCCAGGCTGATGTCACCGCACGCTGAGTCCGTGCAACAGGTACTGGATGTTCTATGTCCAGTGCTTGCGAACCTTCGGTAGGCACCATGTCCTGACGATCTGCAGTAAAACGTGATACGCCTGAAGTCCTGCGTTCACTATTATCGAACGCAGCAGTCTAGTTTAAGCCCACGTGTTTTTAGGGGCGAAGCTCCTTAAGCCGTGGGTCGTGCGTCCTCGATGTATGTAGTTGTAGGTACCCATCTCTCGTTTAGTTCTTGGAATGTCCGCTAGATGGCGGTACTTGTATATGATGAATATATGATGAAAAGCTGCGGCGCTCGCTCAATTCAGATGTATGGGCGCTGCTGCTTCTCACAATGTTCACTAGATGGCGCTGCGCTGTAACAGTACGTGAATTGATCACTAGATGGCGCTGCGGCGCTCGCTCCATTCCGATGCGTAGGAGATGGCTCCACTGCGTGCTCTAGTGTGATAGGAGACCGCTGGGTGGCGCGGCGCTCTTGGCGCGCTACCTCTTTCGCTGGGCAGTCAGCGCGCAATGAGCGACGAAGAAGGCACGGAGGCGCCGGAAACGGAGCCCGACGTTCGAGCCCACGAAGCAGAAGGTGCACGGCGACGCCGAGAAGCGGATCCAGAAACTGTGAGAGCCCGAGAAGCGGCGAGGAAACGCGCGTACAGGCCGGCAGATCCCGAGGCTGCGCGAGTGCAGGAAGCTGCTGCCAAGCACACACACTGGTTCTCACGTCTTTCATGATGATGTAATGGGCGAATTTTCACGGAAGAGTCATGAACCTCCGGACCTTCGCCCACTCATCATCATTCACCCCGTGGATATGCTGTGATTTTTTTATGTTTCTTTCTTTCTATCTATGTATCTTTTCATCTCCTAATCCCCTTCCCCCCAGTGCAGGATGGCAAACCGGACGCTCGTCTGGTTAACCTTCCTACCTTTCCTTCCTCTTCCTCCTCCTCCTTGAACGAAGTGCACATCGTGCCGCTGCAAGACCCACATCAGCAGTATGACTGAAAAAAACGTTTGACTGAAAAGCGTTTTTTATCGAAGAAAAAAGGTAGGGATTGCGTTAGTCAGATGTATGTTGTCTTTGTGCCGCGGGACATGCGTTTTTCAGTCATACCGTTGATGTGTTATCTTTGCCTAGTGCCCCCCTGTAGCCTGCCGCATGTAACTTTCGCGCCGGGGGGGGGGGGGGGGGGTATGGAGCAGCATATATATTCCGTGCATCATCAATTTTCTATTAAAGTTGTTAGTAGCGTGTGTTCAATGTATCCGTTTTGTGTTTTCGCGCTACACCATGATTATTAGCAAGCAGCAACTAGCCCAAGAACAAGTCCTTCTGTAAGAGAGCAACTTTCGGTTCCAACTGAAAAGGTGAGATGATAACATTTAACTGACCGACCTGGCTACAGAAAACCCTGCAAAGGTGATAAGTGTACGCTGTGGGCTATCATTCAAAGCGCGAATGGCAAGGTATTTTCACAAAAACCTCGCGTCTCGAAAGAATGAATCAGATTTATTGTGTCACGGAGGGCCCGGTTTGTTCCGTGATAACGGAAACATGCAAAGTCGTAATGTTCATTTCTTGCTAACGCGTTAACACAGAAGCTAGCAACGCCGAACAAGGGAGCGACTGCGTAGTGCTGTCATTTGGTCGTCTACTAACGCTCCTCGAGAGGATGCTCCTGAATTCCGCTTGGCGGCGCGACAGTCTATGTGCATTGAGAATAACAAATACATTGCGCTCGCCGCCATCTAGTTGAGCATCCGAGCGCAAAATGAGTTCATGCAGTGGTTCTTATAATGGCAAAAGCGTTTATACGCTCATACTCGCAGCGTCTGACTGTCCGTCCATCCGTGCCCTGAAACGGTGCCAGCTGTGGCCTCTACCCTCACACTCTCTCATCAGTCACGTGATGGCACAGGGGCGCTCAGCGACAGTTGCGTCGCCGAATCTGTGGCCTCTCCCCATTGCACTCTCTCAGCAATCACGTGATAGCTAGTGCAGAGCCGGCGTCCGACCATCCGGCCGTCCGTTCCCCCCTCACACTCTCTCAACAATCACGTGATGGCACAGTGGCGTGCGCAGCAACGCCACTGTGCCATCACGTGATGAGGTCTGACGCCTTCGTCAGACCTCTCGTTGCAGCAGTCGACTTAGTCAGATGGCTCCCTAGCGGCCCGGTGATGATTCAACGGCAAGCGGTTCGGAGAAGCACCCCAAGAATGTGGACACCCCCCGATACCATACGCCAGAAGAAGAATGAGGGAATACGCATGCAGCGGGCTAAAAAGACATGGCATAGTCTGTCGAATGGCCACAAGTTTTCGCCGAACACACTGTAATTCACAAAGTGTCCTTCAATTTTTGAACGTACTTCATCGATTACGCAAAAAACGAGGTCAGTGCCTCTTACAATAACTTTTCCGAGAGGACTATGCCCGTCATCATTTCCGGTGACTTCAAAGCTGATTTATGAGAACCAAAGTAGGTCAAGCAGGGTTAGTTTAAGCCTGCCATTTTTGGCTCACTGTTGCTCTTGTTTTCTGTGTACTTGCGCGCCCGTTCCTTATGTTTGGTCTGCAAATATGTTAGGTGTTTTTTGACAGTAACTTCACCTGGAATTCTCACCTGGCGTACGTTTCTTCAAGGGTCCGGGCAGTCTCTAGTTCATTATCAGTTCGCAAAATGATCCTGCAAGCTTAAGGTCATAGTATTTTTCGAGAGGTACTATGTTACGGAGTTCGGTGACTGCGCGATTCCTTAAAAAAACAGACTAGACTTTATCCACACTTCTATTTTCAATGTTATTTGGCATTATTTAAGAGTATAGCCTCAGGCACAGACGTTTTAAAATCATTACGATGCTCTAACTTCGATGCCCTTTTGACTGAGACGGCTCTCCTGAGCCATTTTCGTTTTAATAAGTACAAAGTTGCCTACGTTTGCACGCGCTGCCTCCGACCTAAAAACCATGTTTGGGTGATTCACTGCCCCACCAGATACAGTCAGCGTACCCGTAGCTACTTTGGACCATCCTCCTTTAATCAACTGCCCGCGAGTGCTTTTCCTGCAAAAACAAAATATAAACTGAAGGAAATTCTTGACAGCTTTAACCTGTAACTCCTTCGTGATGTCTGTTCTTTTCCTTCGATAAATATCGCTGCGGTATCAGTACCTTGTGGTAAGCATGTACCTGTTATGGTAAGCTCATACCTGTTGGTGTACTAAAAAATAAAACTCATTTTGTCTTCTCTATTCGTTAGAGTGATGTTACATTGCATTTATCATGTGTTCCCTTTTTTTCTGGTTTTACGCGCTTTTTTTTTACTCACCGAAAAACTGCTGGTATTCCATTATCGTGTGGTGGTGATCTCGCTGTTGCATGTATGAACGCGAAACACATGTAAGGCTACCTGACGTCATAAGTGTTAGTATCAACTTATTTTTTCACGCGCTGCTGTACGCACGCGTCTATATATATGTATTTTTTTTACTTGTAACTGCTAACCAAGAAAAATTTCCTGCATTATTTGTGGTCCCCCATAGGAGGTCCCCCCTGTCAGTTTCTCGAACTTTGGGACCTCCTGCTGTAACATTCTAACCATGTAACTGAACTGAATTATTTAATAAACTTGACTTAACTTGGTGTTAACTAAAATAATTCTTGTGCCTGCCGCCTGTCGGCTCAGCCCTTCAAGCCCAATGCAGTTTCGGTGGACCAATGACCTACGTAAAACACGCATAGTTCTTGAAAGAACGCGTACCAACTATGGGATGCAGGCAATTGATTGCCAAGTCATGAAATTGTGTAATGAGCACCCTGAAATACTTGAAATGGCACGATCGTGCACCAACTCAAAAAATTTTAAATTGAAAATTCGGTCGTTCTTCAAAATTTAGGATATGTTGATATTTTGGGCACGTTTGATTGGGCTGCAGTCTCCCATACGCGGTATGTATATATAGGTGAATATATGTGTAAATGTATATCTGTGTATATATGTGTATATATATATATATGCGTATATATATCAGTATGTATATATCTGTGTGCGCATTCGCATGGTTTATTATATATTTTTTTAACCTACTTGCGCCCAGATGCGGCATCTATGTTAGTAGTATTTATTGCTGTTTGTCTCGGTATCTTGTAGTATAGAATTGTTCTGTTAAGCTGACGGCTGCATTGGTGCTTATGTATATTTCGTGCATTTATTTGTATTTTGATTTTGTATGCATTGTTATTTTCAATTGTGCATGAGTATGTACGCACTGCTGCTGTTACGCCCAGCGCGAGCAGGACCACGTCAGGAGGCATACCACCTCCTTTTGTCCTGACCGCGGGCAATGCATTTGTATTGTCCAAAAAATGAAATAAATAAAAAAAAAGTTTTGTATTATACTGATGCTCTTTCAAGGCGCTAATACATTATCATTAATATTATTAATATTGTAACGCACAATTAAAGATCACACTTTAATGGAACAAAGTAGTTGGGGCGAACTTGTGCCCAAGAAACAACTAATTCAAAGAAAGTCTATCTGGCCGCTTCAGACGACAGTCTCATCTCATTCCACACCTCTTCTTCTTTTCTTGTTTTTCTTGTATCTCACGTGTGGCGCGCAGCTGCTGTTGCATGGCTCATGTAGGCACGTGCTACTTTCCGCACTTGTGATCTGTTTCCCAAATACGCCGTCCAAGATCGGGAGGGCGTAAGAATGGGTCAGCGCGCATAGTTTGAAGGTGGCTTGTGTCATTACCCCCCCTTCCGAAAGTGCATCGTCCCGATCCTTCATACAAGCTGGTTTCCAGACGGTCATTCGTATTGCTTCGTGGAGAAAGCAGTTATCATGAAGGGGAGGTGTCTTCTGGATTGTTCATTGTCTGTCATAATAAGGTTTCATTCTTACGACATGCACAATTTCTGTGCGCTGCCGTGATGAGATTTGTTGTCCCTCTGGAACAACTTCGTAGTTCAGCGAACCAATCCGTCGAATAACCTTGTACGGGCCGAAATAGCGACGAAGCAGCTTTTCCGACCGGCCACGTACTCGTACGGGAATCCACACCCAGACTCTGTCTCCCGGTGCATACTCGACGTCTCTTCGTCGCAGATTGTATCTATGCGTGTCGACTTTTTGTTGCTGATGAATACGATGTCACGCAAGCTGTCTTGCTTCTTCTGTCCTTTGTATATAGTCGTTGACATCATGGTCATTCTCGGACATCTCATCTACAGGTAGCATTGCATCCAAAGTGGTGGTGACTGTCCGGCCAAACACAAGTTCAAACGGTGTCATACGGGTCGTCTCTTGCATTGCGGTGTTGTAAGCGTACGTTGCATACGGCAATATTCGGTCCCATGTCCGGTGCTCTACATCCACATACATCGACAACATATCAGCCAAGGTTCTGTTCAGTCGTTCGGTTAGTCCATTTGTCTGTGGGTGATACGCTGTCGTTTTTCTATGACTGGTGTGCGTCAATTTCATCATGGACTTCGTCAAATCGGCCGTAAACGCGGTCCCTCGATCCGTAATCAGCACTGTAGGAGCTCCATGACGCAGTACGATGTTGGTGACGAAGAATTCGGCGACTTCGACGGCCGTTCCTCTAACGAGAGACGCCGTCTCAGCATATCGTGTCAGATAGTCAGTTGCCACTATGATCCACCGCTTTCCTGATGATGAAGTAGGGAATGGGCCGAGTAAGTCCATTCCCACTTGTGCGAATGGTGCCTCCGGTGGCTCTATAGGTTGAAGGAGCCCTGCTGGTTTCAACGGAGGCGTCTTACGTCTTTGGCAGTCCGGACAAGTCCTGATGTAGTGTTGCACAGAACTCAGCAGCTTCGGCCAGTAATATTTAGTACGAATGCGTGCTACCGTTCTGCTTACTCCCAAGTGTCCCGATGATGGGTCGTCGTGGCAAGCCTCCAAGATCTCAGGGCGTAATACTGAAGGGACAAGCAGGAATGTCGTTGTATTGTGCTCAAAGTTCCTTTTATATAGGACGTTATTCCGTAGGACGAACGCCGTCAAGCCACGCCGAAAAACTCGTTGAACGTCGACAGAGTGTCCCTTTAGGTAATTGATCAGTAGGATTAATTCCGGGTCAGACTGCTGATGATGCGCCATCTGTGATGTCATCACTGCTCCAAGAAATGGAAAATCTTGTCCATCTTCTGCGGAAGTAGAGACAGTGGGTTCAATCGGTGCTCGCGACAAGCAATCAGCATCACTGTGCTTGCGACCGGATATATACATGACCGTTACATCGTATTCTTGTAGCCGTAGGCTCCATCTTGCAAGCCGTCCAGACGGGTCCTTGAGATTAGCGAGCCAGCACAAGGAATGATGGTCACTGATGGCTCGAAAAGGTCTACCGTACAAATATGGCCGAAACTTACTGATGGCCCATATGACTGCGAGGCATTCTTTTTCTGTCGCTGAGTAGTTCACCTCAGCTTTCGAAAGAATGCGACTAGCGTATGCAATTACTCGTTCTTGTCCATTTTGCCACTGAATGAGTACGGCTCCGAGACCTAAATTGCTCGCATCGGTGTGGAGATCCGTTTCCGCTTCCTCGTCGAAATGAGCAAGAACTGGGTGGCTCTGAAGACGCTTCCTTAGTTCATTGAACGCATCTTCCTGCTCATTAAGCCAGACGAAAGGCGTGTCTTCTTTTGTGAGCCTCGTTAGCGGTTCAGCGATCCGTGAAAAATTTTCCACGAATCGTCTGTAATAGGCGCATAGTCCTAAAAATCGCCTAAGCCTTTTTGTCTGTAGGCTTAGGGAATTTTGCCGCTGCCGCTGTCTTCTCCGGATCAGGGCGAACTCCCTCCGAGCTGATGACATGGCCAAGAAAAAGGAGCTCTCGAAATCCGAAATGACATTTCTGTGGTTTTATCGTCAAGTCTGCTTAATTGATGGCGATGAGCACAGCCCGCAGTCGTTCAACATGTTGCTCGAAGGTAGTCGAGAAAACCACAACGTCATCAAGATAAACGAGACAAGACTGCCATTTCAGACCGGAGAGCACTGTGTCCATCATCCGTTGGAAGGTGGCGGGTGCTGAACAAAGGCCAAACGGGAGTACCTTGAATTCGCATAAACCATCCGGTGTCACGAATGCCGTCTTTTCGCGATCTCTTTCATCAACTTCTATCTGCCAATATCCACTTTTAAGATCAAGCGAGGAAAAGTACTTCGCATCTCGTAGCCTATCCAGAGTGTCGTCAATTCTTGGAAGAGGGTAAACATCCCGTTTAGTGACGGCGTTCAGTTTCCGGTAATCTATGCAGAAACGTAAAGTATTATCTTTTTTCTTTACAAGGACAACAGGCGACGCCCATGGGCTTGCTGACGGTTGGATTACGTGTTCCCTAAGCATTTCTTTGACTTGACTTCCGATAGCCTCTCTCTCTTTTGCGGACACTCGGTAGGGATGCTGGTTTATAGGCCTCACTGATTCGTCCACAATGATACGATGTTTGGCGATGGGTGTACGTCGGACTTGAGATGACACCGAGAAGCATGGGGCGAATTCCCTCACGAGGTTCTCAATTTCTTCCTTTTGGTTGGGTAGTAATCTTGGCTCAATGTCGATGGACGCGAGGACAGAATCTACATCTGTTACACCGGATGTCGTGGTGTCGGAAACATTCACCTCCGTAACCTGGACAAAATCATTCAGAATGGCGATGACAGTTCCCTTTGCAATGTGCTGCACCTCGTTTCCAAAGCTGGTGAGTAAAACGTCGGTGCATCCACCCTGAAGCTGAACGAGGCCTCGTGCCATGCAGAGTCCTTTTTCAAATATCAGGCCCGCGTTGCTGTCGGCAACTCCTTCGAAGTCACTGAACGCTCTGCTTGTTACTGTAACTGATATGCTTGATCTCGGAGGTACCACGACGTTGTCGTCCGCAATGCAGAGGTCATAGACGTTTTCTTCAGTGTCGAAGGCTGCGATAGCGTGCCTCGTCGAGAAAGAGATACAGGATTCTCGCAAGTTGATCACAGCACCATTAGCCTGCAAAAAGTCCATACCGATAATCAAGTCCCTTGAGCATTCGGGCAGCACAATAAAACTTGCCGCGTACGTGAAACCCCGTATTCCAATTCTCGCGGTGCATATTCCGGTTGGGTCGATGAGGTGTCCTCCTGCTGTTCGAACTTGTGGTCCCTTCCAAGGTGTCAGCACTTTCCTCAGCGTTTTCGAAAGTTCACTACTTATCACCGAATAATCTGCGCCTGTGTCCACCAGCGCGATGACTTCGTAGCCATCAACAAGCACACGTAAATCAGACGTCACATCGTTATCACAGCACCGATTGCCGAGTCTGTCGTCGTCGGTTGGAGTCAGCGATGGAGGTTTTTGTGCTTCAGCGTCGACAGCGGCCTTGCCTCCCCAGGTCGCTGACTTTAGTTTTCCCGATGTGGGCTTGGTGAGCGACGTCTTGGAGGGCTTGCTGAGGGACGGGGACTGGGCGACCGATACCTCGAAGGCGTCGTTGACAGAGGTTGATGTTGAAAGCCACGTGAGCTTTGACGAGTTGACAAATATTCTGCGATTTCAAAGGGACGCTCACCATTCCGCGGTCGAGGTGCGTCAACAGGGAAACGACGAAGTCCCGCCTGGCGATAATGGCACATTCGGTAGAGATGGCCAGCCTCCCCACAGTGGTAGCACAGAGGTATCCTATCGGAAGTGCGCCAAATGTCGCTCTTTCTGAGTCTCCTCTCGGGTGGTGGCTGCAATGTGCTTGGAGACATCGGGTGCTGCATAGGGGTACTGGCTGCGACGTCCGCACGTCCAGGCGTTCCTCGCAGTAGGACATCGGCATAAGACATACTCGGCTGACGCTGTAGTGGTGCTTCTGTATATGCGTTTGTCTGGAACGCCTTCTGGGGGGTGCGTTTCCTGGACCGCCTGTCGAACCTCCTCGCGAATCACGTCGGCCAGCGATGAAATCATTGGAGCGCTCTGGCCAAGCCGCTGTTTCTGTAGCTCTTCTCGTACTACAGACCGTACGAGCTCCCATATCTCCATGCTGTTTCCAAAGGCTGCTGGCAATGAGTCCACAGAGGCGATGTTCATCTCTATGTTGTACATTCTTGCTCGCTGTTGGAGCGTTCTTTCCATTGCAGCCGCCTCGGAACAAAACTCAGCGACGGTGCGAGGCGGGCTGCGAACCAGGCCGGCAAACAGTTCCTGTTTTACCCCTCGCATTAGGTGACGCAGCTTCTTGTCCTCGCTCATGCTTGGATCCGCTCGGCGGAATAGGCGAGACATGTCCTCCACATACATGGCCACGCTTTCATTGTTGCGCTGGCTTCTTGCTTGGAGGGCAGCTTCGGCTCTCTCTCTGCGATCTGTACTCGGGTAGGTTGCGAGCAGCTCCCGTCGGCAGTCATCCCATGACAGCATGGCAGATTCGTGGTTTTCAAACCACGTTCGTGCGCTATCCTCCAAGGCGAAGTAAACACGTCCCAGTCTGCGATCTGCTTCCCATCCGTTAGCCTTCGCAACGCGCTCTATTGTTCTAGCCAATCCTCCGCGTCTTCGTAGGCGTCGCCGTGAAAAGGCTCCGGTGTCAAAGGGGGGATTCACTACGATGTTAGCTGGCGTAACAAGAGTGTCATGTCGCCGGCGTTTTCGTTCACAGCCGTTGAAACTCTGAGAGAATCCGACAAACGGTGAAAATTCGGGGGCCTCGCCACGCAAACGACGGCTGCAGCGCTGGTGAACTGGAGTGAGCTCGTTGGATCCGAGTCGCTGTGGCTCTGGGCTGCGTTCCGTGACTCGAGAAGGGCTTGGGATCATACCCAGCGCATCCACCAGTTTGTAACGCACAATTAAAGATCACACTTTAATGGAACAAAGTATTTGGGGCGAACTTGTGCCCAAGAAACAACTAATTCAAAGAAAGTCTATCTGGCCGCTTCAGACGACAGTCTCATCTCATTCCACACCTCTTCTTCTTTTCTTGTTTTTCTTGTATCTCACGTGTGGCGCGCAGCTGCTGTTGCATGGCTCATGTAGGCACTTGTGATCTGTTTCCCAAATACGCCATCCAAGATCGGGAGGGCGTAAGAATGGGTCAGCGCGCATAGTTTGAAGGTGGCTTGTGTCAATGTTAATATTAGTATTGTGAGCGCTGACAATGTTCATCGTCTTCATATGTATATACAAACCACTGTGATCATCATCATCGTCTGTCCCGCGGGCTGCTCCGCTTTTGTCTCGCGCACCAGGGATTAAAATATATCCTTGCTGGACGTCGCCTCATAAGTGGTGGAGCGGTCTGGTCGACGGTTGTGCCCGCCATCATGTACAGCTGGCTGTGTTATCTTCGTGCGCTCATCAGATTATCATTGGCTGGGACTTCCTATCAGCTGCATCTGCTGTCATTTCGTGCGGTCAACATCTCATTCGTATTACGGACACTGAGCTTTCTTCTGCTGCCGACGTTTTGCAGCCCAACCTTGTCACAGCTGCGGATTTTCTCCTGCCTTCCGGTCAATAACGTGTTCTTACGATCAATTCACGAGACATTCTAAATGGTTACGCCATAGTTGTCCCTTGGCAGCGCTGCATTTTATTGCGATAGCAGTTATATGGACACTGTCGGCTGCTTTTGCTGTCGGCGTCGGTGTTGGCGTCGCCGTCATGCCCCGTATCTATCTATCTATCTATCTATCTATCTATCTATCTATCTATCTATCTATCTATCTATCTATCTATCTATCTATCTATCTATCTATCTATCTATCTATCTATATTCATTCTCGTCGAACTGGGCAGTGGGACGAGACACGAAGAGAAGGCGAGACAGACAAGCGCAGACTAACAACTGGGTTTATTGAACGATGAAACCATTTTTTTAACAGCCTCAGCCCATATGACACGTCCCCCCTAGGGGATAACAAGGGAACCGCTAAAAGCCATGAAAATAAGCACGTTAAGGAGTTATCAATGAAACAGCTGAAAAGCTATCATAAAGACACGTGACAGGCTATAAAACTATGATAAAGAGCATGAAAAGCACGATGTGCATCGGGTAAAATCGGGTAGAATAAGGTGGTTACGTGCACGTGGATCATAGAGCCTTGTCAGTAAGAGCAATCGACGGGTGGCTAACGCATCCCTACCCTTTCCTCCTGATATGAAACGCCTCGATAATTATGCGGCCTAATAATTCCCTTTCTTTCGACAAAACTGTCACGCCTTGGAAAACTGCCTCGCATCCGCACTGCCGGCAGTGCGCTGGTAAATGCAAACCTGGGGCGTTAGACAGCGATCGCTCGCGCTCCCTTAGTCGCATGTTAATGCATCTTGCGCTCTGCCGTATATACGATTTCGCGCACGTTAATGGTACCTGATACACTACACCGACCTCGCAAGGTACATACTTATTCCTGTGATGAATTACGCAATGACTTTGACGCGACTCACTCGCACCTTCTTTCCGCTTACTAACCATGTTGCACACTTTGGAAAGTTTTGTAGGCGCGGAAAAAGCTACGTTAACCCCATATTTGTTCCCGATCTTTTTTAACCCTTGGGAAAGGCCGTCAACATACGGAACAACGGCGAACTTATCCATCTCTTTCGACTTTCCGCTAGCTTTCTGCCGCATGCCTTTTTCTTTAACTGCGTGGGCGAGCTTGCCGCAAACTGTCTCCATCAAGTGGCTCGGATACCCAGCGTTCGTTAGCCTTTCCACTTGCTTTTCGAAGCTCTGCGTCATCTTGTGGACGCAGGATTTTTTGAGCGCTGCTCGCAAAGGAGTGAAAGCGATCCCCATTTTATCACCTTCGAGTGGCTGGACGCATAACTGAGCAGCGGTTTTCGAGCCCTTGGCTGGTAGCACCAACAGACATGATCTGACCTAAATTCTAATTGAAGATCCAAAAATTGCAACCTCAATTCATTCCAAAATTCAAGTGTAGACCTCAAACCTCGGCCGTGCGTGCTGAACAGTCCAAGAACACACATAGCTGTTTCTTTGTAATTTTGTCTCCCGAAGAACACCAAGTAATCGTCGACATAGCGAAATATTTTAACAGTGTCTGACACATAGTGTCCAATTACCTTATTCACACTGCTAAGAAAAATATCACTCAGTATTGGAGCCACAGTGGAACCAATGCAAACGCCAGTTTTTTGCACGTAGAGGTCACTTCCTACTCCGAATGCAGTCGAATCTGCCTGTATGTGTATATATATATATATATATATATATATATATATATATATATATATATATATATATATATATATATATATATATATATATATATATATATAGTCAAGAAATGAAGGAGCACACTTACGAAAATTGCATATTTTTTTTACTGGTTAACGTTTCGGCCGTGGCACGGCCTTCGTCAGAATGACATATATATATATATAGCGCCACCGACTGACGACAGGCGCCAGCGGTTGGTGACAATGTTTCAATTCTTCCTTTGCGAGAGTTTTTAGAAGCTAGGAAAATTGTTGAGAAAAAAGTTCGTGCCGAACTACGTGTATCCTCACTTACTAGCTACATGAATGCTGCGGTAGTCCCGAAAGGTTTACATATAAGATTTAAACCAGCTACATCCGAACTTTCGGCCTCTAACAAAGCGAAATGGCAAGAAGTGTTAAGTAATGCTTCCTTAGATCTAATACCAATAATTACTGATCATTACAAGTCTTGCACGAAGAACCTTCAGTCTATAGAAACTCGCCTGTTAAATAAGCTCGGGCAGCATGAATCCGAGTGTTTGAGTGCCTATGAAGAACGTAAGAGGGACACGTTGAGCACTACTAAACAGAAGAAGTTTTTACGCGATGGTTTGAGTACGCACGAGAGCGCCGTTGACGCGACCAAACGTGCCACAAGACATTCGAAAGACCGGTCCCCTCAAATTAACTGCAATGTTGTAAACCTCTCAAAAATAGTCCTTTCCAATGCACAGGTGGATGCTTTGTCAAAGGGCCTCAACTTTTGCCCCGCCTTCAATGAGTTTCAACTTTTTAATGATTTACACAATTTTTCCCGCAATTTGCGCCTCAGAGAATACTATCATGACCGTCCAAGCCCGAACGAAACCCGACCAGCGCTACTAACACATAAACAATGGACACCACCGCCACAGCGCGACAAGTGCTTAGACATTTACATAAACGCTGTACAACGCGACATTTTAGATGCCTATAAGAAAACTGTGCCTTACCGCCGCAATTTGTCCAAAGAAGAGAAGGTTGCTCTGGAACAATTGTCGACAAATCATGACATCGTCATAAAACCAGCCGATAAAGGGGGGGGGGGGGGGGGGCTATTGTCATTCTCGACGCTGTTGATTATATTAAGGAGGCCGGCAGGCAACTTTCTGACGCCACTTTTTACAAAGCTTTACCCTCCGATCCAACCAGCGAATTTAAGTCTAAGCATAAGACGCACTTACGTCACTACTAGAACTTGGGAAATTGAACGAAAACACAGTCCGTTCTTTGATACCACTCAGTCCTGTAGCGGGAAGATTTTACATGCTTCCTAAAATTCACAAGCAGAATAATCCTGGCCGCCCCATCATTTCTGGAATTGGCACCGTCACCGAAAACTTATCCCGTTACGTTGACTTCCTCATTAAGAAGATTCCAGCCACATTTCCGTCATTCATCAGAGACACCAATCATATTCTTCAAGAAATATTAGATCTTAATGTTCCATCTGGTTCAATGCTAGTAACGCTGGACGTGGCATCCCTATACACCAACATACCGCATAAAGATGGTATTTCTGCAGTTATAAAGGCCTATGAAAGTTCCGCTTTTGATAAACCTATCGATGAAGACGCACTTGCTACTCTTTTGAAACTTATCCTTGAATTGAACAATTTTGAATTCAACGACATTCACTACGTACAATCTAACGGTACCTCAATTGGCACGAAGGTAAGCCCTAACCACGCCAATATCTTCATGGGTATTCTGGAAGGCGAATTTTTAAGTAAAACCCCGTTTCAACCTCTTTACTATAGGCGCTTCATTGATGATATTTTTCTTATCTGGACGTATGACGAAGCAAGTCTGCTTGGTTTCATTCAG
Source organism: Rhipicephalus appendiculatus (assembly GCA_030522465.1). Lineage (NCBI taxonomy): Eukaryota > Metazoa > Arthropoda > Arachnida > Ixodida > Ixodidae > Rhipicephalus > Rhipicephalus appendiculatus. Next base: position 264,769 of record JALIZH010030925.1, on the reverse strand, counting down.
GAATTTAACAATTTCCACCCGTCTATTAAGTTCTCCCACCATTTTTCGCGCACCTCTGTAAATTTTCTTGACGTAACAGTCACTATTTCCGAAGGACAACTTGCCACAAAGCTGTTCCGTAAGCCCACTGACCGACATCAACTTCTGCATTTTCGGAGCGGCCACCCCCGACATTGCAAAACAGGAATTCCTTATAGCCAGGCTCACCGTTTTAAACGATTATGCTCTGACCGTACAGACTTCATTGGAAATTGTAATAGGCTCGAAAGTTCCCTGGTTAAAAGAAAATACCCGGAAAAAATAATCGACGATGCCATAGCCCGAGCCGACCAGCTTAAACGCGCCGACATTCTGAAAGGCAGTGAAGGGAACGATAGCTCTGTCCAAACTAATCTGGTTCTAACATTTTCATCATCAGCTCCAAAGGTCTCTGCTATATTAAAACGGCACCACAACATCCTAACACAAAGTGATCATCTTAAAAAAATGTTTCCTGAGCCACCGCGTGTCGTTTACCGACGGTCAAAGAACCTTCGCGACGTCATTATAACGTGTTAACGTCATCTAAAATTGGTACCGTAAATATAATGGTTGCGCCCCTTGCAACAAACCCCGGTGCAAAGTGTGTGCGCACATGCAAACAACATAGAACGCAGGAAGCACGTCTTCGGACTTTAAAGATTTGTGGCAAGTTTGACTGCGACACCTACAATATTGTGTACATGTTGGAATGCGGTGCCTGTGCAAAACAATATATTGGTCAAACAGAAACTCCCTTCAGAATACGCTTTAATAACCACAAATCACATGTAAATATTTTCCCTCATGTACCGTTATCACGACATGTTCGCATGCCAGGCCACTCTTTTGACCAAATGAAAGCAACCATTCTTGAATCTGGTTTCCGCTCGAATCATGATCGCGAACTCCGGGAATCATATCTCATATTCAAGTTCAATACTCTAGCGGATGGTATCAACGAGGACGCAGGCACATTGACGTGTCTTCTTTCCGCGTAAGTTATCTCGCTCAACAGTTACAACAAGTGTACGCTAGCCGGCTTTTTTATAACAACCCAGTATGATGACATTGGCATTTCCCTCTGAGAGTGCGCTCTACTGTAAATGCAGAAAATGAAACAAGAATTTTTGTAACCCTGCACAATCTCTCCGCTGTGTTTCCGTTATTGTTTGTTTCACTGTCTCAGCGATCTTGTTGTTAATATTACCATTCTTATTCTATATTTTTTTATGTATATATTTTTAATTTTTTTTATTACTTTTGTCATCTTGAACGCGTATTTTTCACGAACGAATTGTCATTACTGTTTTCGAAAAAACACTTTTATGCTATTCGTATTGTTGCCGCTCTGTACACATGTATCTTGTCAATGACTGACATATAGTGATATCACACCGTGCTATATATATGTATATATATATATATATATATATATATATATATATATATATATATATATATATATATATATATATATATATATATATATTTATATATATATATATATATATATATATATATATATATATATATTTATTTGGTTAAAGAGAACTTCTTCAGGCTACCGTAATAAAACTTGTAAAAAACTTCCGAGAGTAGTGCAACATAGGAAACAAAACAATATTTATTATATCCTAACAGTTTCGGCTGGCGGTTCAGCCTTCTTCGGAGGATGTATATATATATATATTTTTTTTTATCAATGAAAAACATCGTTCTGATATAGAGTTGCCTTGTTCATTATGCTTGAACACGTGTTTGGGGGGCCCCCGATCTTTGGCATACATAAGTGCGTGATATTTTATGTTCTGTATCCCAGACGAAGGCCGGTCATACGGCCGAAACGTCGGAATAAACTGTGCTAAAACGTACGTCGTATCTCAAGTACCTTCCTATATATATATATATATATATATATATATATATATATATATATATATATATATATATATATATATGGGTCATTCCATATCAAGTGTACCACGTTAATTTTCGACCATCTCCGATCATACTGAAAAAAATCGTGCAGGTATATGTGAATGTCAGAAGTAGTTATTGAGGCGTTATATTTCGCAAAACAATTTGGCGCTCCCTAGAGGGCGCTTCAAACTTTCAGCACCCAAGTGAAACTGTGTCGCGCTAAATAATTTATATAATACTATTGGTTTGACCAATTAATACGAAACAATTTTTCCTTACTCTCAAGGCGTTAATCTTTCATGACTATGATAGTTTATTCATATTTGTCCCAACTTTTTTTATTTTAGGCCTTGGCGAAAAATTGCAATATGCTGCATGTTTAGCTTTTTTTTATAAAAAGCACATATTTTTTCGCGACTACTATATTCACATTATGTGTTTTATAGGTTCCTATATTAAATTATTAAAATACTTCGGGAGCGAACGAAGAAGAAACATTGCCAGAATATTGTGACAAAGTTCGGGAAAATAGCATTTTGACTCATATTGCGGCTGCCTTTTGACAATGTAGCGGTCCAAGTAAAAAATGGGTTATATATTGTTGCATAGAATGCTTTGTTGGTGAGATATACAGAAAGTTTCAATAGAGTAGATTTTGTTTTAAGGGAGAAAAAAATTTTACAACTGAACAAACGCAAGGTAGTAGGAAGTTTGCCTTTGCCTCGCCTTCACTGCATAGCACGTGAGCGCAAGATTCCAGCGGCGGCTTTTCGGCAAAGAATAATGCAAGTCGTACGATTACTTGTCACTTGATTAATAATGCTGCTGTATAGACCGTCAAAAAGGGCTATAGTGTTAAAATTATGAAAGGGTATTTCCCCCTTGGACCATCCAAGGGCAAGTAGTATACAACCGCTTCATAGTCCCAAGGGGCAGAATTATAGTGTAGTCGATGGGCTGCAAGACAGTATTAGGGCGTTGTTGTCGTCCTGCGGCGGTGGGTCGACGGGGACACGAGGTAGGCAGTCGGCGTCGGAGTGTTCCCTTCCGGACTTGTACACGACGGTAATGTCGAATTCTTGAAGTCTTAGGCTCCACCGTGCGAGACGACCTGAAGGGTTCTTCAAGTTAACTAGCCAACACAGGGCGTGGCGGTCGCTCACAACTTTGAAACGTGTGCCGTAGAGGTAGGGGCGAAATTTTGACGTAGCCCAGATGATGGCAAGACACTCCATTTCTGTTGTGGAATAGTTGGCTTCTGCCTTGGATAGAGACCGGCTAGCATAACTGATAACCCTTTCAAGTCCGTCAGTCCTCTCCACTAGGACGGCTCCGAGACCCACACTGCTTGGGTCGGTGTGGATTTCCGTGTCGGCGTATTCGTCGAAGTGCGCAAGTATCGGCGGCGCCTGCAGGCGTCGTTTGAGTTTTTGAAATGCTTCTCCTTGTGCCGTTTCCCACTTAAAGCCCACGTCGGGTTTAGTGAGATGGGTTAGCGCCTCGGCGATACGTGAAAAGTCATTGACGAAGCGTCTGTAGTAGGCGCACAAGCCGAGAAATCGGCGCACGGCTTTCTTGTCGGCGGGCGAAGGGAAAGTGGCGATGGCAGCTGTTTTCTGCGGATCTGGGCGCACTCCAGTCGTGCTGATCACGTGACCCAAAAACAAGAGCTCCTCTTACGCGGAGCGGCACTTTTCTGCCTTCAGGGTGAGCACGGAGTTCTTGATTGCTTGAAGTACGGATCCAAGGCGCTGGAGGTCTTCGTTGAAGTTCGAGGAAAACACAACGACGTCGTCCAAGTAAACAAGGCAAGTATGCCACTTCAAGCCAGCCAATACTGTATCCATGACACGTTGGAAAGTTGCAGGTGCCGAGCAAAGGCCAAAGGGCATGACCTTGAACTCGAAGAGGCCGTCTGGTGTTATAAAGGCAGTTTTCTCTCGGTGTTTCTCGTCGACTTCGATATGCCCATAGCCGGTTTTGAGGTCCATCGACGAAAAATACTTCGCGTTGTGGAGTCGGTCCAGGGCGTCGTCTATCCGTGGGAGAGGATACAAGTCCTTTTTCGTGATTTTGTTCAGACGACGATAGTCGACGCGGAAGCGTTGGGTTCCGTCCTTCTTCTTCACTAAAACCACGGGTGACGCCCACGGACTCTTGGACGGCTGAATGATGTCGTCGCGTAGCATTTCGTCGACTTGTTTTTTCACGGCCTCACGTTCGCGCGTTGAAACTCGGTACGGGCTCTGTCGAATTAGTCGGGCACTTTCTTCTGTTATGATGCGATGTTTCGCGATTGGGGTCTGTCGAATTCTTGACGATGCCGAGAAGCAGTCCTTGAATTGCATGAGTAGGACTTTGAGCGGTCTTGCTTGGCCTTCGGAAGGCTCAGGTTGACGTCCAAATTGGGTTGGGGACCTCGATTCGTCGAAGCAGGTTCGGCAGCATCGAAGAGGGCGAAAGCATTGCTGGCGGCCACGCATTCGTCGATGAAGGCGACCGTCGTACCAATGTTGAGGTGCCTGTATTCGTGCCTGAAGTTTGTCAGCACTACCTTTGCTCTACCGTCACTCAGCTCGGCTATACATCTTGCGACGCAAATTTGACGGTTCAGGAGTAGGTGCTGATCGCCCTCGATGACGCCTTCAAGGTTCGCGGGTTTTTCGGTGCCGACGGAAATAACGACGCTGGAGAGCGGCGGTACGGTCACTTGCTCTTCTATCACATTCAATGCACGGTTCCCCGGCGCCGCGTGGGGCAGGATCGCTTTTTCTGAGGTTAGTGTTATCGACTCAGACCTCTGGTCGATGACGGCGCCGTGGTCGCTCAGGAAGTCCATTCCAAGTATCACATCCCTGGAGCAGTGTTGTAGGATTACAAAGCTCGCTGGATAAGTTCGGTTATTGATGGTGACTCTCGCCGTGCAGACTCCAATCGGCGTTATCAAGTGGCCTCAAGCTGCCCGGATTTTGGGTCCACTCCAAGCGGTCTTTACTTTCTTCAGCTTGGCGGCGAATGGCCCACTGACGACGGAATAGTCGGCCCCAGTGTCGACGAGAGCGGTGACGCTGAGGCCGTCGATGAGAACGTCGAGGTCGCTAGTCCCTCGCCTTGCGTTGCGGTTAGGTCGCAGCGTCAAATCACGGCTACGTCAAACTGTTGCGCTGCTTTCATGCTGCGTCGTCAGGTTTTCCTCAGTCCGCGAGCTTCCGTCGGCAGGGCTCTGTCTGCCTCGTGTCGTGTTCAGCAGGTTTCGTCAAGTGGTCGTCGTCGGCGGAGGGTCTTCGTTAGTTCGTCGCACAGCAACCGCACCTCCAACGGTTGCTGACCCTAGTTTTCCGGATACGGGCTAGGCGACCGACCCCGGGTTGGGCCAGTGTACTGCCGGCGGTGCGGCGACATGTAGCGGCCGGGCGATGGTGAACGGGATGGTCACCGTTGTTGCCACTGTGTTACGGTAATGTAGTCGGCGATGCCGCGAGGTCGTTCACCCCGCTGCGGACACGGCGCGTAGACGGCGAAGCCGCGCAGCCCCATCTGTCGGTACTGGCAGCGGCGGTAGGTGTGGCCGGCCTCCCCGCAATGGTAGCAGAGCGGGCGGTTGTCAGGAGCGCGCCACACGTCGGTTTTGCTTGGCGCGTAGCGCTGGCCGACAGGAGGACGGTAGGGCGTCGGTGGTGGTGGTGGCGGCAGCCGCGGCACCTGGCGATGGAACTGCAGCGACGCGGTGATGTTGTCGCGGAGCGGGAACAGGACGGCGGACTGAAGCAGCGTAGGTCATAGCCTCCGTATGTGGCTGCGGTAGTTCGGGGACTCCCAACGCTTGCTGGACTTCATCACGAACGATGTCGGTGATCGAGTCCACTTGAGGTTGTGGCGAGGGTAACAGCTTGCGCAGTTCCTCCCTCACGGTCGCTCGGATCGTTTCGCGCAGGTCGGCGGAGCAGAGCCCTTGGATGTCGGCGAAATGTGGAGTCGCACGGCGATTGTACTGCCGGTTGCGCATGTCCAGGGTCTTCTCGATAGTCGTCGCTTCCGAGACGAAATCCTCCACACTCGTCGGTGGGTTCCGCATCAGTCCCGCGAAGAGCTCCCGCTTAACTCCTCGCATCAGGAGGCGAACCTTCTTCTCTTCGGGCATTTCGGGGTCTGCGTGGCGGAACAGTCTCAGCATCTCTTCCGTGAAGGGCGCGACGTTTTTATTTGGCAGCTGAACACGTGTTTCCAGCAGAGCTTCTGCCCTCTCTTTGCGGACGACGCTTGTGAACGTGGCGAGCAACCTGGCGCGAAAACTGTCCCATGTGGTCAGGCTTCGCTCTTGGTTCTCGAACCAGGTCCGAGCGGCGTCCTCCAAAGAGAAATAGGCATGTCTTAGTTTGTCGTCGTTGTCCCAGTGGTTGAAAGCGGCCACGCGGTCGTATGCTTCCAGCCAGCTTACTGGAACTTCGACTGATGATCCGCAGAATTTTGGTGGTTCTTTCGGCTGCCGGATCACGATCGGTGTAGGCGGCGCAGGGATTGTCATCGTTCCTGCGGTTGAGGTCGCTGGGTTGGAGTGCCTGGTGTGTTCGGTAAGAAGCTCGTGATCCCTCTGCCTGCGGCTCCTTCGACTTTCCGGGTTGTCCTTGTGTCGTCTTCTTCGCGGGTTGGGCTTGGGTCAGCGGGGGGCATCCGGAGCATGGACGAAGCAGCACCTCCACCAGATGTCACGTGGTCGTGACGTCGACGAAGGCAACAGTCGGCGAGTCAAAGAAGAAACTCTTTATTTTGGCCGAACTTGTGGCCGGGAAACTGAAGGTCAGACTACAGCAATACACGCTGGCACACAGAGCGGCGAACAGAGCGTCGGCCGTCGATAATCTGATCATCGCTGGAACGCACCGGCGTTTATACATCACGCGTCGAACGTTCTAGCCTTATCACTGGTCGTCGCGCAAGCTCTGGAATAAGCTAGAGTGTTCGCGTCTTGCGCGCAATCTTAACACAACGATCTACAATAATCGTGAAGCTTCTAGAGCAATCAGCCGCGGTTTGCACTGAGCATGCGGACAGTCTTTGTGGGCGAAAACGGAGTACAACAAAAATGAAAATAAGAAACGCGCGTGGCAGTATTATGTACCACATGACTTGCTCCTTGCTGGCTGCTTCGCATTACATCGATTCCCACAGTGCGTGGGATCTGCCGGCTTTTTAACACGAGTGTTTTATGCCGGGGTCCACCAAGATTTGAGTGACGTATTTCCGTCACGGAAATGACCTAAAAAAAATAGACATGATCAGAAGACAAAGAAAAAAAAGTTCCGTCAACGGGAGTCGAACCTACGACCTCTAGGTCCGCGACAAGAGATGCTGGGCACGCTATCCACTACGCTACGGTCACATACTTTGCAGGCTGTAAAAACAAGCCACTGTTCTACCACTGTTCTCTCACATATCTGCCACTGTTCTCTCACAGTGCTCTTGCTAAGAGAAGTAATGCATTATGACCGTGACATGCACGATTAGTTTCTTCAAGGCATTGTTGCTCCGCGTCCGTCCCATTAGGCGTGTTTCGAATAGTAAACGTGCGTCCGCCGCGGTGGAGCAGTGGTTAAGGTGCTCGGCTGCTGACCCGAAGGTCGCGGGTTCGATCCCGGCCGCGGTGGTCGCATTTCAATGGAGGCGAAATGGTAGAGGCCCGTGTACTGTGCGATGTCAGTGCACGTTAAAGAACACCAGATGGTCGAAATTTCCGGAGCCCTCCACTACGGCGTCTCATAATCATATCGTGGTTTTGGGACGTAAAACCCCAGATATTATTATTATTAGTAGTAGTAAACGTGCAATTTTGCCGAACCATTAGCACACTGCCAGGTGGCGACCTTACCCGTAGCATCCACACTCGTAGCATCCGTCCATACCAAAAAACCTGTTCGACGCGCGAGTGCGTCGCGTGGCAGTAACTCCGCGTCCCTAGCCATTTTCCTAGCTCGCCCCGCGAAAAATTGCAGCCGGCCAACGGGGAAGACACGACGCGCGTTGCGTTTCCCTCTGGTCGGGCAGCATTGTTCAATAACTCTAACATGCCGCGAGTAGGCGACCTTAGCCCAAGTTCGGCGCCCAATCATTGACGCTCTTCTGGCTGTCACACCGCTTTCAATGGCTCTGCTCTTTCCGTAAAGCTACCACAAGCATCTATGACCACAATGGTTTCTTTATTCAATCATCATAGACGTTAGTCGTCGGGATACAGATGTACCATCTAGCGTCAACGTGGATGCATCCACGTTAAAGGGTGCTATGACTGTCAACTCACCAATAGACATTGTGCAAGCTCTCTTACATCAGTGTGCAGTAAACATTCGACTACTCCTGTAAGGACACGTTTCTCTTTCGTGTTATACAGATTCCTATGATGGAGGGGTCAACCATGTTTTTTCAATCAAGAAACTCGCTAGCAGACGCTGCCTGCGTCGGCGTTGAACGGTTGTGCAGCGCGAGCAGTCGGTTTTTTTAAATCAAGAAACTCGCTAGCAGCGTAGGAGAGGAGAGAGCGAGGAGGGGACGCGAATGCGCATTGGGGGGTGTAAACGCCGCGGCAAGGAAGCCTAGAGGAGAGAGGGGGAGGGGACGCGCATGCGCAGTGACGGTGTGGACACCGCGGAGAGGGATGCCTAGAGAAGAGAGTGGGGGGAAGCGTAGGAGAGGAGAGAGAGAGGCGGGAGACGCGCATGCGCAATGGGTGTGTAAACGCCGCGGGCGGGAGGGATACCTAGAGGAGAGAGAGGGGGAGCGTAGGAGAGAGGTACGTGAGGAGGGTGGTTGCACACCACCACCACCACCACCGGACGGACGGACGCCGGACGGACACCGGACGGACGTGAGCATGAGACATCAAAGGCTTTCGCCTTAATAATACTCGTTGTTGTGCCCGTCCGCTATCGTCATCTTGCCAATCTCCTCGAAACAGCGCCTCAAAGAACCATCGTTTTCCTGTAAATGCTTCAATTTGTCTTGCTCGATCCTTGTGATTGCGGGCTGGAGCGCCGGCAGTGTAGGACGTGACCGGGTAGGCGTTGCCTTTGTCACAGCGATGATCTCGGCCCCGACACGGTCTGCTGCTTTGTCTGCCTTGAGGAGGCTACGTTTCCATCCTCAGTCGTCATTTTTAGATGTGAAGCATCTTATGGCGAAGCTTAATCCGGTGGTGGTGTGCGGCGTGGCCTCCCTTACTGCGCATGCGCAAACCTTTAAAAAAAATAGAAAACCTCCTCTCCCCCTCTCTCTCCTCTAGGCATCCCTCCCCGCGGCAACCACACCCTCACTGCGCATGCGCCTCCCCTCCTCTCTCCCCCTCCTACGCTCCCCCCTTCTCTCCTCTAGGCATCCCTCCCCGCGCTCCCAATGCGCATGCGCGTCCCCCCCCTCTCTCTCCTCTAATACGCTCCCCCGTCTCTCCTCTAGGCATCCCTGCCCACAGCGTCCACACCCCCACTGCGCATGCGCGTCCCCCCCCCTCTCCTCTCCTACGCTACCCCCCTTCTCTCGCCTCGCGACGCCGACGCAGGCAGCGTCTGCTAGCGAGTTTCTTGGTTGAAAAAACCGACTGCTCGCACTGCACAACCGTTCATTGTCCATCCCGTATATATGGCAATGGATCTTGACCTCCAAGGTGGTGCCGGTGGGAGATTTCTCCTGTGCGTTGTTGAACAATAAAAATTCGCAGCGTGCGCGTTAACTAAAAGCCGACTGCGGGTCTCTGTGTCCAGTCGGAGTCTTCTGTCTCTCATTGCCCATTAGCAGCGATTGGCATGTTCCAGTAGGAAACACCGCTCCATCACTGCGTGCTTTGCGCCTCCTCAGTTTTCTCTCCTGCGCAACGCTGCGATAGCGCCAGCGTCAACGCCACCGCCAGTGTAAGCGTTAGCGCCCGCTGCTTCACATCTACACATGGTTCCCTTTAGCGGGAGATGGTGTAATTTTTTTCCTGTATATCTGGCCGCCTTGATTGCGAGGTAGGTGACGCCTGCAAGGAAGGGGAACTTCTATCGCTCCGAGTTTTGTCTGACGACCATGAACTGGCCGGGTCATTAGGCTTTAGGTGGCGTTGCATTAGGTGGGCGGACTCCTTCAATGTTACCCAGCACCACGTCATACAGGGGATCTCGCATACATTTGACTCGAGTGAGGCCTCTAAAGAACGGTGTGTCTAGGAACACGATGGTTTCGGGTAGGTAATGGATCGCGCGGTCCAACAAGAGCACCGGGCTTCTTGTTCCTATCATTTTGTTCCTAGGTACCAATGAAAGCCGCACTACTACCGTGTTGCAGCCAGTGTCCCGTAGAACAGATACCGGTTGCGATGCTAGGAATCCTCTTGCCACTGGCAACTTTACATCTTCACTTTCGGGCCTTGGACTCATTAGTAGCGTGCTGACTATTAGTATTTTCTCGCCGCTTTGTAGTGTGGCATATCTATCACCTTCCTTCGGATCTTCCGGCCGCGGCGGCGCCAGCATACATGACGCTTGTCCGGCTCCTTGTCTTGATGGTACTCCTCCTTGACCACTTCTGCAGGATGATCCGCGTTCCCTAGTGTTTCCTTTAGTCCGGGACCAGCACTCTGAAGCTCGATGACCCGCCACCTCGCAGAGGAAACACCGCTCACTTGGTAGACGCCTTCTTCGGGAATTCCGTTTTGCCAGAATGCTCCACCATGGCCTCCTTACGGGTCTTTTCTTTGCCCATATTGGTGAGGTCTTGTGCCTCCACAAAGCAATCGGCATTCTTCGCCAAGGTGTCTAAGGTCTTGCAATCTCTTTCTTTAAGGAAGACTCGAAGAGGCGCAGAACAGCCACTCAGGAACTGTTCCCCAATCATAGCGTCCCAAAGAGACTCGAAATTCTTCTCTATTTGGCGCAGTTCGATCCAGCGGTTGAAGTAGCCCGAAATCATTCCGGCGTATTGCGTGGCGCTCTCGTTGACTACGGGCCTCGCGTTTCGAAACTTTTCCCGGTACCCCTCAGCGGCGTATCGGAAGCGCCGAAGTAGGGTAGCCTTCAGCTGGTCGTAGTCCGTAGCTGCGTTCGACTCGAGTCGCCCGATGACCGTCAAGGCTTCTCCTGTCAGGCACAGGGTGAGAGAGAGGCCTATTTCGAGCGCGGCCATTCTTGGCTTGTCGCAACTCGCTCAAAACGCTTCAAGAAGGCGTTCAGATCGTCACGTTCTTCGTTGAACGGTGGAATCAGCTTATGGGGGCTAAGTACATATTCGCTTGGTTGAAGATTGCTCCGCAATCTTCTACCTAATCTTTTACCCAAGGCTTTTCCTGAAGCGCGATTTTCAGCTTGAGCACGCGTTCTTCATCCTCCAACCTCAGTCGGTCTCGCTCTGCTTGCTTTTTCGCGTCCTCGCGATTTTGGGCACGCTGGTCCCGTTCCCTCGCGATTTCCGTGTCAGCCCATCGCTTGAGCTCCTGTCACGCCATTCCAAGGTCTTTGCCTATGGCGTACAGCCTCTCGAACACCATCGTTCCCTCCTGTGTGCTTGGGAATCCTGGCAGGCTCGCCACAATTGTGATGATGTTGTGGTCTCAGGCCTCGCACACACAACGATGGCTCGGCGGACACATAGCAGGCTTTAATTCGGGCACGGCACGGGACTGACGGGCACGTTGAACAAGCACAACACAAATAAAACTTACCGTGTCTAGCGTCTTGCCGGTAGCGTGTATCGTCGCGGCGGTGGTACACTCAATGCACGTTGGGCAGCACAACGACGTTGTCGTGGTAGGTCCGGGTATTAGTCGGGATGGAGGCCCAGCGCTGTAGAGTCTGAGGCGTCGCCCAGCACAGGACAGACCGAGGGCACGGCTTGGCCGCACCGGAACACTCCGACGCCGGATGAATGGTTGTCCCAGGAACACGAGCCTTTGGTGATGGCACAGCTGGCTTTTCCGGGAACGCGGGTCCCGCCCAGGCAGCTCAAGCTATCGCCATGGCCGATCCCCCAGCGCGAGCTCCGCTCATCGTCATCTTCATCGTTGTCGCACCAAAATTTACTCGCGCAATCGGCCGCACACTTGAAATAGTCTGAATTCTTACCACACTATTCCATCTGTGCTATGATTTGTGGGGAAGCTAGAAAGTATATGGTCAATTAATGTATTGCCAGATGCCAGAGGACAAGCAAGTCCGTCACCTAATGAGAGGCTTGATCTAGGTTTCTTCCGCAAACTTTACAAAAAAGAACTGCAGACAGCGATGAAGGACGTATAAAGCTGTGCGGAGCTTCGTGGACTTACTTTGGATATATCTAGTCACTATTTGTCGGTTTCGGTGGGAAGACGTTTTTACAAAATGACGGAATCTGCACTGCATCCAGAATTGCTCCAGTGCTCTGTGGCCTTTCGTGGCAAGAGGAAACAGAAAATTAGAGGCCTCTCTGCAGGAATTCGGTGTGGTGAAGTGCATCAGGATGGTTTCCTAGTGTGCCATGCCTATGGTATGATGTCTGAGAAGACCAGGGATGACGTGTTAAGCTCATTTGCAAGAGAGTACGAAGGGCTGCATGCGGTTCATATATGAAGTTGCCGAGGACGGACGCCTTCAATATCTTGATTTGCGCATCACAATAAAAAGCAAGCACAAGTGCGGGACCTACAAGGCAAGAGGTGATAAGCAGATTTTGCCGTTTTGATCCCGGGCACTCAAAGAGTGTGAAAAGGAGCGTAGCCACGGCGTGCCTCCTGGAGGCAGTTAAGAAATCATGCTTTCACACTATCGAAGCGGAAGTGAGAATGCAAGTGCAGCGCCTCGAAAACAGTGGATACCCACGTCACTTGTTGCTATCAATGATGTCGTCCTAAGGCCGACAAAAGCAAAACTGCAAAAGATAAAAGGCCACCTTTCATTAAAATACCATACATGCATGCGGTGGCACACCGAATGAATCAGGTTGCTGCAAAGTACAGTGTGATGACGGTATTCACTGCGCCGAAAAAGCTCATAGGATTGTGCGCAAAAGTGAACGGTGACCACGAAAGACACGAAGCGGTGTGCTCGACCAAACATGCTTAGAGGTTCGTTGAATGCACGAAAAACGTCGTGTACAGGATCCAGCTGTCCTGCGGTGCTCATTACGTTAGACAGACGGGAAGGTACTTCAACGAGAGGCTGCGGGGGCATCCGTACAACTACGGCATCCTACAAGCTCCAGGGTATCTGGCTACACACTGCAACAGGTACCCGTGTAGTCCTGTCTTTGAAGAAACTGAAATTCTGCACAGGTCGAACAAACAGACAAAAAGAGAGGTCGTCGAAGCCTTTACTATGAAACTAGCAGTTCCGTGTACGAATACAACCGATGAGCGAAGCTCCTTAGAAATGGGACGCACGCGGCGTTCGGAGAGCGCGGCGTTTCATTGTCCAGGTAACGGACCTACCACTGGACGGGCGACAGGGTGAAGCGATGGTTTAGCGCGTTCGCCGGTTTGAGGGGAGAGGGCAAAGTCGGAGGGCGAGGGAGATGGAGACTAATATGCCTCCGTTTCGCATGCGCTCGTATTCTCGCGCTTTGCGCATCGTGCAGACCACCGGTGCAGACGCCATCCGCGTTCCAGCGCTCATAAAGCTCATTTACCTCCCGCGTGAGGGGGAGACGCCACAGCTGGCACGTGCCAGGGAGCATCAACGGCGACGGCGACGGCCAGCCTAAGGAGCTTCGCTCCTAAAAACTGACAGCAGACGGCGCGTGTGTAAGCACGCCGTCGATAGCGCTCAGCCAAACGGAAATGGAGCTGATAAACGATGACAGGGGGGCGTCGGTAGCTTGGGCAGCTCTGCGCGTGCGTGTGGTCACTGTATATATTTCATGTTCATCTATGTATTAAACAGTTCTTAGATTGTGCTGATGTGTTTTGTACGTCCTTAATCGCCGTCTGCAGTTCATTTTTGTAAAATCTGCGCAAGAAACGTTGATCGTGTCTAACCAACTAGCCCATTGTCAAGTTTTAGATGCGAAGCATCTTATGCTCGGGTCTTTGTCCGTCCCGCGTCCCGCTTCCGGCCACTTTCATGAAGTAGGCACCCATTATGCGAACCAGAACACTGTAGTAATATGAAGACCGTCAACCACTACTACAGCCATCAGAGTCATGGCCGAGAGCACAGAGAGGCTGCTTAGCAATGGCTAGGCAGGTAGTGTCTGTCGCCCAGGTTGGCCTCAATCCTTGATCTCGCTTGCATGTGTTTGGAGGGGGCTTAGTCCGTCCCTCCTTCCCGCGTCCCACACCACCACAGCCTATGCACATCCCCTCTCTCTCCTCTCCTACCCTCACCCCTTTCTCTCCTCTAGGGATTCTCTATTCCACGGAGCGGCGCCCGCGTCCTACACCCCCCACAGCGCATGCGCGTCCCCTCCCCGTATCTCCCCTCTCGTACGCTTAACCCTGCTCTCCTCTTGGAATCCTCTATTCTACGGAGCGGCCCCCCTGCGTCCCATACCCACCCCCCCACAGCGCATGCGCATCCTCTCCTCCTATCTCTCCTCTCCTGCGTTCACCGCTTTCTCTACTCTGGGAGCGCTCTACGGAGCGCTCTACGGACCGGCGCCCGCGTCCCACATCCCCACAGCGCATGCGCGTCCTCTTCCCCTCTCTCCTCTAGGAATCCTCTACTCTACGGAGCGGCTCCCGCGTCCCACACCCCCCACAGCGCATGCGTGTCAGCTCCCCCCTCTCTCTCCTCTCCTACGGTCCCCCCCCCCCGTTCTCTCCTCTAGAAATGCTCTACGTAGCGGCGCGCGACAGCTGCATACTCGGCTGGGGTCACCACGGCAGTTTCGTGGTATTGTAGCGATGCATTGGAACCTAGAAATGGGTTAAACTCTTGAGAGCCTTCTAGTGGGTCATCTGCAAAAAGGACGCCGCTCGCGCTGAGAGTTCGTGCCTGGCCGTGACTGTCGCCATTATGCAGTATCTCGGCAAATAAACGCCTTAACAAATTGGTGGAGAGTGCTGTGCTCCCATTCGATGCCTGTGGAGCTTCGGTCTCGCACCCCACCATCTACCATGCCCCAAGACGCTTCTCAGCAAACGCCTCCCCCCCATGCCACCCCCCTTGTCCCGGTGTCCCACGCATCCGCGATCCACCCATCTTCACTGGCGCCGATGGCACCGACGTAGAGGACTGGCTCGCACTTTACGAGCGCGTGAGCGTCCCCAACAAATGGGACGACGACGGCAAGTTGACCAACTTGGTGTTCTACCTTGAGGGAGTAGCAGGTTTGCGGTATAACAACCACGCGTCTGATTTCAAGACCGCTGTCATCAACGTTATTGGCCGCCCTGCCGTTCGCAAGCTGCAAGCCGAACAGCGCTTACGCGAACGTGCTCAGCCGGTGAATCATTCACCAGCTATATCGAAGATGTCCTCGACTTGTGTAAGAAAGCCAACGGAACCATGTCTGAGCCTGAGAAGATCCGCAATGTTATGAAAGGTATTGACGAAGATGCGTTTACCATGCTGCTCGCCAAGAACCCTGCCACAGTGGCCGAGGTCATCACGCTGTGCCAGAGCTACGAGGAGCTCCGCCGGCAGCGTTCGATGATCCGTCGCTCCCCTTCACGAGATGCAGGGCTTGCTGGATTGGTGGCCACCTCTGACCAGACGGCGTTGCTGTCAGAGCTCAAGTCCTTCATCTGTGAGGAAATCGCACGGCAGTTCTCTCTCCTGGCCTTTGCCCACCCGCCGGCCGTTCAACAATCGGCGACCACCCTTCTTCCTCCCCTCCACCGAGCGATTGAGCAAGAAATTTCGGAGGTCATGCCAGCGTACCACCAGCAACCTCCGGCTCCTGCGCCCCAGAGTTGCGCTCAAGTTGTCGCCAGGCCGCCTCAAGTATTTCCGGCGGCCGCACCTCTGACTTACGCTGAAGCTGCCGCTCGACCTCCATCCACCGAAGCGGGTGTGCCGGCTACGTATGCTGACGTCGTCCCTAGGCCTCGACTTGAGCCCACCATCCAGCCATTACAGCCGCCGTTCCGTCCGTCAGGTCTTGCGACATGGGCGCGACCTACCCCGGCGAACCAATGGCGCACACCCGACAACCGGCCCATCTGCTTTGCATGCGGTTACGCCGGTGACGTTGCGCGTTATTGCTTCCGGGTGCAACCGCCTCCTGTCCCGTCACCTGCCGCTGGCCAGCTGAGCCGTCCCTTTCACGACTCACCCCCCGTCTATGCCACCGACGTCTCGCCCAGCTTCATCTCCTCGTAGGTCCACGTCTCCACGAAGTCGATCCCTGTCACCCATTCGGCCAAGTTCGGCCGCTCAACAGCAGGAAAACTAGTCGTCGCAGTCCGCGAGGCAAGGGCTGCGACGCTATCGAACTGTGAAAGCCCTCAGAGGAATCCATCGATTGTCATCGACGTGTTTGTGGACGGTGTTCGCGCATCTGCCCTTATCGATACTGGAGCTGCCGTATCTGTTATGGACGCAATACTTAGCCGCTTACTCCGAAAAGTGACGACGCCACTTTCTGGGATGTCCCTCCGTTCGCAGAGTATTCATCCTACAGCAGTGTGCACAGCTCGCGTCGTCATATATGACGACGCGAGCTGAGGACGTTCTATATGTCGTCGAGTTCATCATCATTACTGCATGCTCCCACGACGTCATCCTGGGATGGGACTTTCTCTCCCGCCACGACGCCGTCATTCATTGTGCCTCCGCCGAAATTGAACACTCACCGTTCGCACATTTGACGCCAGTAGATTCTCCCTCGGCACTGAGCAAGATCCTCGTCAAAGATGATACGACAGTGCCTCCAAGCTCGTGAACGGCTGTGTCGGTCTACTGCGCCGGTCTCTCCGACAGAGTTGCACTCCTTTCGCCATCTGACCGTGGTTGCAGTAGGAAAGCGTTGCTGGTACCTTTCGCGACCGTGCAATTAACTCAGGGCAACACCGCTATTTTTGTGACCAACCCATTCCCGTACATTGTTACGTTGGTTCGAGGGGAATGCCTCGGCAGAGTGGAACCCGTCGACGACACACAAGTCCTGGACGTACCTGGTGACTCGCATTGTCCCAGTTCCCGTACCATCAGTGCTGTTTCCACGTCTGATCCATCATCTGCTGATGTATTTGGCAACTCCATCGCTGACAACCTTACGTCGGTCCAGCGTTCCCAGCTTCTGGGCCTATTGCAAGAATTTCGGTCATCTTTCGATGTCAGGCAAACTTCTCTCGGTCGCACGTCCGCTGTTACACATCGCATCGACACTGGCGCCCAACCACCGTTACGGCAACGTCCATATCGCGTGTCGCCTGCCGAACGTCGGGTAATTAATGAGCAAGTAGACGATATGCTCCGACGCGACGTAATTCGGCCCTCGGACAGCCCATGGGCGTCTCCTGTTCTCGTTGCGAAGAAGGACGGTTCTGTGCGGTTCCGTGTGGACTACCGACGGCTCAATAAGATCACTCGCAAGGATGTTTATCCACTACCGCGCATCGACGGCGCGATTGACAGCCTCCACGGAGCTGAATTCTTTTCTTCTCTCGATTTGCGCTCGGGGTACTGGCAAGTACCAATGGCTCACGACGCTCGACCGAAGACAGCCTTTGTCACACCCGACGGCTTGTACGAGTTCAACGTGGTGCCGTTTGGTCTGTGTAATGCGCCCGCGACCTTTGAGCGCATGATGGACACCGTTCTGCGCAACTTGAAATGGCACACGTGCGTGTGTTACATGGACGACGTCGTTGTTTTCGCTCCGGATTTCCCCACGCATCTCCAACGTCTGAAGGAAGTTTTCACACGTGTGAGCAACGCCGGCCTCCAACTAAATCTGAAGAAGTGCCGGTTTCCAGCCCGGCAACTCACAATCCTAGGCTACGTCGTGTCCAAGGACAGAATTCTTCCTGATCCGGCCAAGCTTCGGGCCGTGGCCGAATTTCCCAAACCTGCGTCCGTCAAAGAACTGCGCAGTTTCGTAGGCCTTTGCTCATACTTTCGACGATTCATACGAAACTTTGCGACGATCATATCACCACTGACAAAGCTCCTTGGAAGTAACGGGACCCTTAATTCACGGTCATCCGAGTGCGACAACGCATCGCCAAGCTCCGCCATTTGTTGACGTCTCCTCCCACACTACGCCACTACGACCCTACGGCCCCAACGGAGGTGCACACAGACACCAGCGGTGTAGGCCTCGGCGCTGTCCTGGCGCAGCGCAAACCCGGATTCCCCGAATATGTCGTGGCATACGCAAGCCGTACGCTCGCGAGAGCCGAGACAAATTACACCGTCACGGAAAAAGAGTGCCTGGCGATCGTCTGGGCCCTTACAAAGTTTCGACCCTATTTCTATGGTCGCCCATTTATGTCGTCACCGACCATCACGCACTATGCTGGCTGTCGTCATTGAAGGATCCCTCAGGCCGTCTCGCCCTCTGGGCTCTTCGCCTGCAAGACTACGACATCCGCGTGCTGTACCGCAACGGACGCAAGCATGCTGACGCCGACGCCCTCTCGCACTCCCCTCTGCTTGACGACAAAGCCCCCCTGCTTCCATTGCTGTTTCTGTCATCGATGTTCACATCATCACTACCGAACAGCGCAAGGATAATTCGATCGCCCCGCTGATCGACTTGCTCTCTGATCCGTCCGCAACACCATCCACTCGCGCCTTGCGTCGTCAAGCTCACCATTTCGCCATACGTGACGGCCTGCTGCATCGACGCAATTACAACGCCGACGGCCGGCAGTGGCTACTCGTGATACCCTGCAGTCTGCGGTCGGAAATATGTGAGTCATTCCACTCTGATCCGCAATGCGCACATTCTGGGGTGTCCAAAACTTACCACCGCATTCGACAACGGTACTTCTGGCAAGGGATGTACCGCTACGTGCAGAGGTTCGTTCGCTCCTGCCTCGATTGCCAACGCCGCAAACCGTCGACACACATGTCCCCAGCCGGTCTACAACCGTTACCTTGCCCTGACCGTCCGTTTGGGCGCATGGGTATCGATTTGTATGGACCACTTCCTCTGACGTCGACTGGTAACCGCTGGGCCATCGTCGCCGTAGACCATCTAACGCGATACGCCGAAACCGCCGCCCTCCCTGCGGCTACTGCGCGCGATGTTGCCTCCTTCCTGCTGCACCGATTCATACTGCGTCACGGTCCACCACAGGAGCTTCTCAGCGATCGAGGCCGCGTCTTCCTGTCGGAAGTCGTCGAAGCCATCGCCACGGAGTGCCATTCTGTCCACCGCAAAACTGCTGCTTACCACCCGCAGACGAATGGCCTCACCGAACGGTTTAACCGCACCCTCGGCGACATGCTTTCGATGTACGTCGCCGCCGATCACACGAATTGGGATGCTATACTGCCCTTCGTCACCTACGCTTACAATACCGCCCCTCAGAGCACTACTGGTTTTAGGGGCGAAGCTCCTCATCCCGTGGGTCGTGCGTCCCTTGTACGTAGTAGCCACCTGCTGATGACGATGACGATCGCGATGCCATACAACACATGGCGATGACGCTGCCATCACGGCACACCACATGGAATGTACCCACTATGCGTCATAACGATTTCGCTGATGACGATGACGATCGCGATGCCATACAACACATGGTATCACGTGTAGTCGGTAGATTTCACTATACTGCGTCATCGTTATCTTCATGGTCATCAGCGTCATCGTCATCGTTATCACGTGTAGTGGGTACATTCCACTATAGTGGAAGTGTTGGAGGACAGACGGCGCTCTCTTTCGCAGCCCGGACTCGCTAGATGGAAGACAAGGACGCGGAGAGGCGAGCTCGAGAGGCCGAGGCCGCTCGACAACGCCGCCAAGATCCTGCCGTGCGTGAAAGGGAGGCTGAAATGTCTCGTCTGGCTGCCAAACGACGTCTACAAGATCCTACCGAGCGACAGCGGGAGGCCGAGGCCACTCGGCAGCGGCGCCAAGAGGACCTGCCGAACGCCAGACAACATGATGCGGAGAGAAAGCGCGCGTATCGACAGGAGAACACCGAGGTGAGAGCTCGAGAAGCATCTGCAAAACGCGCCAAGAAAGACCACGAAGGTGCCGACGCGCGTTTCAAGCGCGACTTCCTGGACGTCTCGTTTGGCCCCAGTTGTAGTGTGTGCGACAGACTGTGGTCGCAAACAATGTAACATCGATAATGTCCATTAAGAACGACCAGGCTCGCTCAAATGCCATCGCCGTGCTTCGCCGCGAGTTCCCCTCAGACGACGACAGCATCGGCAATAACAATGTTTGCTCCAATTGTAAAGATTCTCTGGTGGGGGGGGAAGGGTGCTTCTCATGAGCATATCATACGGCTACTCATACCCCCCTAAACCGGAGCACTTGCGGCCTCTGAATCCCGTCGAGGAACGACTGATCGCCCCACGTCTGCCGTGTATGAGTATAAGGCGCCTGACGCATGGGAGCGGTCAGTACGGCATCAAGGGGCAAGTGGTGAACGTTCCTATAAGCGTACCGGATACGGTTCAGTGCCTGCCTCGGGAGGTACCCGAGGATGAGGCCATCGACGTTCACATCAAGCGGCGTCTCCTGTGTAAGCCATCCTACAAGAAAGGCCTCGTTAAGAAAAGAAACGTCCACGAGTGGCTCAAACACCTCGAGCACTCACCCTTGTTTAAATACTTTAAAATCAACATCGACTGGAACCGCCTCACCAAATTTGAAGATGGTGGTGACGTGGACGATGACGACATAGAGCCGGCGCCTGAGGTTTACAATCTAGACGATCCTATGCAGGCTACGATTGCACTGAACGCGATGGCTCGGACTATGACATATGACGTAATGCGGCATACATGGCGGCGGCAACGGCGGCAAAAAGGGCGGCAGTCGTGGGCCTAATCGAAGGCACGCACTCTCTCAACGTCGCGCCCGGCGAAGGGAAGACTCCCATCTCTTTGCTCTTTGATGAGTACGCCGAGGAATTGGCCTTCCCTCACATATACCTCGGCGTGCCCCGCAAAATCACCGTACCCAAAGCAACCCCTTCCGCAAAGGCGAGCAGCGAGATTCGACGCACGGACCGCCGCGGAGTGTGCCCCGACCACGTTCTGTACATGGGCATGAAGGTCATGAGGCACAACGTCGCCAGCAAGACGATAACGTTTAGGCCCAACGCAATCACCAACGCCATCACGCGCCAGCAACTCGAGAACGCAGAGTTCATGGGACGAAATTGTCAACCGAGATCTCGGCTTCATGACAGGTATACCGAATACCGTACACTACTGGCAAGATCGACGAAGGGAACTCTTTGCCATGATCCGACAGTTCGGTAAGCCGCATGCCTTTCTCACACTCTCCGCCGCCGAAATTCACTGGGACAGACTCGTCGAAACCCTGGAGCGATTGCGAGTCGGGCCACAAGGCGTGGCGCAGGCCGTCCACGAATTGAATGCAATGCAGAGTCGAACTGGTCAACAATGACCCGGTCGCCTGTGCGATTTACACCCACCGAATCTTCGTCATTCTAAACATTCTCAAAGACAAGCGGTGCTCTCCCTTCAAACTATACGTCGTGGCGGACTTCTTTAAGCGGGTCGTGTTCTAACAAAGCGGCAGTGCGCACATTCACACAATTCTGTGGCTCGATAACGCTCCGCAAGAGGAAGTGTCTGGCGACATGCCTCGCACGCTCGACACGGAGCTGCTGAATAGACCCAGGACCCAGCTACATGCACATACCCACACTTGCTACAAGCGGGGGCGCACAAAGTGCCGTTTCGGAGCGCCATTCATGCCCAGCAACGAAACCAGGATCGTGGTCCCCTTCCCTCCCACCGAATACAAGGCCAAGAAGGCGCGTCGCGAGAGGCTCACGCAACGCTACGAACGAATGCACGAAGCCTTAGAAAAGGGATCGTTCGCCTCGTTGGAAGAGTTTCTCGCCGCTTTCGACGTCACGTCCGACTAGGAATACCTCGACGTTCTCAAGGCAGGATTCGCCCGTCCCTGCGTTCTACATCGTCGTACCCCAGCAGAAAAAATGGTCAATCCCTTCAACCCATGGATAGCCAAGGTCCTAGATTCTAACATGGATCTGCAGGTCATCCAAGATCATTATGCCTGTGCAACATATGTCGTCGATTACGTTAATAAGGCGGATCGTGGCATGTCCAACTTAAACAAGGCAGTCCTGCAGATCCTAGAGGACAAGCCGGACATGGAATACTCCGCCATCGTGCGCTCGTTAGGAGTCAGCATCCTGAATGGGGTGGAGATGTCGGCGCAAGAGGCGCCCTGGTTCCTCTTGGGTCAGGAGATATCCGAAAAGAGCCGTGAGATCGTATACATACCCACGTGTTACCCCGAGGAACGAGTGCGCGTGCGCAAAACCAACGAGCAATTGGCGCAAGTCAGCGCCTCGTCCACGGACGTCTGGAAATTGAACATCATCCAGAGGTACGAGGCCAGGCCGGCCGAAATGGAAGACGTCTGCCTCGTCGACTTTGCAAGCAAGTACAATCGCGGGTACGGTCTCCGCATGCACCCCGCGGTCATGCGCTACCGCCATTACAGCGCCGCGGAGCAACCGGAAGATTAGGTGAGAGAGCAGGTCCTCCTTTACGTGCCCTTCAGAAACGAGGCGGTTGACGTTCTCGATCAGAACAAGTACCGCGACACGTTCGAAGCCAACAAGGATTTCATCGCTGCCAGACATCTTCAGTACAACGTCGCTAACGATGACCAAATCGTGGCTCAGTTGATCGAAGAGCATCACAGAATGATGCAACAGCAACGAGAAGAGGCCGACATCGCAGCCGCCGTTTCCACCGCCGTTTCTGCCGTGACCGACGAGGTAAACGTGGACGACGACCTTCTGTCCCACGAAGACCTGATGCATGCGATCGCCACCACCGCCGCCGGCACTTCTTGTGCGGCCGTCCGCAAGAGGCAAGACGTCATGGACAGGGGGGAGTACGCAAGATTCATGCGCATGACCAACACGGAGCAGTACGAGTTGCTTCGGGAAGTTATCCACAGACAAACCACGCCTGGGTCTCCTCCGCTACGCGTCTTCCTGACGGGACCCGCGGGGCAAGACATTTGTCTTGAAGCTCGTAATGGACTTGTACAACCGCTACAATAACAGCGGTCCCTACAACTCGTTCGTCGTCTGCGCGAGCACGGGAAAGGCAGCGGATGCCGTTGGTGGAACCACCGTGCACTCTGCTTTCAAACTCTACACTCGAAACATGAACAAAATCATGGAAGGAGGAGGACTAAAGGATGACGAACTAAACACGTTTCGAGTCGCATTCCGTAACGTAAAATGTGTAATCGTTGATGAAGTGAGCATGCTCTCATCCGACAACCTCCATGCCATAGATATGCGCTTAAAGCAGATAACCCAGAAGCTGGACGAGCCCTTTGGAAGCCTCGACATCGTCATGTGCGGTGATTTGCGTCAGCTACCACCGGTCCGTGCTAACGAGGTATAAAAGAGATCTAGAGAAGCGGGTGGCCTCTTCGGAGCCACCATAAAATGGCACTACCTCGAGTACTTCCCCCTAATGCAAGTCGTCAGACAGTCGGACGCCGCCTTCTCGGCACTTCTCACAAAGATCGGAGACGGAAGAGCTCTCGAGAAGGAAGACGTCCGACTACTCGAGAACCGATTCGTCACCGCAGAAGCCTTGGAGCGCGCCTCGTCTGCGATAAGGATCTTATTCTCGAACTCGGAAGTTGATAAATTTAACGAGTTCGTTGCGCACCGGGGAGGAAAGCAGGTCATTTCGCTGTTGGCCGAAGATACCGACCTCGGATATGCCGATCAAGACGCACTAAAAAACGCGATCGCAAAAGTCGAGAAAATGACGCCGGCCGAGTTTGGGAACCTCCCTCGCAAAATTGTCCTCGTCCCCGGAAAACCGTACATGATCACGACCAACATCGACGTCATGGACGGACTCGTCAACTGGGCCGTCGGCATTCTTAAATTGTGCGAGAGGGCGGTCCAAGACGGCGATTTCCCAAAACGCCTGTGGTTGCACTTCGAGGACACCAGCAACACGGGAAGCTCACTCGTCTTCGGTCGGCACCAATGGCGAACGAAGCAAGGCGCAGCGGTCACGCTATCGACACATCCTGGATCCCCATCGAACCGCGAGTCACCACCACGACTCTTGATCGCAAAACCGGCATCGCATGCAAGCGGAGACATTTCCCCCTTGTTCAGGCCAGTGCGATCACTGTGCACAAGTCTCAAGGGGCAACGTACTCGTCGATCGTATACGAGTACAATAAAACTCACCCCCAGAAATTGGTGTACGTCGCACTCAGCCGGTGTACTAATGTAAATAACTTATATCTCACAAATTACAAAGGAGACCACCGATTTTACCACAAAGACAACAACGAAGACTCGGCAATGACGAACGAATTTCGACGACTGGACCAACACAGATTGCAGACAGTGACGCAACGGTACCTCCGAGCCCTACGGGAAGACTGACCCCTCCGAGGAGTTTACCGTTGCTCTGTTCAACGTTCACTTTCTCGGTGCACACGCATGTGACATAAGAAGAGACCCCATACTGACCTCGGTCGACGTACTGTGCTTTACAGAAACGTGGAACGCTCCGGCACTGCACATCGAGGGATATGTTCCCGTTGCACTTACCAAAGAATTTCACAATACGGATCGTCCTGCAGGTGGTGTTGCCATCTACGTCAAACACACGCAAACGACTCCAGAAAATCTTAAAATTTCACTTACAACTCACACTCATAACGGTGAATGTGAAGCCGTCACGCTCTTCGACTCGGGAGTCATCTTCATGACCGTTTACATCGCTCCCAACCTGTCTGTGGAAAACGTGAAGGCGTACATAGACGCGGCATTGAAAGACTACCACGAAAAGTTCGAAAATGCACCATTCCTACCCCTAGGCGATTTCAACGTCATCTTAGACGCAAAAAACGACTGGATTGTCCAACACATGGCGTCGAGATATGCACTCACATGCATACCCTTTCACCACCACAAACCGACCACCATCAGAGGCACTTGTACTGACTTAGTCTTCGCAAATTTCTCTCTACAACCCGTAGAGGAACCGCTCGCCCTTCATTTCACGGACCACAAGGCCGTCGTAATGAAGGGTTTCCGCAAGCCGTCCTTCAACAAAAATAAAAGTTACTTTAGTATACCACACACCTCTTTCTCACGTCTTCATATGATTGACAGGGCGATTCATTTCCTTTAGGAGAGCTTCGCCCAATCATCATCATTGACTTCGTGAATATGCTGCGATTTTTTTTCACCCTTCTTCTTACTATACGGACGGCACCCGTCGCACACCATCGACACGATACTCCCGTACACGCCGGACCCATCTGAGTGTGCCCCTATTTCTGACACAGCCAGGCTTGCTGAAGAGTGTCGCGAGCTCGCCAAGAATTTAACGACGAATGAACAAAAGCGGCAGAAGGGTATTCGTGATGGTTCCGCCACTTCTGAGCCCACGTTCCTCCCTGGGGCGCTCGTATGGCTCTCGGTCCCTACCTCCGTAGCTGGCCTCTCTTCAAAACTACTGCCGAAATACGAAGGCCCCTACCGTCTCATCGAGCACACATCTCCGGTCAACTACCTGATCGAACCCATCGAACAATCTTCGGACATGCGCCGTCGAGGGCGCGACATTGTCAACGTGGAGCGCCTGAAGGCTTACTATGACCCGCTCGTAGTGACAAGCTGTTAGGTCGCCCGGCGGCTCCCTTTTCGTCCCCGGGGTAATTGTAGCGATGCATTGGAACCTAGAAATGGGTTGGGCTCTTGAGAGCCTCATTATGAAAACTTGGCAGTGCAAACAAACGGGACGAAGTAAGAAGGTACACAGAAAAGCGCAGACTGAAACTTGGGATTTAATCGTAGCAGAAATATATAGAAGAAAAAACACAAGGGGGGAAAGAGGGTTACAAGGGGAGGGTCAACCAACATCAGGTGTCGTCGAGAAACGCAATCTCACAATCTAAAAGCGATACGGAGGGTGAACTGATACAGATATCAACGTTCTTCTTTATAAAAAAGGCTTCAGCGATTTCCCCTGTCCTCGCGTCATGGTGGGCATACAAAACAGAGGTGCGTGGAAATTCTGGTGCGCAACCACACTTTGAACAATGAGCGGACCAGTGCAAACCTGGGGCAGACATTAGCGCACTGCAATGCTCTCGCAAGCGCACATTCAGGCAGCGTCCAGTCCGTCCGATATATACGCTGCTGCAGGACAATGGTATGCAATAAACAACATTAGTTCTACAGTTAACGAAACGATTGACATGATTGACACCACACCCCTTTTTGGCGGAGCCTGCCTTCAATTCACTGTTTAAATGCGAAGCATTTCTTAGCGAACTTCGGCGACTTTGAGCGTATGTATATATCTAGCTATCTATCTATCTAGCCGCCTACGGCTTTGTGCTCTCCTGGCCCTATCCTTAATGGGATTTATACCAAATTTCGTATGGCATAACATGACCGTATGACGAATATAAATGGCTGGTCATATCATGAAAATCATGATTAACTTGTCATGAAAAGTATGATTTACATGCCACTCTCATGGAGCGCTCGTGGCCGTTTCGTTAGCTTGATATGCACCAAATTTGGGATTGAGTGACGTGACTGTACGACGAACGTAAATGACAGGTGGTAAAATGCAAATAATGATGTGCACGTCATGAACAACATGATTTACATGCCACGCTCATGGCGCGCTCGCGCCCCTTTCGTTAGCTTGATATACAGCAAACTTGGTATTGAGTGACGTGACTGTATGACGAACATAAATGACAAGTGGTAATATGGAAATCATGACTTCTCATGTGCGACATGACTTGCATGCCACGCTCATGGCGTGCTCGCAGCCGTTTCGTTAGCTTGATATACACCAAATTTGGGATTGAGTGACATGACTCTATGACGAACATAAATGACAGGTGGTAATATGCAAATAATGATGTGAATGTCATGAACACCATGATTTACATGCCACGCTCATGGCGCGCCCGCGGCCGCTTCGTTAGCTTGATATACACCAAATTTGGTATTGAGTGACATGACTGTATGACGAACATAAATGTCAAGGGGTAATATGGAAATCATGACATGTCATGAGCGACATGACTTGCAGTCCACGCTCATGGCGTGCTCACAGCCGTTTCGTTAGCTTGATATACACCAAATTTGGTATTGAGTGGCATGACTCTGACGAACATAAATGACAAGTGGTAATATGGAAATCATGACATGGCATGAGCGACATGACTTGCAGTGCACGCTCATGGCGCGATCGCGGCCGTTTCGTTAGCTTGATATTCACCGAATTTGGTATTGAGTGACCTGACTGTATAACGAACATAAGTGGCGGGTGATAACATGAAAATATTGACATGCATGTCATCTACAACGCCATTTATATGCCACGCTCATGGTGCGCTTGCGTCCAGTTCGCTACCTTGATATACACCAAAATTGGTATTGCGCGACGTGACTGTATGACGAACATAAATGACAGGTCCTAAAATGTAAAACATGACATGCCAATTATGTAAAGCATGATTTGCTCCTCCCTGGCTGCTTCGCATTACATCGATTCCCACAGTGCGTGGGATCTGCCGGCTTTTTATGTCAATCTTTGAACACAACTGCACTGCAATGCTGGAGGCCAGCAATATGTTTCGACTTGCGACTTCAGTTAAAAGGGCTAAAAAAACGGTGCTAGAACCATTTTTTTCTGCAAAAACGCATAATGTGGACATTCCCTTTCGAGTGATAATCACAGAACGTGGTACTTGGCAACATGAAGTATCAGCTTTCCTTCAATTTCACCTGTATGCCCTGAAGTTTCAAGATCCTTTTCTAGTAAAAGGATCTAACCAGGTTGTTGAATTTTTAACAAACAAACAAATGTCTAATAGCAGTGGTTTTAGTATTGCATAGTTGACTTGTTCTACACAGTGCCTCACGTTGAACTTATGAAGTGCGTTAAAGACTATCACCCAGGAAAATGATGAACTCTCATTCATCAACAAATGCATGATGTATCTTGATAGTTTTCTAGAACTACTCCTGTTTTACCTCAGCTCTACTCTCGTAGGTTGGGGCGATAAGTATTACATCCAAAAATCTGGAATTTGTATTGGATCTCGAGTAGCACCCGTTCTGTGTGATCTCTTGTTAAGTTAATTAGATAGGGTTTTGGAAACTGCACTGAGCAACCTTGTCATCACTGTTTTCAGATATGTCGATGATTACATCGTGCTAGTGGACTGTCCTTTTATGGAACAGAACCGAGCCAAGATTATCAAAATCTTTGAAAAAAATGGGCACGGATTGCGTTTCACCCACGAGGTTCCGCTAGACAATAAATTGCAGTTTCTCGACCTTGAGTTATCTTTTCATTCGAGTCACTTATGCTGGTCCTATTCTCCCCGTTCAAAGAAACCGATTTTAGATTATTCCTCCTCCCATTCTAAGGTCGTAAAATCAGGAATCGCGGTAAACCTTCTCAATTCAGCCGTTACAAAGTCATGTTACCACAAAATAGCATGTGTTTTTTCAAAACAAATAACTAGATTGCTAGATGCTGGTTTTCCGACTAATGTTCTGGTGTTCGCCGCTAAAAAGATTCTGCGGACTAAGAAAAAGGGTGCCCTAATGATGCTGCAAAAAAAAGCGACAGAGGTTTGCGGTTGTACCATATGTGCATTAGTTTTCACATAGGATCAAAAGATGCGGAAAAAAATTTAACGTTGACGTTTTTTCCACCACCAAAAAACTGCAGGAGTTGTGTTCAAAGATTGACATAAAAAGTGAATTGAAGGGAGGCCCCGCCAAAAAGGGATGTGGTGTCAATCATGTCAATAGTTTCGTTAACTGTAGAACTAATGTTGTTTATTGCATACCATGGTCCTGCAGCAGCGTATATATCGGGCAGACTGGACGCTGCCTGAATGTGCGCTTGCGAGAGCATTGCAATGCGCTAAAGTCTGCCCCAGGTTTGCACTTGTCCGCCCATTGTTCAAAGTGTGGCTGCGCACCAGAGTTTCCACGCACCTCTGTTTTGTATGCCCACCATGACGCGAGGACAGGGGAGATTGCTGAAGCCTTTTTTATTAAGAAAAAAACGGTGATATCTGTATCAGTTCACCCTCCGTATCGCTTTTAGATTGTGAGATTGCGTTTCTCGACGAAACCTGATGTTGGTTGACCCTCCCCTTGTAACCCTCTTTCCCCCTTGTGTTTTTTTTCTTGTATATATTTCTGCTACGAATAAATTCCAAGTTTCAGTCTGCGCTTGTCTGTGTACCTTCTTACTTCATCCCGTTTGTTTGCACTGCCAAGTTTTCATAATGAATCTATACCAACTAGCCCGCCTATCAACTCTTCTGCTCTTGAGAGCCTTCAAGTGGGTCATCTGCAAAAAGGACGCCGCTCGCGCTGAGAGTTCGTGCCTGGCCGTGACTGTCGCCATTACGCAGTATCTCTGAGTACCGGCAAATAAACGCCTTAACAGTATAAAAATGACGGAGCGCGCCTCATTCTCTCTCCTGTGCGGCGCCGCGATGAGCGCCCGGGCCGCAGCCGCGAAAAGAGAGTGGCGACGTTTCTCCCGCTCAAGCTAACCATCTCCCCGCTGCTTCGCATCCACTCATGGTTCCCTTTAGCGGGAGATGTTTTTCCTAATGAGAGGCGCCAAACGAACTTTTTGCTGGCCTGGTACGAAATCCCCCCAACCACCGCCGATGAATTCATCGCAGAGCCGACAACTGTCGAGAAGGCACTCGGCATTTGAGAACGGCAGTACGACCGCCGCTTAGAAGCTCTCGAAACTGCTGATATCGGCTCGAACGGAATGGCTACACCAAACCTTCGATATAATCTGCGCTATTGTTCGAGAGGCACTGCAGAAACTTTGCCCTACAGTCCAGCCACAGGTGTCGTCGCTGGCCGATGTTATTCGAGAAGAGTTGCAGCACGAACTCGCCCCAATTCAGCAGGCACCACAACCGTCAACGCTGGAGCCACCGACACTCAAAGTGTTAACCTATGCCGCTGCAGTACGGAGCCGAAACCAACAACCCAACTTGCGATGGTAGCATTACACCGATGAGTCAGCATGCCCCATCCGCCGCAACCCTTACCGCGTAAGGCACAAGTCAAAGAAATGTTTCGTGATGGCATCATACAGCCGTCCAGAAGCCCATGATCATCTCCCATCATGCTCGAAAAGAAGCAACATGGCACGCTGCGGTTTTGCGTCGATTACCGGCTGCTTAATCGCGCCACCAAAAAGGACGTTTACCCGCACCTAAGAATCAACGATACGCTCGATCGGCTCTGTAGCGTGAGGTATTTCTGTTCGATGGACTTGAGGAGCGGCTACTGGCAAAATGCGGTGGACGAAAGAAACCGCGAGAAAACTGCTTTCGTCAGACCTGAAGACTCATAGAATTTAAGGTCATGCCGTTTGGACTTCGTTCTGCGCCCGCAACATTCCAGCGTGTTATAGACAGCGTATTGGCAGGCCTGAAATGGCAAAGTTTTCTCGTTTACCTTGATGACGTGGTCGTTTTCGCCCCGACATTCAACGAACACCTTATGAGGCTCCAAGTAGAACTCGAAGCGATTAGGTCGTCAGGACTGACCTTGAAGCCAGAGAAGTGCGGCGTTGCCCACAACGAGCTCTTGTTTCTCCGCCATGTAGTTAGCCATCATGGTGTGCGCCCGGACCCGCAGAAGACTGCAACTATTGCACATTTTCCACAGCCCACAGACAAAAAGGCCGTTCGCAGGTTTCTGGGTCTGTGCGCTTATTGCACGCGTTTTGTGAAGAACTTTTCACGCTTAGCCGAGCCATTAACATGCCTCGCGAAAGCCGACGCGCCATTCAAATGGGACGAGCAGCAGGAAAGTGCGTTCAAAGAACTTCAGCGACGTTTGCAGTCACCACCCATCCTTGGCCACTTTGACGACAACGCAGAAACAGAAATACACACGGACGCAAGCGGGGTAGGACTCGGCACCATTCTTATTCAAAGGAATAATGGCCTCGAACGTGTTATCACCTATGCGAGCAGGTCGCTGTCTAGGGCTGAGAAGAACTACTCGACGACGGAAAAGGAGTGCCTTGGCGGCGTGTGGTTTTTTGCCCGTACGTGTAAGGCAAGCCATTCAAGGTTGTGACCGACCACCACGCTCTGTGCTGGCTGGCCAACCTGAAAGACCCATCGGGTCGCCTGGCCCGCTGGAGTCGGCGCTTGCAGGAGTTCGACGTCACCGTCTTTTATAAGTCCGGTCACAAGCACTGCAATACTGACCGCCTCTCTAGAGCCCCTGTTGACCCAGCTCCGGCTAGTTCCGATGACGATGCTTTCCTGGGACCTATAAGTGCCAGCACCATCGCACAGCAACAGCGCGACGATACGGACCTACGCCTCGTGATGGATTATCTGGAAGGCAAGAATGATTCACCTCGAACCACATTCAGGCATGCTCTTTCATCGCTATGCCTTCAGAACGCCGTTCTCGTCATGAAAAGTTTTCCGCCGCATAAAACAACGTACTGTGATGCAGGTTCTTCATATTGTTTATATGAGCTCTCTAGGGATGAGCCTCTGAAAGTTCTGTGAAGGACAAAGCCGTTGGTTTCCAAAAACACACAAACTTTAATTAGAACCTAAAACGAAAGAACTAACACACAGGTAAACACTTAACAAAAAGTTCACTGCACACGTTAAACACTCGTAGCCACATCCGGAATGCAAGTTCATAAACAAACTAAATTATAAAGTTCGAACGCGGCTGAGCGGCGGAGTGGCGAAAGATGTAAGTTCAATCTCACCAGCACCGGAACGCGGAGGCTTCGGCTTGTTGAGGTGACGTGGGTTAGTTGGTGATGACGGGCACGCGGTCAACGCAGTGGCTGCTGAGCGGCGCGTTGACTAACCAGGGGCAAGCTGGCCAGGCCACTGGACGCGCAGCTCGGGCCCGACTGCTGCTGCTCATTGCCTGTCGGCGCCAAAGTCCGCAGGCCTTACACGAGTTCACGTAGGGCTCAGGTCTCCACGCACAGGAACGGGACGGCAGGAGGCGCCAACTTGTTGAAGTCCTGGAAGCTCGGGTCCGCAACCCGACAGCCCGCCTTCAACACACGGTCCGGCGACGACCTTCCGCTGACCTCGTTCAGCTGGAACTCTATTGCTCCTCTCCCGCCCAGGCTTCTTCTCCTGTCGGGCACACCTGTCTTTACCAGATTGGAGACAGCTGGAAGCGTGTTGGCGATTGATTGGCCCTCTCTTCCTTTCTATATTAACATTGCGCCGCCCGTCCACGTGCTTGACGCTCTTCCTCTTCTTTGTTGTTTTAGCAGCACCGCACGTGCACTACATCATGTCTTGTTTTTTCAACGGCGCGCACTTCAAACGCGCACCACACTCATCACACGTACCTCCTCCTCGTCTTTTCAGTGTTTCACAGCGCATGGAACTAGGACAAACAAAGATGAGACACACAGAGCGCTGAACTTACAACTGGCTTTTATTTTCCTGCCACAGCAATATATATGCTCATTTCACAGGAAAAAGAAGGAAATACAAAGCGGACGAGGGAAGAGCAACCGATCATCGATATCGCATGTTTTACGATAAAAATTCGCATTCCTTGCTCGAAAGAGCAAGCGAAGCAACACTGATACACTTTTTATCACGTCTCAGGATTTCCTGGGCTTCTATGATCTCACGCGCTGTCTTATTTTTGTTTCTTGCGAGCACACGTGTGTGATTGAAAAGGGGCCGGCACCCACAATCCCGACAATGAATTCCCAAATGTCCACTGATAGCTCTATCCACATTGTACCTGTGTTCCTTAAGACGTTCATTGAGGCACCTTCCGGTCTGACCGACATATTCACAGTGACAAGATAGCGGTATACCATAGACTACGCATTCTTCACATGGGACAAACTTATCTTTATGCTTAGTGGTGCACACTGTTTGGGTTCTTGCGTCAGAATTCACCTGCCGGCACATTTTTAGAAGCTTTGCGGGGGCTGAAAAAACAACATTTACTCCGGCTCGCTTGCCAACACGCTTTACGTTGTGGCTAATTTGATGCAGGTTGCAGGAATCAGGAATCTCTCGCACTTGTGTGGACTCCCCGGAAATTACAGTAGCACGATTAGCATCCTTGATAGACTTCAGCGTTTTTTCAGCCACGGGCCTTAAAACATCGCGAGGGTAGCCTGGATTTTCTAACCGCTCGGCTTGTTTGGTAAAACTGCATGAAACACTGTGGGCACAGGATTTTTTCAGGGCATTCTTAAAGCACAACCCGGCGATGCTTCTTTTCACCAGCTTAGAGTGAGCCGAATTGAACGGTACGATAGCCTTATTGCCACGCGGGGCATAGGACCAACAAACATGTGACGGCATGAAGTGCAATTCAAGGTCTAGGAATCTTAGGCGGTCATCTTGTGGGCATTCTACAGTGACATCAAGATGACCCAGGCATTCCTTGAACAACCCCACAGCTTCCGCAACATTTTCGTCAAAAGAGCCGCTACCAGAGTCTAAAACCAACAAATAATCGTCCACAAAGCGAAAAATTCTGCGAACTTTTGAAGTGTCATTGCGCGCTTGGAGCAGTCTGTCGCATTGTGCTAAAAACAGGTCGCTTAATAATGGTGCTAGGCATGAGCCTATACACACACCGTTTTTCTGGATGTATGTAGCATCTTTTAGAGACACAAAGGTTGATTTTAGATATGTGCTCAGCAGTTCTAAGAACCCACCCGCTGTCATCCCGGTTTTGTTTTGAAAAGCCACAATACCATGTCGGTCAATACATTCCTCAATACAAACAAGTAGGGCATCCTGCGGTAGCGAATAGTATAAGTCTTTTACGTCGATAGAACAGGCCAGGTACCCTTTATCCGAGTTAGTTTTCGAAAAGTCAATGACCTCTGTCGTGTTCTTCAACAAGAAAGGATCGTCAACACTTAAAATGGCTAGCTTTTCTTGCAAAAAATGGGCCAGAACTTTTTGCCAGGTGCCCATTTCTGACACTATAACCCTCAGTGGCATTTCAGGCTTATGGGTTTTTATGCTGAAAAAGACATCCAACGATAACTTTTTTGCTTTTGCGATGCTTCGATACAGTTTGTCTAACTTCATATCTAGGCACAGTTTGCAGGCTTCCCTTTTCACCTTTTCGAGAGAAATATTATCTTTCTTTAAGAAAAGCGAATTCATGGCGACAGACATTTTTTATTCAAACTCACGCTTTTGCAACGCAACAAAAGAACCCTGTTTGTCAGCTACGAGTAATGACAGCGAATTATCTTTAAGGTAGGTCAACACCTTCGAGAAAAACTTTTACAATTTTGGTCCAAAAGTTATAATTATGGTTTTGGATTGTAGGGCTTCGGTAAATTTAAGCTTTAAGATTATGAAATAGATAAATATCGAAAACATAAAATTTATAAAAATCAAAATGTGCCAAAATATGCATGTTGCGCCAACAGTCATAACTAAAAAACTCTTGTTGCAATTCAAACGCAACTTGGCAACTACGTAGTGAGCACAACATTCTGTGCATCTAACCTCCACGATCATCATATCTCTAAGCTTGGGTGCGTTATCGTAAAAATACTGAAAAAGTTGATATTTGGCAGGTTTGCTTTGCACACAGTTGGCCACTGTACAAAAAGTTACCACTAGTTTTCAATAATTCTGCTTGAATGCACAGCTCCACCTATAAAGAAACAGCACAAAAAAATTTATGCGAAAATATTTATTAGAAAGACGGTTATCATTGTTCGCGTAACTGCAGGAAGCAAAAAATCTCATTTTGAGAAAAATGGCTTTAAAGATTTCAACCGAATGTCTATGAAACAAAGAAACATTCAATAGTCCTGAAATTCACCAGGCTTATAGCTTGGGACCTCTTTTGAAGCGGCACAATCTTCTTTTGAGCGAGATGAAGCACACATTTTTTTCCTAGCTCGTTTCATGTCTCCAGCTGACTCTCATCCCCGTGTTCCACAGTGGGTCCACACTTGGAATATTGATCCCTAACTTGCGTAAATGCTTCTGTTTCGTTCTATACTTCGCCATGTTTCATGACGTACTATAACTTTCTCCTTGTAAAGCCAGAACTAAGTCCAAGAGCTCAAAATGGCACACAAAAAGAACACAGACTGCCGAGTGAGAGCACGCACAACTTAAACAATAGAGTGCCGCATCAGAGTAGAGGAAATTTAAAAATAAATTGAAAACATCATGTTCCACAAGCTTTAGAATGTTCTTAAACACCTTAGCATTACGTAATATGTAAGCGAACAACATTTATGACGAGATGGTAGAATCCTTCAGTTTCGGAGGTGTCCAGCAGGTGTTGACAAAATGGTCATAACTTTCAAATGGCTTAATATAACTGCATCATTTATTTTTCTAAATATTCTTGAATGGACAGGGAACTTGAAAACAAAAAATCCCAACAACTCAATTTTTTTCAAAAAATGCGTTTTTGAAGGTGGTGACCTACCTTAAGGTGGGCTATACACTCTCTAACACCAAATTTGCTAATCACCGGCTTATGGTGCATGAGAATATCAACTCCATCTGCAACACACCTGTCCTTTTCCGAGTCGGGTGCTAAGTTCGAAACCTGTCTCACCAGTGATAGGAGATCTGGTTTCTTCATCCGGGGTTCCACTGCGAATTTTGGTCCTAAGTCCAGAACTCGGGATACACTTTCTGGAAGACGCACATTGCCGATGACTTGAACCGCGGTCTTGGCTGCTGCCACTTTCTTGGTTAGTAATCCTCTTAGATGGGGCAACACGTACTGCCACAGAAAATCCGTCGTGCGGTTCACGATACGGGTGTACTGATTCCACATACTGGTGGCACTCACAGTGTCGAGGAACGAGTGAAGGCTGAGAAACAGCTGCTCCCTGAAGAGGCGCGCTTGTCGCTCCCATTCTGACCGCAGAATCTTGCAAATCCACACGCCATGACCTCGCGAAGGCAGGGTCATGGCGTGCGATGTTTTAAGGTCCGTGGCTGAAAAAACGCTGAAGTCTCTCAAGGATGCTTATCGTGCTACTGTGATTTTCGGGGAGTCGACACAAGTGCGAGAGAAAAAAGTCGCAGTAATCCCGTACCTGCATCAAATTAGCCACAACGTAAAGCGTGTTGGCAAGCGAGCCGGAGTAAATGTTTCTTCAGCCCCCCGAAAAGCTTCTAAAAATGTGCCGGCAGGTGAATTCTTACGCAAGAACCCAAAAAGTGTGCACCACTAAGCATAAAGATGTTTGTCCCATGTGAAGAATGCGTAGTCTATTGTATACCGCTATCTTGTCACTGTGAATATGTCGGTCAGACCGGAAGGTGCCTCAATGAACGTCTTAAGGAACACAGGTACAATGTGGATAGAGCTATCAGTGGACATTTGGGAATTCATTGTCGGGATTGTGGGTGCCGGCCCCTTTTCAATCACACACGTGTGCTCGCAAGAAACAAAAATAAGACAGCGCGTGAGATCATAGAAGCCCAGGAAATCCTGAGACGTGATAAAAAGTGTATCAGTGTTGCTTCGCTTGCTCTTTCGAGCAAGGAATGCGAATTTTTATCGTAAAACATGCGATATCGATGATCGGTTGCTCTTCCCTCGTCCGCTTTGTATTTCCTTCTTCTTTTTCCTGTGAAATGAGCATATATATTGCTGTGGCAGGAAAATAAAAGCCAGTTGTAAGTTCAGCGCTCTGTGTGTCTCATCTTTGTTTGTCCTAGTTCCATGCGCTGTGAAACACTGAAAATATGCAGCACCAACTAGCCCAACGCTCCACCTTAGTGTCCTCCTCGTCGTCCCTACAAGCATGCGTCAAGAAGTTCTAGACGCAGCTCACGACGCACCCAGGGCAGGATATCTGGGATTTACGCGCACCTTGAGCAGAATACAAGGAAAGTATTACTGGCCACGTTTAAACACCGATGTCGCGCACTACGTGAAAGCCTGTCGAGACTGCCAACGCAGGAAGACTCCGCCTAAAAGGCCAGCTTGACTCCTCCAACCCATAGAACCACCATCAAGACCATTTCAACAAATACGGATGGATTTCCTTGGCCCATTTTCGACGTCTAATTCGGAAAACAAGTTGATAGCGGTCGATACAGACTATCTTACGGAAAATATTTGAGCGCAAAAAAGGACGGGACACAAGACAGGAAGATGACTACACGAGCGCGCTTGTTTCGTCTTTTTTTCTTGTGTCCCGTCCTTTCTTGCGCTCAAATCTTTTCCATAATGAACCAACGCGCCCAACAAAGCACTCTATTAAGACGATCTTACACTGTTCGCCGAAACGAAGGCGCTACAATCTAGGTGCGCCGTTGAACTGGCCAGATGGTATCGTAGAGAACATTGTACTCTGACATGGCGCACGCGAGGCCCTCATCACTGACCGGGGAATGGCGTTCACAGCACAGCTGAAGGCAGATCCTGCACTTCAGTCACACGAGCCATTGCCGAACGACAGCTTACCACCCCCAGATTATAACCTCATGGAGCGTTTGAAGAAAACGCTGTCCGATATGCTCTTCATGTAAGTAGATATCGAGCACAAGTCCTGGGTCGAGATTTTGCCACACGTAACGTTCGCGTACAATGCGGCACAGCAAGAGACGACGAGGATGACGCCATTATACCTTGTTTACGGTCGACCAGTCACTACCATGCTGGACGCCATGTTGCCGCATGTTGACAACAAAGACATTGACACGAACGTTGCCGAATTGCTTCAACGCGCTGAAGAGGCCCGCCAGATCGCCCGCATTCGGAGCAAGACACAAAAACGCACAGATTCCCATCATTACAATAGAAAACAGCACGACCAGCCCTACGCGCCCGGTGACCGCGTTATGGTATGAACCCCCATTCGCCGCCGTAGTCTGAGTGAGAAGCTGCTTCGGCGCTACTTTGGACCCTACAAGGTCACTCGACAGCTTGCTCCACTCGTCTACAACGATGGTTGCTTGCTGGGCTAGTTGGTTCATTTCAACACGTGTAACAGCGCGCAAAACTGGAAAAGGGCAACAGAGACAGAGTGTAAAGAGCGCTGACTTCAAACTGTTTATTTTGCCGACGATACAAGGTATAAATACATACGAAAAGCCGGCGGGTAAGGGAAAGAAATAAAAAGTAAAATTCGCCATCTCCCGCTAAAGGGAACCATGTGTGGATGCGAAGCAGCGGGGAGATAATTAGCTTGAGCGGGAGGAACGTCGCCGCTCGTTTTACGGCAGCGGTCCGGGCGCTCATCGGGGCGCTGCACAGGAGAGAGAATGAGGCGCGCGCGCTCCGTCATTTTCATACCGCGGAACAACCGTGGCACCCCCAGCGGAGTATGCAGCTATCACACCACCTAGGAGAGAGAGGGGGGAGGGCACGCATACGCTGTGGTGGTGTGGGACGCGGGAAGGTGGGACGGACTAAGCCCCCCTCCAAACACATACAAGCAAGATCAAGGAATGGGGTCAACCTGGGCGACATACACCACCTGCCTGAGCAGCCTCTGTGTGCTCTCGGTCATGAC
This sequence comes from Rhipicephalus appendiculatus, assembly GCA_030522465.1. Classification (NCBI taxonomy): domain Eukaryota; kingdom Metazoa; phylum Arthropoda; class Arachnida; order Ixodida; family Ixodidae; genus Rhipicephalus; species Rhipicephalus appendiculatus. Next base: position 226,181 of record JALIZH010030925.1, on the reverse strand, counting down.
TCTGATGGCTGTGGTAGCGGTTGACGGCCTTCATATTACTACAGTGTTCTGGTTCGCATAATGGGTGCTTCTCTACTTCATGAAAGTGGCCGGACGCGGGACGGGAGACGCGGGAGGGACGGACATAGCCCCGAGCATAAGATGCTTCGCATCTAAAAAACAATCAGCAAGAAATGCACTGGTGGTACGGACAAGTCTTAATCACCGCCCTATTGAAAATTTGCCCAATAGTGGGCATGTTGGGACCCACCACCCACCATCTTGGTGGATTATGGTACTGGGTAATGGTGGACGGACGGTGGGTAGATGGTGGGTGGATGGACGGACGGTGGGTGATGGACAGACGATGGGTGGATGGTGGACGAATGGAGGATGGTGGGAGTAATGGGCAGATGACGGGTGGATGGTGGACGATGGGCAGACGGTGGGAGTACTGGACAGATGATGGGTGGAAGGTGGGTGTACGCTGACGGACGGGCAGACGGATAGGTGATAGGTGTTCGACACCCGAGTCAAGGACGAACTCGGAATTAATTGCAAAAATAGACATTGCACTTCACAGCGTCATAATAGACTACCTTCTACCATTGATCTTAACAAGCTTGTCTGTCTTCACGTGGCCACATATGTTGATACAGCACGGAATCAATGAATGTATGTTGCACGAAAGACTTGTGTTTATTTGTTCTCCGTGCTGTGATGCCAAACACATATGCGCTGCGGGCTTGCTTCATAAAGTAACTTCTGTGGAGCTTGCAGATGGCAGCAAGGCAGTTTCCTTGAGGTGGCGCAGCCGGGCTGGGGTGTGCCTTGAAGTAATTTTCCATGCATGCTACAACAGAATGAAACAAAAACAAATAAACTGCTTTTGGTGCAATATGGAGCAATAACATCAATGAAACTAGTTGCAATCACTTCAACCAAAAGCTTAAAGGCACCCTGACACCAAAATTGAAACATGAAGATGTTTGCGTTGTTTGACTGACCTGATTATGGGCACTTCTGACCGACTTTTAGTCCAGACGTTAGCTAAAATATTTTAATTTGGTGTTAAAGTAAGCGTGAGAGCTCATCTGAGTCGGCAGCACCTCGTGACGTCCCCACTGGTATGGCTATTCTGAGCCCCATGTGATGTTCCACGAGTAAAAAGCGTCTTGTCGACGTCAGAGATTTGTAGGGCTTCCACCAAACTTGAAGGACGCTTTCTAAATTCCAAAGTGTGTTCGGCGAACGCCTCTACCCATTGAGACGGGGTCGGTTAGACTGGAACGCGATGTGCCCGTCTCCCTTCTTGCATGATTGGACACGCGAGCACAGCAACGCTACGCAAGCAAAGCGCGGGCGCTGTAGAGTCCGACGCGCGGTGCGATCGGCGTCCGTTGGCGCGCCCCGGCAGCCACCATCTGCTGAAGCGAAAGATAGCGCAGCAAACATAATCAGAATAGCTTAATTCTGGTGTCCCAGACGCTTCTTTCAGCACGTACTAGCCCAGCTCTTCTTCGGTAGAAGCGGCACAAACTGTGTGCACGAGCTCAGCTCGTTTTCGGTTGGGAAAGGGTTAAAGGACGCAAAAGAGATAAAGCTATTTCCGTAATTTACTGCAATAAAGCTTCAGAATACCAGAAGATGCGTGGTAGGTGATTCATCAAAGACAGCAGGCGTGCAAACATAGACACACCAGGGAAGTCTGGACAACACAAATGCCTAATTACTAACCGACTAGCCGAATAAGGTTAGTCAGCATTTGTGTTGTCTTGACTTCTCTCTTGAGTCCGTGTTTGCATGCCTACCATTTTTTGTCATGAATCTCTACCAAGTAGCTCAGCTTCCGGGCATTCGTAAGCGAGATAATGTACAAAAAGAAGATACAAAAGGCGACACCTCGTAGAAGTCTCCACACCAGCTGTGCATGACAGCGCAGATTTTGCCAGCACCTGCTAGTCTATATTGTTTACATTGTGTTCCTACAGAGCCAATGTCTTAACATAGCAGGTTTTAGAGAATTTTAGCAAGCAATTGTGGCAAATATATGCAAAAAGACATAATATTTGCGACGTCACCGTAACGCGCATGTGCTCAAAATCATCATGAAACTTAACAAGTGAAATATTTTCATTTTCTCGGCCACTAGTTCACTTATGAAGTTTACACAAAATTGATGACAGAGCTTTTAAAGAATTTAAAAATAATTGATTTGTCTAGACTGATCTAAGGTTTCATTTTAGTGTCCTTCAACCAAAACGGAGCAGTCTAACTCTTGCCTAACTCACACGCAGGTATGATGACATCAAATGCAATTCAGGGGTGCAATAGCCAAAATAAAATTGGCAGCAATTTTTGGAACAGCAGAGTGTTACTTTTGGAGCACGAAAATCCAAATTTTGAGCACGTTGCGGAAAAAAAAACATCCATTTTTTAACGTAGAGTACTGGACGAGTTGGTACAGATTCATGTCGAAACGTAGCGCGAGGAAAACTGGACACAGCTAAGAACACACAGGACAGGCGCAAAATCCCGAATTTGGAGCAGTGTAACAGAGAAGGTTTACATTTAGAATAAAAATAAAAATACGTGCAAACCAATCAACGTCACCTAATTCGTGCGCAGTGAACGTGGACGCTGCTATTTCAATAAAAGAAGTATTTTGAACCACCCCACTGTCCAAACAATGGTGAAGTCACATTAGCATTTGTATTGCTTCTAGAATCCTTTGACAGACTGCAAATTCAAATGTGGATCTGCCAAGCTGGCGACCTTGAAATTCGGGAGGTTCATAAAGCAGTAACAAGTGGGGGTGGTGCAAAAAAAAAGAAAACTGGCGTACGGTTTTGGTTGTAGTTTCTTGAGTCTGCAGAAAGGTCATACACTGCTCCAAATGATTGCCACTAATTTTTTTTCACGTCAGCGATCACACTATTGTGTACTCACAATTATGCGGTGTATACATGCATTAGTAATTGAGGATCAAAATGTGCTGTGTCCCGTGACAAGTGCTAACAGCCCCTTCTAAATCTTAGTACGCTTCTCCGTAGCGCACCGGTGTACTGCGGCGATGGTAGCTTAAACAGCATTCTGCGCAGGATAGAACAAGGTCAAGGAATTTTGGAACCGCTACCCCCCTCCCCCCTCTTTTTTTCACGGTGCGCTTAGGTATACACGTCAGACTCTGGAGTTTTGCAGACACTTAGCGCCACCTGTCGGAGTAGTTTTGGGTAGTGAAAAGTCCGGCTCCCTTGCACAGTTTGGTGTGCAACTAGGTGCAACTAGCGAGTTGGAAACGATTAACCTATATATTTGGTGTGTTGGCGCGTTGAACGAAGAGCTACGAATTTCTCTCAGCTAGTCGGACGCGCAACCGAACCGCCATGAAGTGCGTGCCAGAACGACGGCGAAAAAAGAGCAGACGCAACAGCTCCGCGCTGCGAAGAAAGGCCAGAAAGGCTTCAGTCGACGCTACTGTTGCGTTGTGAATTGCCACGGATATAAAGTACTTCAGTTTTACTTATTTCCGTAGCTGTTGCACGAAGCAGAATGGCGAGATTCTGGATACGGGCCGTTGCGAACGTGTTGGATAAGCGAATTACTCGCGTTCTCCACAGCCGGTCGCATGGCAATTAAAGTCTGATAATGTGGGTCTCATGTTAGTGTTTTGAGTAGCCTTGACTTAGAGCCGTGGTAACCTTAACTATGAAGCTCAGCAGAGCCTCAGACCGCGGTGCGCGCCGTGCAGGAGTTAAATGCAGACTGGTGAAGCGCGCGATAAACATCGTGCACTCCGCGACCACCCATAATCTGAACTGGTCTTCATCACACAGCATCGCGCACGTACGCATTGAAGGTTCAAAGTTCTGGCTTTAACTAGCAAATGCTAACACGTGCGTCATACAAGTAAATCGCAAAATGTTCGTCGTGACCACCGTCAGGTTTTTCTTGCCCATGGTCTCCGCGATTGCCGGAGCTATCTCGGAGGCCACAGTTTTGCCTTTCGATGTACACCAAGAAAGTGAACACGCACGTATCCCCATTTGCAGTATATACAAACGGAAGGCAACCGTCAGCAGTACATTCGAGGATGCGTAATGGAACGGTTTGACGCACTGGAAGCGAGAGATGGATGTAGAATGCAACTGCAAAAGCGAAAATCGCCGCGACCATTCGTGCCTGATAAAGCAAGCATCGTACCACTGATCGTAAGAAACATTGCTCGTGTACGTACTTCATCGCTTTGACATTATGTACATGCCCAAATTTAACGCAATTAGGCGTTACAGAACGCACGTCGGAATGCCTCGAATTCGATGTCATGCGATAATCTTTTGCGCTTGCGAGTTGCAGCACGCCGAAATAACTGAAACATCTTTTGCATTATAGCCTCAGTTCACTTCGATGAGCTTCGTACTTTTCTGAAGCGAGGGTGGATTGACGTAAGAAGCTTTCCAGGTCCTTGATTTTTAGGAAACAGCCTTCAACGCGAGCGAAAGAGGAGGTTTCTATTGTGGCCTATGGACACTCGCTTGCGGACGGCTCTCCTTGCATTACCCAGTTATGGCCAGGGCGGCGATGAAAGTGCTGGTGGCGGCGTTTTTCGCAGCGCAGCCTGGGCAGAGTCTGACGTCTATAGGGCCATAGGCGTGCGCACGAGGGGCACAGGATGGGGGCGGCCGCCCCCCTCAATTTACCTAGGAGGCGGGGGGCGCAAAGTCTGCCTTATACATTGACTTAACAGGGAGGGGGGAGGGCGCTGCGATGAACCTTCACCCCCCCTGTAGGCGTGGCCTGCGCACGCCTATGTTTGGGCACAACTTCGCAGCTCGCTTGCAAGGCGCGTTCGAGCAGATAAAGTAACAACGGCGCGCGTCCATTGGTCCGGCGACGGCACCGGATATCTATCGGCGGGACGATGCAACTTCAAGAGAGAACAATGTTTTATGTGCCGCTGCTATGGCAACAAACGTGGTCGGTGGCAACACCGGCGTTCGCACTATGTGAAGTTTGTTCGCCCGCGGAATACACCGCATATGCTTCCAGCTTTAGTTCCTAACATGCTGTGGGAGCATATGGCTTTATTGCTTCCCCATGAACATAAAAACCACAACTGAACTGCTTGCGGGAGCACACGCAGTTTTTCTGCCTTCCGTCGGGCGAGAGTGTCCTTATCAGCAGCGCTCGTCGATATGCAGCGTCGACGCAGCGCGCAAGCGCGGAAGCGGCGCCGTATCGTTTCGCCCCCCCCCACGCAGAGAGGTGCCCTCAGGGTTGATGAGCATTCGGGACCCGCACCTGGCGTCCAAAGCGGGTGGTGTAGGGCACGGGTTGAGGCGTTGGAGGCTGTTGTGGGTGGACTACTGGACATGCCCAGGAGTTGGTAGTGTCCTCGGAGAGGATGTATGATGGCTTCAGTCGGTTGATGGAGACGCGGACGTTCCTCCCGCTGATCTGAAGGGTGAACGTTTTGTCATCACGACTGATTACTTTATAAGGTCCGGAGTACGGCGGTTGAAAAGGCGTACCTACAGTGTCATCGCGGAGAAAGGCGTGCGAGCATGTTGCCAAGTCCTTAAACACGAACGGGGTCGGCTTGGTGTGACGTGCTGCTGGCGATGGGCGCAGTGCGGCCATTGTGCGATGGATCCGGGCGACAAAGTCTGCATGGTCCGTGCTGGTGATGTCGGGAGTTGACGTGGAGAGAAGTTCCCCAGGTAGGCGAAGCGGCTCCCCGTAAACGAGCTCTGCGGGCGTGGCCTGGGTGTCTGGTTTGAAAGTGGCACGCAAACCACCCAAGCAACCACAGATATCCCTCGGGAATCCGATAGATATCCGTTTCGGCTGCAATGAGTATCCACTGGAGATCCGTAAATCTCCGCTGGAGGTCTATCGGATGTACGACAGATATTCAAAAAAACATTTTCGCACATTCAGTGGAGCTCCAAAACGGGATCCTGTCGTGGACATATTTTGGACCTTATTCGTATGTTGTGCCTAAATGTACAGCCACGTCCACGTCTGTGTAGAGCATGCGAGCAGCTGGTTTTAGGGGCGAAGCTCCTTAAGCCGTGGGTCGTGCGTCCTCGATGTATGTAGTAGGTAGCCACCTCTCGTTTAGCTCTTGGAATGTCCGCTAGATGGCGGTACTTGTATATGATGAATATTTTTGGCTAACGTGTGTAGTGCCGCTAGAGGACGGACGTGTTTTTCGTGGGCTCCGGAATGACAGCGACAGATAAGTTTTTTCTGCATGATTCGAGCTTGCTTTTAAATGAGTACATGTTAAATGAGTACATAAGCCACTAGATTGAAGCTTAATTGGGGTTACAACTTTGTACTGTTTCTTGTGTGACAGTCGCCTGGCTTTTTTTTTTTTGGCCACCACGTGGCTGAAGGGTACACAAGTGCTTTGAAGCATACTGGCGGAGTTTTGTGGTACCTTTTGGCTTTGAGTGCATTTGGCTTTTGGCTTTGAGTGCTTTTGGCTTTGAGTGTGAACGATCTAGCCATGGTCAAAAAGACCGTAAAGTGTTCAGGGTGCGGAATGGGATGGAAAATAGAGGATGACAAGGCAGAACAAGCTGACGCCAAGTGTAAGCAATGTGAGTTAGAGGCGAAAGTGGAAATAATGATGGCTGCACAGAATGAGCTCAAGGTAAAAATCGCCGAGCTGGAGAATGCGTCGGCGACAGAGCGAGAAAAAAATTCCCCATCTCCCGCTAAAGGGAACCATGTGTGGATGCGAAGCAGCGGGGAGATAATTAGCTTTGAGCGGGAGGAACGTCGCCGCTCTCATTTCACGGCAGTGATCCGGGCGCTGCGCAGGAGAGAGAATGAGGCGCGCGCGCTCCGTCATTTTCATACCGCAGAACTACCGTGGCGCCTCCAGCGGAGTACGCAGCTGTCACACCACCTGTCGTTCCGTAGAGGATTCCTAGAGGAAAGGACGGGGGGGGGGGACCATAGGAGAGGAGAGAGAGGGGGGAGGGGACGTGCATGCACTGGGGGGGGGTGTGGGACGCGTGACCCGCTCCGTAGAGTACATGATTCCAAGAGGAGAGAGGGGGGAGAGGACGCGCATGCGCTGTGGGGATGTGGGACGCCGGAGCCGCTCCGTAGAGTATTCCTAGAGTAGAGGAAGGGGGTGAGCGTAGGAGAGCATAGGGGAGGGGACGCGCATGCGCTGTGGGGGGGTGTGGGACGCGGGGGGCCGCTCCGTTGAGTAGATGATTCCTAGAGGAGAGAAAGGGGGTGAGCGTGGGAGAGAGAGGGGGGAGGGGACGTGCATGCGCTGTGGTGGTGTGGGACGCGGGGAGGGACGGACTAAGCCCCCTCCAAACACATGCAAGCAAGATTAAGGAATGGGGTCAACCTGGGCGACAGACACCACTTGCGTAGCCATTGCTAAGCAGCCTCTCTGTGCTCTCGGCCATGACTCTGATGACTGTGTGAGGGTTGACGGCCTTCATATTACTACAGTGTTCTGGTTCGCATAATGGGTGCTTCCCTACTTCATGAAAGTGGCCGGACGCGGGACAGGGGGACGGGGGACGCGGGACGCGGGACACGGGAGCCCCGAGCATAAGATGCTTTGCATCTAAAACGATGGCTATGGGAAAAAGGCTTAAGTCAGCTGAGGAAGGGTTAGCGAAGGCAGTCATGGTGAACAAGGAAGCAAGCGACGGCGGGAACCGGGGGGGCATCAACCCCCCATAGTGGGAGACGCGAAGGGGGAGACAGGTGCAGGGGTCACATGACCCAGTTTCCGCGAGGTGGTTTTGGGGAGGGGAGGGAGCAAAACAGCGGCGTTTGCGCAAGCTGGTGACCGAGGCAGTGGCCAGGTGCGGGACAGTCCAGCAGAAAAGTCGGAGCACGTGATAATGGCCGGGGACTCGAATTTAGCTAGATGCGCAGAAGCAGTCAAGGAACGGGTGAGAGGCGACAAACGAGTTTTAATAGGGACGTTCCCGGGACGTAGGCTGGGATCAGTGATGAGACAAGCTAGCGCAGAACTCGCAACTAAAGCTAATGGACGTAACCTCGTGATAATTGCGGGAGGTCTAAACGACGTCTTGAATGAAGAATCAGCCGAACTAGCGACCACATTGGCGAAAGGGGTCGATGACATGCGCGCCATTTTCCCCTCAGGTGCAGATAGTGGTATGCACAATACCGGAGGTACCGGTGCGTGACGGCAACCTGCAAAGAGCGGTTGTCGACGCAAACAAAGAGATATGGCAGATGAGTCGAGAGAAAGGCATCGAGGTAGTGGAAATAAACAGAGAGGTGCACAGGTGGGGTGGTTTTCCAAGAGACGGAATACACTTCAATAGGAGGCTTGGTCATGAGGTGGGTTTGCGACTTGCAGGACGCGCAGTAGCTTTTTTGGGGGGGGCACGCAGGCCCTTCGGTGTCCAGGGTAGCGTGTAATGAGGACAACAACCAGGGGGACTCTGTGACAGGTAGTATAGCGAAAAACCAGAGAAAAGGTAAAAGAAGGGAGAAGGCGCGTGTCGCAATTGGTTACATTATCACGCAGGGTGGCATAAAAAAGGCAAAATGGTTAGAGATTGAGGGACAGTTAAACAAGGAACAGATAGGTGTTTATGCGGTTACAGAAACACACCTTAGAGACTTGGAAGAGCCACCATATATTGACAATTATATTTGGGAAGGATGCAACAGGATCATATCAGAAAGGAGACGTGGGTGTGTTGCAATGCTAATTCATAGCACAGCAAAATGGGATAGAGTGAAGCAAACGTGTTCAGAGCACCTGTGGGTTTCGGGCACACTAGGTGGAAAGAAAACGTGGCTAGGTGTAGCTTACTTGTGGACGGGGAATAACTGCAGAGAAAAGAATGTGGAGATAGTGAAATGCATAAGCACCGATATTAAAGAATTTGGTCATGATGCGGAAGTAATCCTTCTAGGGGACATGAATGCTCACATACATGACCTTGACGGATATTAAGACTCCAATGGCAAGTTATTGCTAGATCTCTGCGAGCAACATAGTCTTGAAATAGTTAACGCGGGGCCTAAGTGTGAGGGACAGATCACGTGGGAAGTCGGAAACAGGCAATCAAGCATTGAGTATTGTCTCATGACAGAAGGAATCTATGACAAACTTAGAGAGATGAGAATAGACAAGGAAGGTATTAACAGCTTGGGTAGTGATCATAAACGCATAACATTACAAATGGGATATAAAACTGAAAATAAGAACCTAGAATCAAACATTGGCAGCTCGTATTTAAATGAGAAACAAATAACTAATATAGCCGCAAGAGTCGAGGAAGAAGTAGACAAACTGCCCAGGCAAAGACTGGAAGTATAGTGAGCTGCTACATGTAATCACGAAAGAAATAGAAAAAGAGAAGAAAACGATTTCTTGGAAAGGGAAGAGAAAGCCAAAAAGTTTGTGGAACAAAGAAATCCGGGATGCGATCGAGAAGCGACGTGAGGCATCACGGCAGCACAGACAGGCAAAAAAGGAGAAGCGCCCACAGGATGAAGTCAACCAAGTATGGGAAATATATTTAGAGCAAACATCTATTGTGCAGAAATTAGTCGAGGCAAAAATTAAAGGCGAAAGTGAACGCTGGATGACAGAGATTCGTGAAAAGAAGGCCGCGCCTAGGATATTTTGGAGCCACCTAAAAGCGCTAGGTAGGAAGTCTGTCACAATGCAACAACATATGGTAGATGAAGAAGGAAATCAATTGGAAGGGTATGAAGCGCTAGGTTACATCCGAAAGGTAACAGCCGATTCGTTGAAAAAGGTCGCCCAGGGGATTCCCCCGGTGAGTAAAAGTATGCAGAAGAGTACAACCGAGGAAGATGTAGTACTTGAGAATTTCAATTGGAAGAAGGCCGAAGGAAACATTCCTAAGCGCACTACTCCGGGCTTAGATGGGGTTCCCGTCAGCCTCATTAACGAACTAAAGAAGCACTGCTGAAAGCCATACAAAAGTGCTTACAGGAGAGGGAAATACCAGAAAGTTGGCGAAAAAGTAGAATGAACTTAATCTATAAAGGCAGCGGAGAAAAGGATAACATTCGCTCGTATAGACCGCTAAACATTACATCGGTGCTATACCGGTTGGCGATGCAGGCAGTAAAATTAAAAATAGAAACGTGGGTAGAGCAAAATGATATTTTGGGAGAACTCCAGAATGGATTCCGAATCGACAGGCGGTTAGACGATAACCTGTTTGTTCTTACACAGTGTATAGAAATATCAAAAATAGAAAACAGGCCCTTATACGTAGCTCATCTAGACATCACCGGGGCATATGACGTTAATCGGGAAATTTTGTGGGATATATTGAAGGAAGTGGGCATAGGTGACGACTGTATACAGCTTTTGACGGAAATATACCGAGAAAATACAGTTTGTGTAGAATGGGAAGGAATAAGCAGCAAGGACAGCAAGGGGCTGAGACAGGGATGTCCTTTGTCCCCGCTGTTATTCATGCTGTACATGGTGAGGATGGAAAAAGCGCTAGAAGGTAGCAACATTGGATTTAATCTGTCACACAAACAGCCAGGCGCGATGGTTGAGCTGAAGCTTCCAGGTCTATTTTATGCTGACGATATTGTCTTATTTGCGGACAGTCAAGATGATATACAGCGGCTGGCAGATATATGCGGAAGGGAAGGCAAGGCTCTAGGACTAGGTTTTAGTGCAACAAAATGTGGATTGATGGTATTCAATGATCACGAAGACCATGCGGTCTTAATACAGGGCCAAGAAATACCGAGGGTAAGCGAGTACAAGTACCTCGGAGTGTGGGTAAATGAGGGGGGATAGAGATATGGAGGTACAAGAGAAAGCATCGGTAACAAAGGGAAAGAGGAATGCTGCAATCATGAAGCACAGAGCGTTATGGGGATACAAAGTACGAGGTGCTTCGAGGGCTGTGGAAGGGTGTGATGGTTCCGGGGCTTACATTTGGGAACTCAGTGGTGTGCATGAAGTCAGAGGTGCAATCAGGAATGGATGTAAATCAAAGGACTGTGGGACGCCTCGCGTTGGGCGCTCACGGGAAGACGACAAATGATGCTGTAAAGGATGATATGGGATGGACAGGTTTTGAAGTGAGGGAAGCTCAGAGCAAAATTAGATTTGAAGAGAGGCTGAGGAAAATGAGGGAGAGTAGATGGGCAGGGAAGGTTTTCAGGTATTTGTATAGAAAAAGCGTCGACACGCAGTGGAGAAAAAGAACTAGGAGGCTCACCAGTAAATATACGGCTAGAAATGTGGGCGACATGGCAACAAGGAGCCTTAAGCGAAAAGTCAGAGAGGACTTATTGGATGACAGCGATGGAAAAGAAACCGGCTCTCAGTGACTACCGAAAGGGAAAAAACGAAATAAGGAGGGAGAGGTTTTATGATAATTCAAGGGGAAGCGCTTTACTGTTTGAAGCAAGGTCGGGTTGCCTTAGAACGCGTAGCTATAAAGCGAGATTCTGTAAGGAAGAACAACAATGTACATGCTGTGGGGGGAACTAAGGAAACGATGGAACATGTCCTGATTGAATGTGGCGATATCCACCCAGATATACGTGTGGGCACGAGTCTACATGAAGCCTTGGGTTTTAGGGACAACAATGGAAAGCTGAACACGTCCGCGATATAAATAAGTAAGAGACGGTTAGAGTATTGGTGGCAGAAAAGTAGAGATAAAGGACAAAAATGAAGAATGGGGAAAAATGAGGACCTTCTACCTTAAAGGGCCCCTCACCAGGTTTGACAATTTTGAGCTGACGAGCGCAATTCATACATTGAGCGTTCACGATCACGTCTGCCAAATTTTGGAACGCTACGCGCCGCGGAAATGGGTCAAATTTCAAGCTGAACGCTGCTTGCCCTTACTTTCGCGTGCTCGCGCGTAGAGAATGAGGGGATGACGTACACGGCGGAATGGCCCTACGCAGATGGCAGTGCTGTGACGTCGGTCGCCTACGTAGACGGCTGTGCACTGACGTCGACAGCTGTAGCACGTGACACTGCGAAAATTATTTGACACGACATGTGTAGTTTGTGGAATTTGTTGCTTGAATAGATGAATAAAACTTGAGAGAAATAATGAGACGCACAAAGGTAATGTGTGCGTCTTTTTCATTTTTGTTCAGTGAATTGCAGCGATATGCGGGGCTAATGTGCCTCCGTTTCGCATGCGTTCGTGTCCCCGCGGTTAGCGCATCAAGCAGACGCCAGCCCTGGAAACGAAAGTAATGTTCTGGCGCGTTCGAGCCCTCATTATGCTCATTTATTCTACCGCGTCCAAGTAAACGTAAATGCGGCACTGGCTCATGATACCGCCACTCTCGTGCCAGTGAAAAGTGAAACGAACGCGCACGGAGGCATCCATCCCGCAGAAACAGGCAATAGACCACAAAATAACGCTGGTCAACAAAACAACGCCGCACGCGTGCTCGGGGGCTGGGCTTTCTCAGCCACGTCATGCACACGTGACCTTGCGTGCCATGACGAGTTGCCCTCGCTCGCATGCCGGAGAAGGTAGGGAAGAGATTTGGCTTGCGAAGGCTACGCGGGGCGAGCGGCAAGGGTTTCGAGCTCGCCTCCTCGCATCATGGTTTCACGCCGCATTAAAATATCGGTTTTCTCAGCGCCTAATGCACCGATTGAAAAAATTCTTTTGGCATAATGCTCCTCATCGGACACACAACAACTGCCAGCGTCTAACTAAAATTTGTTATGGGGCCTGGTGAGGGGCCCTTTAAGAGGCAGAGAAATGGACCGTGAATTTATATTTTTCTTTGCTATAATAACATAAATTTAATCAATGTAGATAAGGCATTAGGCCAACATAGAAAGTTTTTTTCGAGCCTGGTGGCAGACATGTCACCGCCCCGTTATAAAGGGGACTCTCATAGCATCCATCCATCCATCCGAATATATTCAGGGGCGAAGCTCATTATGGCATCACCTCGGTGGTCCTCGGTGATCCATGCATCCTGAGTAGCCAGTAGGCACTGGATTTCGACCTCCAAGGTAGTGCCGGTGTGAGATGTCTCCTGTGCGTGATTAAACAATAAAAAAACTCACAACGTACATGTAAAATTAAAGTGAGCTGCGAGTCGCCATGACTCTCATCGACCCTTTAGTATAAATGCGCCCGATCTTACGTCATTGATGATGTACTGCGCAGAATTCGCGGAAGATTACCGGTTTACCGACGCGCCTCCGAAGCTTCGCCCACTCATCATCATTCACTCCGTGGATATGATGTCATCTCCAGTTCTCGTCTCGTTTCCGAGAGGGCGCTGTCCTATAGACATGCGTACAATATGGCGGTTGGGTGAAGGTACGCTAGATGGCGTTGGCGGTGCAGCTGCTCTTCGATTGCGCGGACCGCCGTACGAGTGCGCTTGCCGGATCGTGCTGCTTGGCGGACTATGGACGACGACCGGTCGTTGAAGTTTGAATAAAATTTCACACACACTATCGCTTTGATTACTGCTGGGCGAAACCACTGAAGATTTCACGGTGTAACCATGATTGCTTCAGTCACCATAACTCTCATCGACCCTTTAGTATAAACGCGCCCGATCTCACGTCGGTGATGATGTACCGGGCAGAATTCACGGAAGATTCACGGTTTACCGATGAACCTCCGCAGCTTCGCCCACTCATATCATTCACTCCGTGGATATGCTGTTTTTTTGCTCTGCGGGGCGACACCTTGTGGCAGTTGCGGGCTCTGACGTGGTCAGCATGACTATTAGGCAGTGCATGCTCCTGACGCACCACGTCATAGCCCGAAACTCCCCCAAGGTGTCGTCCTGCAGAGCAAAAAAAAGCCCCCCACCTCCCCGAAGGGAATCGTGAGGAAATGCGAATGCATTTCGCGCGCGCTTCACTCCATTTATATATGGTGGTTGTGGTTCGAAGAAGGAAAAGGCGCCTAATTTCTGCAGCCCGGTCGGGAGCACGGCGCAGCGCCTTTTTTTTTGCTTTTTCTTGTTTTTTTTAATTAATTTATTTATTTTTTTTATTTTTTTTTCATATATAGCTCCGCCGAGCTCCGCCGCAGACCGCTTTTAGTTAACGCGCACGCTGCGAATTTTTATTGTTCAACAACGCACAGGAGAAATCTCCCACCGGCACCACCTTGGAGGTCAAGATTCATTGCCATATATACGGGGTGGCCAGTGAACGGTTGTGCAGCGCGAGCAGTCGGTTTTTTCAACCAAGAAACTCGCTAACAGACGCTGCCTGTGTCGGCGTCGTGAGGCGAGAGAGGGAGAGGGGGGGCGTAGGAGAGAGAGGGGGGGCGCGCATGCGCAGTGGGAGTGTGGACGCTGCGGGCAGAGATGCCTAGAGAAGAGAGGGGGGAGCGTAGGAGAGGAGAAGAGAGGTGGGACGCGCATGCGCAGTGGGAGTGTGGACGGCGCGGGCAGGGATGCCTAGAGGAGGGGGGGAGCGTAGCAGGGGGAGAGAGGAGGGGAGGCGCATGCGCAGTGAGGGTGTGGTTGCCGCGGGGAGGGATGCCTAGGGGAGAGAGAGGGAGAGAGGAGGTTTTTTTTATTTTTATTTTTTTTGAAAGGGTTTGCGCATGCGCAGTAAGGGCGGTCACGCCGTACACCACCACCACCGGATTAAACTTCGCCATAAGATGCTTCACATCTAACACCTGCCGGCGCGCACACCTCCTCAACCTATCCTCCTCCTCCTCCTCCGCGGACAACGCCAACGCCAACGCCGGATGCCTGACATAGCCCGACTATGAAATGCATTCGCATTTAAAACTGGCTGCTTGCACACTATACACAGACGTGGACGCGGCTGTACAATACCTCAGTGTGGTGGAACGCATGGCGTGGGCCCAGGACCACACACGATTGGATTGAATGCAGATGACACCTGGTAGCTCTCACTTAAATTATATGTATTTGTATACTAATAAAAAATACAAAACTGTACATAAGGTCACACTCAAGAAAGTAGTTGGTTACATGCCAAAGTTACATGAAATGTCTCTACAAACGCAACTATTGTTTCTCGCCGTTCTTAGTCGTTTCGAGAGCTGGTTCTCGTGCCAAATCCATTGCGTCGATGCGTTGGTTGGCTCATGGAGGATGTCACCATGAACCCAGTTATTGCGTAACATATGGCTTGGAGCCAAAGCAGTGGCAAAAAGCACCGCCATAGCTTCAAAAGTGGTAGAGTAGCTCCAGCTACTATGCTTGCCATTGGCAGAAAGCTTGAAACAGCAACAGCCGCTTGGGACAGCCGATGGAGCAGCAGCCACCTCACCCAATCCCCGGTCCCGAGGTATGATAGACTGCCTTGCCTGCTCCCTGGACCGGTTGCCCAGCAAAAGCACATGTCTCTAGTGCTCATCAATGCCGTGTCGACGTTATCGCTCTCTGAAGTGAACGACCCGCCAGAAGTGACTGGCCTCAAACGCTGAGCAACACCGAACACTGGCACCCGCCTCTCACAACCAAAGCCTGTGTTATTCCTCTTTGTCATCTCATGGGGATGGTCTGTTAAAATGTAGTCATTTGGTAGTACGGAGAAGATCAGTCGTCTACAGGCTGTTCAAAATGTTTCTGCCCTCCTGAAAGCAATTTTGTATGGCTATTCCTGGTGCACATAGGACAAGTCCAGAGGCACTTCCAGTTGTGTTAGTTTCCTTGAAGTTGACCCACTCGTGTTTATGAGGAACCTGGAAGCGAAAAATATCGTAAGCGCATGCCCTTGCTATTGAAAAAGTAAACTATATGCATAAAGTCATGTTGGCACAGCGCAAATTGAACGAGCATAGAGGAGGGGACACAACACTGCCGCTGTGTTGTGTCTTCTCTTCTGTACTTGCTCAATTTGCACCATGCAAACTTGTCGATACTGCATCACCAACTCATCTAATTTACCATACTATTATGCATGTCCAATTTTTTTTGTGATGTAACAAACTTTCTAACATAAGTTCACCTATGTACTAAATTCCTTTTTTCTCTAAACAACAATGGATAGCAGTATACGAAAAGAAAAGTATTTTAGCAAAGTGGTTTGTTAGACCAGTACATGCATAATTGCTATGATAGCTGCACAAGGGCTAAGGAAAGAAAGCGAGAGGACAGAAAGAGTGCCCAACTCACATTTCATCACAAACATCACAAATATGCATATCACAAATATACAACAATGCAGTAATCCCATTCATCAGATAAAAACAATTCAATTTTACCATCTTGAAAAGTATTTGAAGGTATGACAGTATAGTTGCCACTTATATGAGGCTGTGTGGCCTAATGCAACTTCCTCGCTGCGGGAGTGAGTAGGTGACCTCCGTTCTGCAGAGCCCTAAAAAACGAAGAAAAAACTTTTCTCTGGATGACTACTACTAGGTCAAAGAATGCAATAACAGCTAATTACCTGTGGCTAATAGTGATGTATTTTTCACCATTGGTAGCTGCTTCACCCCAGTCATCACTCATTTGTCTGTTGTAGAATGCCTCTCTCAGTGCACTTGATTTGGTGCTAGAAAGATCAGAAGATAACATTTGTAGCACAAAACGCAAACTGAACAAGTTATTGAGAGGAAACCCTATAGTAAAGTGCAACTTGATTTTAGATAACTAGTGATTTTCCATAGAATGCCGATGACATGGCACATGACCATTTTTACAGCATGCTTGCATCAAAAATAGAACTCCAGCAGCATTCCGGCCACGGCAATCGCATTTTGATGACGGCAAAATGCTCGAGGCCCATGTAAGATTTAGGTACACGTTACAGAACACAATATGGCAATGCGCTTTGGTGTGTTCCAAGCACAGCATGCGCGTCAGTCAAAAGACATGCTTTGTCGAAAATCTGGAACTTCAGCAGGAAAGTTGAAGCAGCCTGTGAAATTTTCTATTTGACAGCCCAGGCACTCAGTGCTGCTGCGAAATCACTATACTCAGAAATAGGCTGCGCATCGAGGCACTGTGAAAGGCTTCAAGACTGAATCAGTGTTTTGAACAAGTGAGCTAGGCAGGCTAGACTCTCCTTGTGTAAAGCCGGAGGACTCAATTAGCATCACTTCTCGGGCCCAATTTGCAATGGTGTAATTGTATCTAGTTTCACAGGCCGCGGCCACAACTATTCTTTTGTCACAGCTAGTGGGCTTTACATTCCCCACAGAGACCACACACGTCAGAATTAGATTACTGGCCTATCCCTGCGAAGTGTAGGATTTGAACAATGTTATATGCACAACGAAGTGCGCCAACAGCAATTGAAAAAGTTGCATAAGTATTGTAACATTGCCAGTGTCAGTGGTCAGTCCATGTCACCGTGGAAAGGTGGGGGGCACTAAGCAACGCATCAACAGAACCAAAAGAGCAACGAAACGGCACGGCGTAAGTTAGTGACGACACGATCTTTGTCTTTTTAGCGGTCCCGGTGCAACAGCTAGCCCTTTCGATAAATCCCACAAAACGGCTCAAACGCAAGTTTAAACCACTTACCTATACAATGTCTCCAGTCGCTGGTCCATTTCGGTAAAAATCGTGGACAAAACAATGTTTCTGGCGCTAATCTGCCACTTTCCACACTTCTTTTAGAAAGAATTTAAACCGATCTCAACCAAACCGCCATAAATGCTTTTTGGATTTCGCCATGGATTGATTTGGCTTAGTCAGAAGACGAGAAAAGGCGTTCGTGTAGTGGTGGCGCGGTGTTCAAAAAGTTCAACGGCGTGGCCTGCGTGGCGTTTGGTGTAAACAACTTTTTTCAGCAACAGCGAGCAAGCGAAAAGATAAAAAAAAAGGAAAAATCGTTTTCCAGTTCAGCAAGATATACTCAATATTATTTTATTGTGGGGTCTAAACTATGTCGTTAGTTCTTTAGACTCCCGAATAGTTTTTGTAGATAGAAGAAGGCATTGCGTTCATGCACGGAGTCTACGTGCTGAGGTGTTTAATAGCATCACTGAAAAAACTTTATAAATATCCTTTGAAAATCCATCAGTGGATGTCGATCGTACATTCGTAAAAGCTCCAGAAACGGATGTCCACAATGGGATACCTAGCGTACGTCTGTCGGCCATCCCATCTTGGCAATGGATATTAGGCGCTTCCACGGATCTTGGGCGGATATCCGTGGTTACTTGGGCAAGAGCGACGGCCGGGAGAGCCTCGAGCCAGGTTGAGTTAGGGTGGCGCATGACGGCTGCCCTGAGCTGTCGGTGAAACCGCTCAATCATCCCGTTTGCACAAGGGTGGTAGCTGGTTGTCCGTGAACGCTCGAACCCGGTGGAAAGCCCGAGGAGCCTGAATAGTTGGGACTCGAATGGCCGTCCTTGATCGGTTGTGACTCGACGAGGAGTGCCGAAGCGGGAAATCCAGCCAGAGAAGGCCGAGGCGACGTCTTCTGCGGTGATCCTTTCGAGCGGCCATATCTCGGGCCATCGAGTGTAGCGATCATAGGCGGTGAGGCAATAGCGGTAAGGTGCGGCTGGTGGAAGGGGACCAATGATGTCGATGTGGACGTGTTGAAATCGTTCCGACGGCAGGGGGAATGCCCCGAGCGGCGAAGTGACGTGACGGGTGATTTTGGCGCGCTGACATTGAATGCACGTGCGTGCCCAGGTGCGGCAGTCCCGTTGCATTGAGGGCCAAACATAGCGGTCAGTCACTAGTCGTGTAGAAGCGCGGATGCCGGGATGGCTGAGGTTGTGCAACTGGTTGAAGAGGTTGCGGCGATGCACAGAAGGGACATATATATGGTCTCACTGTCCGGTTGATATGTCGCAGCAGAGAGTGTCCGTCGATCCTGGGACGACAAGCTTGTTGAAGTTGAAGAGAAGAGCCATTTTCGAGGAGCTGCTGGAGTTCGGCCTCCGTCTTCTGAGCGTCGGCGAGGGCGTCAGTCGTAATGGGTGGCAACATCGACAGCAGAGACGCGCGAGAGCGCGTCGGCGACCACATTATCCTTTCCGCTGATGTGTTGGATGTCGGTGGTAAACTGAGCGATAAAGGACACCCGTTCTGCTGGACTGGCGGAAGTTCTTCGCGGCGTTCAGAGAAGGCTTAGGTGATAGGTTTGTGGTCGGTGTAGATGGTGCAATGCTGCGCCTCGAGGATGTGGCGAAAGTGTTGGACCGCTTCGTAGCTGGCGAGAAGCTCTCTGTAGTAGGCTGGCCAGGTCGTCTCCACAGGGGCCGAAGTTGCATCGGCGAGGTTGCCAGTAGACGAGCGCGTCTTTGGGCTGGAGAGTTTCTCCGAAAAGAACGCCAACGGGCACCAGTTGTTGCCCACGCG
Source organism: Rhipicephalus appendiculatus (assembly GCA_030522465.1). Lineage (NCBI taxonomy): Eukaryota > Metazoa > Arthropoda > Arachnida > Ixodida > Ixodidae > Rhipicephalus > Rhipicephalus appendiculatus. The sequence continues at coordinate 206,909 of JALIZH010030925.1, read as the reverse complement.
CTGCATGAGGGAAGGCTCCAACGACGGTGCTAGATGCATCTGTGAAGAGGCCCAAGGCAGCGTCTGGCTTGGGATGGGAGACCAGAGTGGCGTTGCATAGGGCAGTTTTGCAGTCTTCGAACGCTTGTGTCAAAACGGGTGTCTAAGTGACAGGTTGGTTCCCCTCGTAGGCTAGCCAACGCGTCATGTAGAGGGGCCTGATATGTGGCCGCTTTAGGCACGAAGCGCCTGTAAAGGTTGAGCATGCCCAAGAAACGGCGGAGGTCTTTCGCTGTGGCAGGCCGCGCATAGTTTTTAAGGGCCAGGATGCGTTCAGGCAAGGGTCTAGTTCCTTCTGAAGAGATTTCATGGCCAAGAAACGTGACGACGGGGGGCGCGAAGTGTGCTCTTCTGGACGTTTATGAGTAAGCCGTGGTCGTCGAGACGCTGGAAAAGTTCACGAAGGTGTTGGCGGTGGTCCTTTTCATTGGGGAAGAAGACTAGGATGTCGTCTAGGTAGACGAAACAGAAGTCTAGGCCGCGGACGACGTCGTCGATGAAGCGCTGGAAGGTTTGTCCCGCGTTGTGAAGGCCAACACTCATGAAAGGAAATTCGAATAAGCCGAAGGGCGTGATAATCGCGGTCTAGGGGACGTCATCCGGGTTGACATGGATTTGCGTGTAGGCCTTCGTCAGGTCAACAACTGAGAAGATGGTGCTGCCGTGTAAGCGGTGGGCAAAATCCTGAATATGACGAACAGGGTACCTGTCGGGGATGGTGCGGGCGTTGAGGACGCGATATTCTCCACAGGGGCGCCAGCCATTGGTCTTCTTCCATACTAAAAGAAGCGGTGAGGCGTAAGGTCCCTCCGAGCGGCGGGCAGTACCTTCGCGGAGCATGGCTTCGAATTCTGCTTGAGCGATTCGAAGGCGGTCCGGGGCTAGGCGAAGTGCGGGACAGGAGACCGGGGGGCCGGGTGTAGTGCGGATGTAGTGTACGGTTGAGTGGCGCACCTCTCGGGGACGCCCGCTAGGTCATGTCAGGTCAGGAAATTCTGCGAGGAGGGCATGGTACGGCGATTGGTCTTGAACGGCAAAAGCTTTAACGCTAGGCTGTTGGGTGGTCGTGCGTTGGCCCGGCGCGGAGAGGCCTGTTGTGGCGTCAATAAGTCGGTCATATCGGCAGTCAGGTAAAACATTGTAGTACGCCAACAAGTCGGACCCAATGATGGGCTCTGCAACGTCGGCGATGACGAAATTTCATGGGAATTCACGGCGTAGGTTTTTGAGGTTGATGTTGAGGCGGAGCGAGCCGTAGGTCTTAATGCTCGAATGATTCGCCGCACTTAGCTCGAACGACGTGCAGGGGCGCTTGTCGTGCAGGAAGGCTCGGAGAAAACAGCAGATGTCAGAACCGCAATCGATGAGGAATCGTCGCTTAGTGACTTGATCGGTGACGAAAATGCGACGGCCTCTAAATTGGCAGCTCGCCGCCGTCTCCACGGGCTGCCGTTGAAGTTTCCCTGACGTGCGGCTGTGCAGGGTGATTGACATTTCTGGGCTTTATCACCGAAGCGACGATGGTAGTAGCAGTGGCCGTCATCGTTTGCTTCAAATGAATCGGCGTTGCGGTCTTGGCTTTGGGGGCGTTTTCCGGGACGCAACGTTGGGCGTTGATCCAGGTGTTTTTGAATAGAGTCCAGTTGACTGGCGATTTCGTCGATACGGCTCGTGAGCACGGGGGGTGAGCTGCGGGGCGGCGACGGCGTGGACGGGAAGACGTGGCGGTGGAAGAGAGACTTCGACGACTCGGTCCGCGATTTCGCCGAGCTGGTCCAGCGGCAGGTTCGGCTGAACCTGGAGGATGCCCTATCGGAAAACCCAGTGGCACTGTCCCAGTGCCATACCTGATTATGGGACCAGTGTGGCGCTGGATACTGGGACACTGGACGCTGGCGCGCTGCACACTGGGACACGCGTTATGGGCCAAAATCGGGCTTTTAGATTGTTTTTTTTTAATTTTGGTTATGGCCACATCGTAATTAAGCCTGAAACACGAGCACTGGGACAAAAAAAAAGAAAAAAATTTTTTAAAAAAAACGAGCGCGCAGGAATCGAACCTGCTACCTTGACGAACTACTCATTTTGCGCCTGACACGCTACCCACTACGCCACACTGGAAAGACAAGCTTCCGTTATTTTTTCTCCATGTTATAGCTAATTCCAGTATCCAATAGCAATGTTTTCTCGCTTAGAAACGCAGATTTCCGTCTCTTCGTGCTCGCGCCAACGTGACAGGAGATTGTCTGTTTGTTTTTTATGGGCTGCCTTGGATCAGAACGTCTACCTGGCACGTTTTGCACCAAATCTTACGAGCGCAATCGCAGATGTGTTGCGGCAATCGCACTGTCTCGCTAAGCGGTTTGTCATACCTACGTAGCAAACATCGTGCATCTGAACTGCTCACTGAACACTGTACTTTTCGTCACCCGTTTGAACAGATTTTCTGTCTCCTTGTTTACGTTCCGCGTACTAGATCTGCAGTAGTTCACTCTAGCCGAAACGAGAATTAGGCTTAGGGCCGCACTTCGTGAGCCACGGTCGCTGTGAAGATCGTGGATATATATTCCATTACAAAGAGTCTAATAACCGCTAAAGTGTAGTTTCGATCATAACTGACCCAGTTGAGGTCATATTTGCACATTCGATTACGCAAATCAGAAGTTGAAAACGCCGAGACTGGGCGTTGCAGCGGCTAACTGCTGCCGGTGACGTGCGGCTTTCTGCGGTAAGAGCGGGAACGACTGACTGCTAGAGCTGGTTGATCTTGATTATCAGACTAATACTACTGCCATATTGTGCTGCGAATGATGAGTTCTCTCGATGTGGTTTATAAACTACATCGACGACACTCGAGCACACTTCAAGGAAAGCGCACGCGCGCTTCACAGTGATTGCTTTAGCCTACAAGCACATCCGTCGCCTAACTGAAACTAAAGCTATATATGTGTAGCACACATGACAGAACATTTTGAAAATATTCGGTAAATTTTACGCTCGACATCTCGCGATCCAATATAAAGTCTTATAGAAAGTCCATCAAGCGCGCCCAGTTTTTTCCAATGTGCAGCCGGTGTTCCCAGTTTGCGGGCAGACACGGTACAGCGTGACCAGTGCCTCCCAGCGCGCTGTAAGACACTGGGCGACGCTGCACACTGTGTCCCAGTGCGTTTCAGCGCACTGGGCGACACTGGCCACGCTGTACAGTGCGTCCCAGTATCTCCCAGCGCGCTGGGAGACACTGGGACACTGTACAGCGTTTCCAGTGTCACCCAGCGCGCTGAAACGCACTGGGAGACACTGGAAACGATGATTTTTTCGATAGGGTGGCATGTGCGTGAGAGGGTAAATGCTGAAGCCAGATTATTCGTAGGACGGAGTCGTCAACATGCGTGCTGACCGCGAGGGCACGCATATAGCGCAGGAGTTGCGATGGCTTGGGGTCACCGAGCCTCTTCTTGCTGAAGGAGTTCACGCAACTTTCTCGTCTTCTGAAGGTGAAAGCCGTCGGATCAGTTCCCTCTTCAGGTGCAGATAGCGGTCGTCAGCCGGAGGACATGCGAGTATGTCGCGGACCTCAATTGTGCAGCGAGAGTCGAGGTGGGCGACGACGTAGTCGTAGCGCCTGCGGTCCTGGGTGATACGTGCGAGGGAAAACTGCGCTTCGACTTGAGCGAACCACACCTCAGGTAACTCTGCCCGAAACGGGTCTCTCACAAGCGTTCAAGGCGAACGGACGTGTTCTCCGGAGCTCTTGCGTGTGCGAGGGACGCTATCGCGTCTCTTGCAACGCTCCCCGTTTCGTTCTACTTTCTGTATGTGTATGTTTTTTTCTAGTTCAAATGCGCGTCGCCCGGCGAGGCTCACTTGCGTGACTGTGATTCCAATGACCATCGGTCGTTTGTCGTGTGGCGTGTTCTCTCCAACGACATGTGAATGCACCCATGGCTGAATTCGCACAGCCTGCTTCGCGCGTCCCTCACAAGGGTCATCACCGCTCAGCTAGTACGTCAGCTGCGTCCTTGGTCTCCTTCAACGTCGAGGAGTTGCATCGCTGGAGGGCTCTCCACGTGAAGGCTGCCACTATCGTGGACATGTGGCAGACGAGGCGCGCCTCCTCCTCAGCAGCAACTGCCGGCGTCTTGGGCACCCCTGATGACGCCGTGCTGCCGGGTTCATGTACGAACCCAACGGCGGCACCATCAGCACCTCTACAGCAGGCGCCCGAGCCTTCGCCCACACAAGAAAAACGCTGTTTTGACCCCAGCGTTTGCCCACTGCCTGCGGTCACACCGGACGAGCTGATGGACACTACGAGCTCCCGGAAACGAGGCCGCAGTGATGACGAGAGTGGCTGTGACGCTCCACGCAAGCATGTGCAATCAGCACCGAATTCCTCCCTGTCGGAGACGCCCAAAATCTGCGCGGGGCGCTGCCGCGTCCCGCGCAGATTTGGCAAGTGGTGACGGAATATCGACGCCGAGCATGACTGTGTCGACGCCACAACTACCTCAACATCCAGCTGCGGTTTTTCTAAAGGAAAATCCGCAACCGATGGCCATGGGCTTCGCAAAGAACAAGGACAAATCCAAATGCCGCAAGCCACCTGCTGTCCCGCAACTGCCAAAGCAGCCTGTGGTCACCACCGCAGGCTCAAACTGCCGCGCCTCCTCAGTACAAAAAGGAGTTCCTTCACAGCGCCAACTGCACGGGAAATTCTCAACCGCAGGACACCGATCCAGCCCTCGAGAATTTCGAGGATTCTAACCTGGGCATCGGCGGATGCAGATCGGGTCACATCTGGCTCCGCTAATCCGTCCTCAAGCGCCCGGATTTTCCGACCATCGGCAGGAAATCGCACAACCATCGCAACGGGCAAGTCACCACCTTTCATCTGGCACCAATATTTCTGAGCTGGACTATTTTTTCAACCCGAAACGGACGTTTGAAAACCGTAAGCGGCGGTCATAGCGTTAAGCCTAAACGCGCCCCCCCGCGGCAGCGGCACGGTGGACGCGCCAGCCGCGTCGGTGCCCGACCGGCTCTGCGACGCGCCCCGCAACGCAGCCAACTGGGCAGGGGCCCGGTTCGCGGGGACGACCGCCATCGATTCTGACCTACCAGACCAACTGGGCTGCATGGATGCGGACGACTCGGAGCCCGAGGACGGCGTCGGAACTAGCGATCACACCACCGGTACGAGCGGGGTTGCCGAAGCGTCCACCAATGCACACCTGCGGCCGCCGCTACCTCACACTCCATGGTACCGGGTGGTCAACGCTCGCCGACGGAAGGTTGTCGCCGAGGAGGCCTCCGCGACGCCACCCGCCCCATTCCACCAACGCGAGCCCAGACACGGAACCGGCCGGCCTCGCCTGCCACGCCTTCCCGCAGAGGACCACAAAGTGGTCTTTCGTATAAGAGGAGGCATATCTCCACAACAAGAAGCGGTCTTACCCTTACGCGCTGCTATACAAACCGCACTCCGAGCCCCCCTTGCCCGTGGAGGCGCGGATACGAGTACGCAAGGAGCAGAACATCGCCCTGATCAGCACCTCGGACCCAGACCTCGCCGAACAGCTGCGCCACGTGCAGACGCTCGAGCTCGGCAGCAGATCGTATGAAGTCTCCGCGTACGTGGCTTCCCCAGATAATTCCTGCAAGGGAGTAATCACAGGAGCCCTACCTATACCCACAGAGGATGCCCTCATGAACGACACCGTCACCTACCCGCCAGGTATCAACATTATCCAAGCCCGACCATTCGGAACGAATGGAGCATGCCTCTACACCTTCGAGGGCAGTCGTGTTCCCCGATACGTTTACTTTCAAGGCGTGGAATTTCGATGCAGACCTTTCCGACCAGTCACCCAAGTGTGCCACTGCTGCCTCAGAACTGGCCACCGACATGACATCTACCCATATCCGCAGGAACGGCGGTGCGGAAATTGCGGCGTGCTTAACCCAGATGAACACCACGACGGTTGCGTTTCGCGCTGTCTAACCTGTGGATCCGACGAACATCCCACCATCGACCTCGGGTGCCCGGCTCGTCAGAGGAGGCCCGGGCCTCGGGCGTTGAGAGATGGCCGCCAACTCCCGCAAAAACCCAACGCCCCTCCACTGAGGCAAAGTAATGAAGAATTGCCACCGAACAACCAACCTCGCAGCAGTTCTCAGAATGCCCGCAGCCAAGGCCCTAAGAGGACTGCCCGATCGAAGCGCCCAAAAAGACCCAACCATGGAAAGCAAACCTCACAACCTACTCAATCCCAAGCACCTCCACCCATTCAGACACCTGCGCATCCATCCAGGAACCACCCGACACCTTCTTCGCAGTGCGGCGCGAAAAGCAACGCTACGTGGCCAGCACTCCCGCAACGAGAACCCACCCATGCACCTGGCTTGGCGGCCAGAGCAGCGGCCCCGAGTGCATCTGGCTTGGCTGCCGGAGGTCGCCTAGATCAAGTCGCACAGTCTCAGCTACAGCGACGGCAGGATCCCCTGGCCGACTCTGGTAAGTCACCCGTTGAGCAGGCCTCCCAAATGCCTTCCCAATCAACACCCCATTCTCCAGCCCTCGTTCAGCAGACATGTGCCCAATACTTCCAAACCCCAGAATTCACACAAGGCCTCACGCAAATAGTTCTAAAGTTCGTAAGTGATAACCTCGAGGCTGTTAAAACACAACTGAGTGGGGAACAAGAACAGGCCCTCCAGAGGATGGAGACCGCGTTTAGTCACCGCATGGAGAAAATTGAGGCTGCAATTAATCACCTGTACGATATGCATGCTCAATCATCACCAACCCGTAAGCATAAACAACGCAAATGCGCCGCCGCTTGCTCTCCTCAGCCCACGGAGCAGGCGAACAGCCCACAATCGGGAGTTTCGACTCCCACAGCACCTCAACATGGTGAATTCTAACAATAGACAGAATGCCGGAAGAGCAGGTTTGCCTTCTCTATCCGGAAATCAAAATTCGTCTGATATCAACATATGGCAATGGAATTGTAGAAGCATCAAAAAGAAACACTCAATTGGCCGCCCACATTCAACACTCCACGGAACCACCGCATGTAGTGGCTCTGCAGGAAACAGGGTCTGCGCCTTTCTCTCTGCAGGGATATCGCGTGGCATCCGTAACATCGCGCACCGCTATTCTTATTCATAAAACCCTTCCATTCATAGACCGGACCCCTACGGAAGGTTTTTCAGAGAAAGGAACAGAGTACACCGCTCTTGAGCTAATCCCATCGAATTACACATCGGGAAAAAGACTGTTGGTAATCAACATTTACAGCGCCCCTAAAGATAAGGGCACCGGGATACCCGAAATTCTTGCTCAAACGCGTTCCCAACATCGCATCATAGTGGGCGACTTTAATGCACGCCATACCGCATGGGGTTACGTAAGTAACTCGCCGAAGGGTAACATTGTACATAACGCCATGATGCACCATGCACTTACCTTAATTACTGACCCTACTGTGCCAACGCGAGTAGGCACTAGCACCGCCAGGGACACCACGCCAGACCTCACGATGGTGAGCACACATGTGATAGTTAAAACACATGAGGTCCTGCCGGATACATTAGGTAGCGACCACCATGTGATCCGAACAGTCTTAACGCAAAATTCCAAAATTTTCCGGCCTAAAATTCAGACCCTCGTTGACTGGGATAAACTTCGCACATACATCGCCGCGGAGGACACCACTCCGCAATCCGTAGAGTCCTGGACTCAAAAAATACAGGATGCCGTTGAGAGAGCTGGTAAAAAGATTAAGAACACGAAGAATGCGCCCGAAGTTGACCCCCCATCTCCTCCATCTATGGGAGGCTCGACGAAGCCTTTCTAAACGATGGAAGCGTCAGAGACTAAACCGCAAACTTCGCCTACGTATCGCTGCAGTTACGGAGGGGGGCTGCACAGTATGCCACCCAGCTAGCTAAAACAAATTGGGAAAACTTTTGTGGCAGCTTAAGAGGAACACTTGGCACAAAACGTACTTGGAACATCCTCAGGGCCCTTCTAGATCCGACATCGACCAAAAACCACATTCACACCACTACCCAAAGGCTCATTTACTTAGAAGAGCAAAAAGGCACAGACATTATGGCACAGATAAAAAACCTTTACATTCCTCAACCCCTACCGGTAGATCCGAATGCACTCCCTTTAAGGTAAAACAGGCCCTTGCTTATATTACGCGGGACACTGCACCAGGGCCGGATCGTATAACATACAAGGTCGTCCGAAATTTAGATGATGTATCTCTACAGAAGCTCACGGATCTCTTTAACGAACACTGGAGCAAGGGTACGTTACCTTGCAATTGGAAACATGCCCAGATTAATCTGATTCCCAAATCGGGCAAATCACTACTTCTCCAAAATTTACGACCCATTGTGATGCAGGTTTTTAGGGTTTGGTAGGTTTGTTTTCAATTGAGGCAAGGCCCCTGCCCGGAACAAAAAAACGGAGCCATTTTCGAACACACCCAAAAATGTAACTTTATCACACGGCAAGAAACGAAGGAAGAAAATATAAACAACCCAACCAGAGTCAAACTACACCTACGCTATGCTATTGCGACCGGCGCTAAAGAATCGTCAAAGTTTCGCGGAATGTTCCAAAACAAGAAAGCTGTCACCGGCTGTTGCGTCGCTTGTGGTGGCTATGGCGGCGGAGTCGTCGCTGACACGTTGTCTCGTGGACAGCGCTGGCACTTGTGGGGCGGACGAGGCAGCAGGAAGGCTGACAAGTTGCGGATGGAGGCGTCTTTAGGCACAGCAGGCCGGCGACTTCCTTGACCACGTCCGTCGCATGGAGGACGGCAGCAGGCGCTAGGACTCGAGTCGGGGTGAGCAAGCAGGAACCACGAGAGCCTGGTTCCGGAGACCCTTTTGACGCTGTCGGGCCCTTGGTACTCGACTCCGTAAGTCGACAGCACCGACCCTGACACCAGCGTCGTGTCTTTCTCGCTCCTCCGGGTCTCACTCCCCTCCACGGTGGTCCAGCTGCCCGGACCCGCTGCTCGGACGAAGGGAACGGCCCCGCCTCCAGTATCGCCCAGTTCCGAGGACGTCTGGAGGCAGACGCTGTCGGGCCCCTTTGTGCTCGGGTCCGTAACCCGACGGCACAGACCCTGGCACCAGCGTCTCGTCCGAGCCGTCCGAGTCCAACTGCTCCACGGCCTTCTATCTCCTCCTCTTCCTCTTCTTTCCCGTTTGCCGTGCCACCTTCCAATTGGTCGTGACCACACGTGCCATGCCCCGCCGTCGTCGTCTTTTTCTACGATGTGCCGCACGTGTCCGTTGCGCGGTGCATCTGTCGCGTCACACCACGGCGTTTGGAGCTCTCGCGCCACCAACACCAACACACTAATCACACCGTTGTCACATTGTCGCGTAGATTCCACACTCACTCATCACACCCATCTCCCTCACGAGTTGTGTAGGCAAACTTTTTGAGCACGTCGTTCTCCGGCGACTACAACCACATTTAGAAGCTCATAACTTCTTTCCCAACACCCAGTTTGGCTTTCGCCCCTACCTATCGGCGCAGGATGTCCTCCTGCATGTTAAAGAGACCCTATTTCATCCCAAACGACGGACGGCCCGAACCAGAGCCATTCTCGCATTACACACACAAAAGGCTTTTGACAATGTAGGACACGAACACATCCTTAGGACACTGGCCACCACTGGATGCGGCCGTAGGACCTGGCATTATGTCAAAGCCTTTTCGGAAAATCGCACCGCCGAGCTTAGATTAGGTTCACTCACATCCACCACTTTTGCCCTCCCGAACAGGGGTACACCCAGGGAGCGGTCCTATCACCACTCTTATTCAATGTAGCCATGGCCCCATTGGCAAAAGCCCTCACAGATATTCCTAAATTACAGCACGCATTTTATGCGGATGATATGACTCTGTGGGTGTGCCATGGATCCATTGGGGAGGCACAAGATCTTCTACAAACAGCTATCAACGTCATCGAGAAGCATATTAGCACAATGGGTCTTCACTGTTCGTCAGAAAAGTCCGAATTACTTACAATTAAACCCCACACGCGCGACCCAAGCATTGACCTGTTAGTACATGGTCAACCTGTGCCAAGAGTACATAAAGTCAGGATATTGGGTCTACACATCCAATCAAACTTAGATGCAAACTTCACCTTGAACCTTCTTGATAAGCAAATAAAGCAAATTTCAGGACTGATTCGCCGGATTGCGTCGCGCAATCACGGTCTCTCTGAAAAGGACGCAATGCAAATTGTTGAAGCTTTGGTGGTAAGTCGCCTCGCTTATCATCTTCCATATCACCACCTCACTCAAAAGCAAATACAACGGGTGAACACTCTAATCAGGCGGGCGGTCAAGACCGCGGTGAGGCTGCCGATGCGCACCAGCACTACTCACCTCCTACAGACCGGTCTATATAATACCGTCCAGGAAATTATAGAGGCACAGAGGAGCAACCAACTCTTGCGCCTCTCTCGGACACCCACAGGGCGGAATCTGCTCCGAACCCTGAGGCTCGAGCGAAGCGACACGATGCGTAACGAAGAAGCATGGTCCCCTATTCCGATAAAGGTCGCGGCGCACATGCAACTCAAACCATTGCCACGCAACATGAATCCACAACGCCACCCAGGCCGACGCAAGGCACGCGCTGATTATTACACACGGTGGTACAGAAATCGTGATGACGTCCTTTATGTCGACGCTGCGGTAGGCCCGCTTGAAGGAACGGCCACGGCTGCTGCTATGACAGAGGACGGACGCATTAACATATCCGCGTCGATTAAGACGGCTCGCCCCGACGTGGCTGAGGGGGGTCGCACTAGCCCTAGCAGTGGCGCATGCGGCCGCAGATTCTACCATTACAGAAATCTGCACCGATTCACAAAGCGCCTATCGATATTTCCGTCAAGGCATAGCGCCAAACACGGTTTCACGCATTTTGCGAAACATTCCTTCGCTTCACCATCCGGTGACTATCACGTGGGTGCTTGGGCATGAGTGTATCCCCGGGAATGAGCGCGTTAATGCGCATGTCCGAGGTCTTTCCATCCGGACCCTGGAGGACCGCTCACCCAAACCCGTGAAAAAGCCAGAAGAGGGAATCTGCACCTATCATCAGGTTACGTCCTATTACAGGAACGGCAGACGCGATTTGCCTGCCCCTCACTACTTCCTTTCCCCTAATCAGAGCTTGGTCTGGCGCCAGCTCCAGACGAAAACATTTATTTCCCCCTATCTGGCACATCTATTCTACCCAGCTCTCCATCAACCATATTGCACCACCTGTGGGGCTCCCCGGGCGGATCTGTTCCACTGTTTATGGAGCTGCCCAAAACCGCTGGCGATAGACCCTATTCCCAATCCTTCCTTTTCCTCGTGGGAGGCCGCTCTTCGGGCCACTGGCTCGGACGACCAGCTGAGACTGGTCGACCGCGCCTGCCTTGAGATGTCGGCCAGGGGGGCTCCCGGACGTCTAGGGGCCCAACCACACTCACTTTAATTGTTTCAATAAAGTTGTACCCATCCACCCATCCCATCGAGAATTTCACGCTGGTGCGCTCAAGGGGCGCCCGTCGACGTGCAAAGGCACTCGCCGCGTCCCCTGTGGTTCCCACTGACCCGGCCGTAGCAGGGACAGTTTTATTCCAGCCGTCAGCACCGAACGGCGCCTTCATCCTGGGATCGCGCCTGACGCTGGCGTCTGCGCTATCGTCGCGGCGTGGCGTCATCAAGGTGCGCGTCAACAGCCGAAGAAATATCGTGGCAGCCGACGTGTGCTCACGGGAGTGCCTGAAGGAGCTTCTTGGTGTCACGGAGCTCTGCGGCATCCCTGTATCCGCCCGGGTTCCCGGCGATCGAGGATTCAGCACGGGATATCCGCACGGTGTGGACGGCGACCCTGCAGACAACGAGCTGCTTGTCTATTGAGTCGAGTGTCCCGGTGGTGTCTGCCGCCAGGACCGGGAACACAGTGACGCTACGGTTTGCCGGCCCTGTTCCACCGGAGCACGTGAGCCTCTACAAGCTGCGGTTTCGGGTGCGCCCTGCCAGGCCGCGCCCACTACAATGCCTGCAGTGTGGCCGTCTTGGTCATGCAACAGCCACCTGCAGGCGCCCCAACTGCTGCCTACGCTGCGGTAGAAGCCACCCCTCAACAGAGAGTTGCACTGAGAAAGCTCTATGTGTCAACTGTGGTTACAACCACCCTTCGAACACTCCTGCCTCTCCTAAATGGCAAGAGGAGCGCAAGGTGGCAACCATCATGGCCTCCTCTATGGTCCCCCCTATCAAGGCGAGCTGTGCGCCCAATGGTACGTGAGGAGACTCACTCCCACTTTTCGGGCCCTCCTGCCACCAGCACGGGCATCCGCACTTATGCCCAGGCTGCCAGCAGTGCATCGCGTCCTGTACCACCCCCTGTCGACCGGCAGGTTGGTGGTCATGAGGGGCTACCCGGTCCCGCTTCCAAAGCGTCTCCTGTTTCCCCTGCAATGAGGCCGTCTGCAGAGCCCGTGGCGCCACTGCGTGATCCGCGGGACGCCATCATCGCATCGCTGCAGCTTACGCTGCGGGCCGTCGGCGAGCTGCTCCCATCGGACAGTCCACTGAAAGCCATCTGTCTTCAGGCAGGTGGTCTGCAAAACACTTCCAGCCATCATGGCTAGCTGAAAAGGGCTCAGATGCCGCTGAAGTGTTCTGCACCTACCCGCGGCTACACAGAGGGACCTCCTGTTCCCTGTCCAACACCACGCCGATGTCTTCAAGGCGGTTCACTTCCTTGAAGACATTGGACTGGACTACTGGCTGCAGAAGCCATCCGCCACGTGCCGCTCCCTTCTTCTTCTCTTCTCTTTCCATCTTTATTTTCCTCTTCCCTCACCCCTACAGACGCTGAGACGTGCTCCCATTTAGGGTAGCAGAAATTGCGTCTTTTCCTTTCCTCAACCTATCCTCCTCCTCCTCAAAACGGTGGGAGCTTGACGGCGACGCGACAGACGTCCGTCTCAGTGCCGGCCGCAGCAGTGTGAGCGCCTGCGGCCTTCTGCAGTGGTCGCTGCCAACGCGGCAGCGACCACTGCAGAAGAGCTTTGGGGGGGCGTTATCCGAGCGGGGCTGTGCAGAATCGTCAGGCGAGTGCGGTTCATTTTGCATGCGTTGCTGCTGTTCCTGGAGTTGTTGCTCTTGGGTCTTGATCAGCTGTTGGGCCTGCACTTGTTGCAGTTGTCCTTGGTGAAGAGCGGCAAGCGCTTCCTGGTCGGCCATGGCGGTGCGGTAAGTTCGCTTTCCGGGTCACCAGATGTGGGAGCATATGGGTTTATTGCTTCCACATGAACATTAAAACCACAACTGAACTGCTTGCGGGAGCACACGCAGTTTTTCTGCCTTCCGTCGGGCGAGAGTGTTCTTATCAGCAGCGCTCGTCGATATGCAGCGTGGACGCAGCGCGCAAGCGGCGCCGCATCGATTCGCCACAGTGCCATGCTTGCAACTAGAAAATTCATATTTCTGAACTAGAGTAGTTCATACTATGGTATAGATTCACCATGGCGCCACAGATTGGTACCAGCCAGACGGCAATAGGAGGAATGTGTTTTGTGTTCCACTAGGCCCTCGTGACAGAAATCATATGGCTTTGAAGATGTGTGCACAAAAGATGAACAAGCACTGTTTGCCTCTGGAAGCATTACTTTCCTGTGTGCCTGTCTGCAACAAAAGAATTTATGCCACATGCATCTCTGCGCTGGCATGTTACCGAAGTACTACAAGTATTCAACAACTATAGGACCGGATGTTCACAGCGATTTTTAACGTTCAATCAAAGCAGAGAGAGAGAGAGAGTGGTTGGGGAAAAGAAGAAGATAAAAAAGGACGCTATTTTCTGCCTCCCGACGTGGGGGCACGGCTCAGCGCCCTTACAAAAGCAAGGAGTGACTGCAAGCCTGTGTGGTTCTCGATAAGAAAGAAAATACTACAAGGGTCGATAGAGTGTACAATTGTGCTTTTTGTATTGCCCGAAAGTGCTGTAGCACTTTAAAAAAGAGACCACCGTGAGAGCACCACCTCACTCTCAATACACAGGACTGCTTCAAAATGGTGCTGCAGGGAAGTTTCACACGTTAAAATGAGAACAGCATAAAGGAACGCAATATTGCACAAAACATCACAAGCCATGGTGTAATTGGCATAGCTGGAAGGGGGATTTGGAATGCCCTCAAAATTTTGAAGTGTACAAATGCATGCACAAATGCATGCACAAACACAAACATATGTAAAGTAAGGCTGGATCACAACCACTAAAAAATTTCTGGCTATGCCCCTGCATGGTGTGTATGTGTCTGTCATTCTGTGCTACCTTCACTACAACACTGTAGCAATAACAGACATCTCTGCTGCACCAGGGCCTATTTCCTTGAATCGATGCAGGGATTGTGGGCAGTGCCATTACTAACAGACACATGAAAACTGGAATAATGCCTCTTACACAAGGATATATGAACAACACAGCACTGTAACTGGTTTATAGGCTTGAAAAGTTCTGGTGCCTGAGATAGGTTGCTTTTATAGATTAAGCTTAACTTGGAAATCAAACGACACACTTTAGTAGCTTTAGAACTAAATACACTTGAAATCTGACGCTGACGTGCGGAACATATTGTCACGGACAAAGAGAGGGTCGTGGACAAGAGAGGGTCGCCTTTATCTATGCATTCAAGGAGATTCCTACACTACATCAGCAGTCCTATATGTTCCTTTGCTCATGTGTAGCAGATGAAACTTACTGAACCTCGCCACATGTGAGCAGGCACACATAAATTGCGAAACGCTTATTTTGTGGCAACAATAATGTCAAAATTGTGTACGACAGAGCCTTGGCCTACCTGCATTTGGTCATTACTAAGGTTCACATCAGCATTGGCTGCATGCGGTCATCACCAGCTTCACCAGGACAGGAGCAGGCTGCAACAGTTTCTTTATTAAAGTATTGCCAAAGATTCGTTCTGGTTTGTTGCCAATAAAGTCTGGTAGGACAGGCTTTGTGAGAAAGTTGTGTAATAGGCTGTTGCCAGTCAACTTAAAGCTTAGGCCAAGCAGGCGTCGTCTCACGCAAACCTTACGTTGAATAATAAACGGCTCAGACAAATACAGGTATATTTTTAACTTGTCTCACCAAGGCACTAACACATTATGAACTGATTAACTTATATGTTTGAAAATAACAGCAAGAAGATTAAAATATTTTAACTAATAACACAAAACATCCCCATCAGCCGCCTGCTATAGCGTGCCTTCGACGATTACCCATCTAAGAAAATGTTAATAAATGTTATCTGTAATTTTCGAAGCCTCATGGTTCATGCGATTATTGCTCAATACACTTTCACCTGGATTCTGTTGATTGAATGTTCACAGTATGTACATTAATGAAAATTGCCGAGTTTTTGCACAGTTTCTGTGGTCTGTTTACATCCGACAAAGCTCAGCATGCCAGTGTTGCACTGTGCCATGTCAGTGGATTTACATGGCAAGTTGGGCGAGCCGGTACATTAACATGTTCGGTTGAACGTGCCGCGCGGCACAGATGAACAAACCAGAATTCGATGACACTCCGTTCCTCGTCTGTGTCAGCTGCACGTTGAACCAAACAAGCCATGGAAGTGCCATATTTTCTACCTTAGATTCAGGGTGGCTTATTTCTGTCTTTAGCCACATACACATTGTGCAACCATATTTCTAGCATACTTTATCCACGTGAAAACTAAAATTTATGGTTCCCTAATACAGCCTGAGCTGTAGTTAGTGGGCACGACAATAATGCTGCTTTATGATACTCGCCAGTCATAGAACACTGCAGCCCACCTTTCGCACCACTGTAGAGCACGATAACCTATAAATGGTTTTGCATAAATGACTAGCATGTAAACACAGTGATGAGAACTTACTACGCGCTATTCAGCTGCGAAAGTTAGGAAACAATACCAATCCAAAAAAGGCAGAGATTGAGGGTAAGATGGAAGCTTGAAGAGAAGAAACATTCGTGAACTCGCGGTGCCAGGGACACCCTGTGTTCATGAATTATCCAATACCAATGTCGCACGTAACTTCAATGCGCGAACGTACGTACAGTGCCGAAATAAGTTGAAAATTCAGCTGAAAATAATGTCTAGGGTTTCACATCTTGAAACCACGCTATGATTATGAAAGACGCCGAGGCGGAGGGCTCCAGAAATTTCGACCGCCTGGTGTTTTTCGCACTGATAATGCAGAGAATACGGGCCTCAGGCATTTCGCCTTTATCGAAATGTGACCGCTGCAGCCGAGATCGAACCCGCGACCTTTGTGTGAGCAGCGGTGCACCACAACCACTGCTCCACCGCGGCGGACTCAAAATTCAGCTGAGAGTACAGCTAGTCAAATTACTTCAACATACACGAAGGATGCAAAATGGGTCATACCGACCGTACTAAATACAGTCTCATGCCGCAGAAATTCTAGCAAATCTACTACATTCGCTATAGCTGGAAAGATGATAAAGAGTGTCCGAGAGTGCTGTTCTGAACGCTTTCGTGGATCACGTTACTTAATGACGCACAAAATGCTCACTTAAAGAATAATATCCATTGAAACGCTTTATTTCTCCCACTGTACCGATTCACGGTTCATAGAACAACACGGTGGCCGAATGTTATTTTTTCCTTTAGAGCTCATGCAAAATAAATGAATGTTGAACCTTCGGTTTCACTGCGTTACTCCAGGTAATTTGAGAAGTGTAAATATAATAATAATTGTTTGGGTTTAACATCCCCAAACCACGATATGATTATGTGGGACGCCGTCCTGGAGGTTCACAAGGGTAGCGGCTTGGGCTTGTTGGAAGTTCATGACAGTATACTACTAGCGCGGGAACACACGGACAAGAAAGAGGACGACACACTGCGCTGTCTTACAACATTGTTTTATTGCTGCAGCCGTAACATGCGCTTAAATACATGAATGAATGAATGAATGAATCTTTATTTCATCTTGAATACTTTTTTTCAAGAAAGGTACAGGAGCTAAAGGCGAGCAACGCCTGACAGGAACCCCTGCACCCGCAAACATGTTAATACACCATATTACATTGACAGTGAACGAAAAACACACAAAATCGTAATACATCTGCGATACAATTCATCAGGAAAACAGAAAAACTTACACACCATTACGCTCGCATAGTTATTATGCTACTATTTTCTTCAAAATGTAGACCATGACATATGAAAAAAAAGAGAAATGCTGATAGGTAGCAATACGCAAATAAACAAAAAAAAATGTGAAAGAAAAAAAAAACAAAAAAAAAGACAAAAGGAAAAAATCTAATATATAAAAAACGGTAAGATGCAGCGCTGAACATATAAATTACAACTGTAGACAGAGATGAAGATCCGAACGTAAGCATATACGTAATTACGTTAGAAAAAAAAACCAATAAAGAAACGAAACACAAAGAACGCACTTGATATTTACAGATATATATATATATATATATATATATATATATATATATATATATATATATATACATACATACATACATACATACATACATACATACATACATACATACATACATACATACATACATACATACATACATACACACATACACGCACATACACATATGTTTTAACAATCACTCTCTCAAACCCTGTGTTAGGTAGCATTTCCTTTACATTATTTTTGAATGCATTTCTAGTCGTAGTGAAATCAATATTAGCTTCTTGCTTATTTAGTATTGTTAGCACTTGGTAGCTGGTTGTTTGTTTACCATAGTTAGTCCTTGTTTTTAGTGTCCGTCTTCTCTTCAGTCTCATATCGTATGGGACTTCGTTACTGCTTCCATCTAGATGTAGTGCATTGGTATGTATATACTGTAGTAATTTGAAATCATAAACTTGGCGTGCTTGAAGCATTCGATATTTTCAAAATAGCGGTGACGTGCTTAGTTGGTAACATGGTCCCTGATAGTTTTCATAAATGCGCAATATCCTCTTTTGTAGAAGAATAAGCCTGTTGTAATTGGTTTTTGTTGTGGTACCCCAGACCAGTATTCCGTAGGATAATCTGGAGTAGAACAATGAATTATACAAGTTTCGCTTCAGCCAGATAGGTATCAAGGGTGCAATTTTATACAAGCATCCAACAGCTCTGGACAGTTCGGTAACTAAATTATTAACATGAGCATTCCACGAAAGGTGTTCTTGGAACCAGACACCAAGAAACTTTTGCTCTTTAACCCTAGTTAACTGTTGCCCTTGAAAAGTTAGAACTATTTCCTGGCTGATATTTTTGTTTAGAGCACGAAATATATAGCATAGTTTGTTTTTGCTATATTAAGCTGCAGCCTATTTTGTCTTAGCCAAGCCGAGAGCAATGCTAGGTACTGGTTGGCCTTAGTTTCCATATCTTTTAAGTATGTGGATTTAAAAAAGATGTTAGTGTCATCGGCATACATAATAATTTCAGGAGAGTTGGGTATAGTTACAATATCATTAATGTAAACAAGGAATAAAAACGGTCGTAGTATTGAACCCTGTGGAACTCCCTGTGATAACGTTAGTTTCGATGATGTGGCGTTTTTTACTTGCACAACTTGATACCGGTGACTCAGGTAGTTTTTAATAAGCTCTAGTGCTACTCCCCGCACCCCATACCTAGACAGTTTGATGTATGTATACTGCGCGGTAGTAAACACGGACGACAAGAAAAGACAAGGACAAGCGCAGACTATCAACTGAAGGTTTATTTTTCACAAACCACATATATAAGACTGAAACAGATAAAGAATACAAAAAAAACCTACAAAAATGATGATTTAGCTCCTAACAATCAACAAATCTTGAACATTTGATAAAAGCAGATTCATGATCCATGTGCGCCACTTGCCAGATACCGTAGCTCTTTATCTAGGAGAGCTAACGACGGTTTGCTTACGCAGTTTCCTGGTTCCCGTGCCATTTGTTCGGCTTCGGTTTTATCAAATGTTCAAGATTTGTTGATTGTTAGGAGCTAAATCATCATTTTTGTAGGTTTTTTTGTATTCTTTATCTGTTTCAGTCTTATATATGTGGTTTGTGAAAAATAAACCTTCAGTTGATAGTCTGCGCTTGTCCTTGTCTTTTCTTGTCGTCCGTGTTTACTACCGCGCAGTATACATACATCGATCATGAATCACCAACTGGCCCAATCGTCCACCTTGCCTAGACAGTTTCTCCAGCAGGATATCATACTTTATGGAATCAAACGCTTTCTTTAGATCTAGAAATAATCCAAGTGTGAAATTTTTGCTATGTTTGTAAGTATGCCTATCTTTGATATAGCACAATGCTTTTTCAGTTGATTTGTTTTTTTTGAAAACCATATTGACTGCTAGACAGGATTTTGTGTTTGTCAAAAAATGAAACCAGTCTTTGGTTAATCACAGTTTCAAATATTTTCGACATAATTGGGAGGACCGATATGGGTCGGTAATTGGATAAATTATTTCTAAGTCCACCTTTAAATATAGCTGTTACTCGTGCTATTTTGAGTCTCTGTGGGAAAACGCCTGTTGATAACATGAGATTAATAATGTGAGCAATAGCCCCCGATATAAACTGAGACACTTCTTTTAATTCCTTCGCACCAATCTCGTCAATGCCTGATGCGACGTTACTTTTAAGCCGTCTTATTGACGCCTCCACTTCAGCAGTAGATGCTGGTTGCAGGAATATTGTTTGTTCAATCATACGTACAGCTGGGATATTAGTGTCACAGTCAATTTGATTTGGCTCTTCATAACATCCTGCCTTTATGAAATGTGCGTTCATTAAATTAGCCAAATCTTCACCATAAAAAGTTGTACCATTTATAGTCATTTCTTTTACATCACCGCACTGTTTCATTCTATTAGTTAGTGCATTTACCATTTGCCATACCTTCTTTGGGTTATCGTAGATGCTCTCAAATTTTGCCGCGTAGTAATTATTAGCTTTTCTTAAATCAGCGTTCAGAGTATTTCGAAACTTTTTGTATCTACAAAACACATCAGGATCCCGACAAGTAATGAATTCGTGGTATAACTTATTCTTAGCCTTTATACCATGATACAGACCTTTATTTATCCACGGTTTTCTGCACTTTTTATTTCGCCGCACCACGATTTCCTTGAGAGGAAATGCTTTGTCAAAACAGCGATGAATCACGGAGAAAAAAAATGTCGTAGGCAATGTCGGCATCTGTTTGCTCTAATATAATGCTCCAGTCAAGCCCTTGAACTAAGTTGCTAAATACTTCGCGTGAGATGTCATTTAGGTTTCGTCGAAAAGATATCTGCTCATGAGTCACTTTCATATAGAGTAGTCAGTAGAAATACTGGCAAATGGTCACTAATATCGGATATAAAAACACCCGGTTTAGTGTAATCTGTGCAGAGGTTTGTTATGCAGACGTCCAATAACGTAGCACTATGTGTTGTGATTCTAGTGGGTATATCTACGTAATTTGTACAGGCATATGTGGCGAACATGGTTGTAAATTCTCTAGAATACATATCTGATGATTTCAGATCAATGTTTATATCGCCCATAATGACAAATGAACTCAAACTTATGGAACTGTCACACAATAACGTCTCAAAGAAACGAAGAAACTTTTCTTGTTTTCCAAGGGGTGGCCTATACACAACCACTGCGAGCATCTTGCCAATGCGTAGAGCTAAGCATTCGACGTCATCATTTATGACGGAAAGGTGAGGCAACTTTTCACAAGCAAGCGTGTCCTTGAAGTAAATAGCAAGGCCCCCCTCCCCTCTTAACGCTGCGGCACAGGTGCTCAGAATGGTATCCAGATAGATAAGGCACTTCGTTTCCGTGAATCCAAGTTTCCGAGAACATTATCACGTCAAATGCCACTGTACAAGAGCCAATAAAGTGACTGATCTCGTCAACTTTATTGCTAATGCTCCTGCTATTAATATGTAGAAAAGAAAAACGCTTTGCAGGGAGTGAAAATTCAGAATTGAAAGCGTTAGTCGTGTAATAATTTGTATCATGTTCTAGCTCGAACATGACGAAAATGAGGACAAAAGATGCTCAAAAGACGTACGCTAGAAAGTATGCCACTAAGCATGCGCAGCAGCATCAGCACCTATCTGAATAAGATCAGCTTGTGTGGCGATACGGACTACAGGCGAGCCTTCATCCTTTCTTGCCAAAATTTTGCCGCTGTTCGTCCAGACGAATTTCCAGTTGGCAGCTTTCTTTTTTTGGATTGCAGCTGAAAGCAGCGCTTTATTAGCCTGTGTGAGGTTCTCGTTTACGTAAATGGGCGTCTTCGCCTCACTTCCAAGCACTGAGCTGTTTATATCCTGTTTTCTGCATTTTGACAAGAACACATTTCGTTTGCTCCGTCGCACAAAACGAGCAATAATGCTTTGCGCACCCTGCTTTGAGCTACGTACCCAGTGACACGTGTCGAGATCAGCTGCGTCTACAGCCTCACCCACAGTTTCCCCAATTTTTTTCATTGCGAGCACTGGATCGTCTCCAACCGGCACTCCCTTTACTTCTACATTATTCAGGCGCTGATATTGCTCTAGTTCTTCACACTTCTGAGCAAGCCTCTCGTTTTCTGCTTTCAGTGCTTTGTTCTCGTTTACAATGCCATGCATTTCCTGCCTGAGCTGTTTGATGTTTTCCGCTATGCCCTTTACGTCATTGCATATGTCCGTACAGAACGATACGCTGTCCTTCAGTTCCCGCATGTCCGATCTGTAATCTCGCTTGAAATTTTCGAATGCTTTAACTCACGAAGGTCTTTCACATCCAGAGCATCCTTATCAGAATCGCCCCCCAGCGTCTTTTGGAGCTCCCTTTGGCATCACAAACACTTTACGCTGAGTTCGGCAGCAGTGCACAGAAAAACCCACACTAAAAGACTTTGTGAAACAAAAAGTCTCACCTGTAAAGCAAAATGAATTTTTTTAACGTGTGCGTCTTTCGAAGCACCGCTGCCGAACTGAGCGATCGACGAGCAGTTGCAGGTATATATCCCAGACGGTTCCCTGGTGGCGTTTGTGTCGGTTGCCTCTGCGCAGATCCTTCACGCAGGTTGGCTAGGCACGCTGGCTGGTATCGTACGTCTTGGCCGTCCGGCAATGGTCACGAGAAGCCTAGTTCCCGCTGCAAGGTGCTGCGGAAACCACACCGGTTGTCTCGCGATGGCTGTAAAGCAAAATGAATTTTTTTAACGTGTGCGTCTTTCGAAGCACCGCTGCCGAACTGAAGGCGCAACTCAGAAGAAAGGAGGAGGAAAAGGAGGAAATGCGTTGACTCAGCAGACATCTAACAGGTGATAACTAACACCCCGAAAATAGCTAAACACTTCTTTTATCAATGATTTTTCACGATCCATCTAAAAAGTTGATTTCACACGGGGCAAGGGCAACGGAAGGGGAGCTGACGCAATCACTGCCCAGCTTTCTGATGCGATCAGCTTCAATGATTTCGCGCGTGAGCTGAGACGGATTTCTCGCCAGCACGTGCGTTCTCGTGAAAATGGGCGCACAGCCGCAATCCCTGCAATGAATACCCAAATGTTTATGCTGATTGTTAAAATTGTTCTGGTGCTCATTAAGTCGCTCATTTAAGCACCTTCCGGTCTGCCCAACATATTTATCACCGCACGACAGGGGGATTTGATACACCACGGCTGTGGCACAAGACACAGAAGGATCTCTGTGCTTGACAGTGCAGGAACTTTGGGGCTTAGCCGGATTGTTCACTCGCTTGCACATTTTTGCCAGCTTCTCCGGAGCTGAAAAAACCACCGTGACACCCACACGCTCACCAATTTTCTTCAGTCGATGCGACATATTGTGAATATATGGGATGACAACGAAAGATCGCCTGACAACAGACTGGCCATGTGAGGATGTAGCATCCTCACGTTTGTTGCATTTGAGCAGCTGTTCTGCAATAGCAGAGATCATGGTCATAGGGTACCCCGCACATGAAAGGCGATCAACTTGTGCTGAGAAGCTACTTTGCATAACATGCGGGCATGATTTCTTGAGGCTATTCATGAGACATGATTTAATGATACCTCGCTTGACGAGCTTTGAGTGCGCAGAGGAATAGGGTAAAAGTGGCTTTTCGCTCCTGGGTTCAAAAAGCGAACAAGTGTGGTCAATTGAAAGGCATAGCCTAAGGTCCAGAAAACGTAAGGAGTCATTACTGGGCAGCTCATGCGTCAACTCAAGTGGGCACAACTCTTCTTTGAAGGTATTTAGGATACTCGAAGTAACAGGCTCGAAAACGTCATCAGAACAATCAACAAAAACCAAGAAATCATCTACGAACCTACAAACTTTCTGGGTGGTATCTAAGCGATTATGAATATGGCGGTCATGATGAGCGAGATAAATGTCACTAAGCAGCGGCGCTAGGCATGAACCTATGCACACCCCTTTCTTCTGAATGAAAATCTTATCATTTCATGAGGTGAACGACGATCTTAAATAGAAATTTAGTAGGTCCAGGAAGCCTTTAACTGAAACACCTGCTGCATTTTGAAAGGCGACAGTGCCATAGGTGTCAATGCAATCTTCGATGCATTGTAAAAGCTTATCATGCGGAAGGGAATAATAAAGATTTTCTGTTTTAGAAAGCTGATGACATCCCCAGAATCTTTAACTAAGAAAGCGTCAGCTCCCCTTCCGTTGCCCTTGCCCCGTGTGAAATCAACTTTTTAGATGGATCGTGAAAAATCATTGATAAAAGAAGTGTTTAGCTATTTTCGGGGTGTTAGTTATCACCTGTTACATGTCTGCTGAGTCAATGCATTTCCTCCTTTTCCTCCTCCTTTCTTCTGAGTTGCGCCTTCATGTATTTAAGCGCATGTTACGGCTGCAGCAATAAAACAATGTTGTAAGACAGCGCAGTGTGTCGTCCTCTTTCTTGTCCGTGTGTTCCCGCGCTAGTATACTGTCATGAACTTCCAACAAGCCCAAGCCGCTACCCTTGTGAACTTTATTTCTTGTACAATGGGCTCTTTTCCCTCTTCGTCTCCTTTGTTTTCCTCAGCTAGCCCTAGTGGTTTAGCATGTCTTTTCACCGTTGCCGTGTGCCGCGCGCGTTCTTTCGCCTACTGCATCCGCATGAAGATTTTGCCGCCTGAGGTGTCTGCCCTGTTTGGCGCGTTCCGGCCGTCTCCCGGACACGGCACGAGAATTTGCAAAATTCTGCGCTCTGAATGTCAGAGGCAAGCCCGCTTGTACCGCGAATGGCTGTTTCTACTTCTCCACCGTTCGGACTGCTCGCCCACAGCGAAGAAGAAGTGGCGGGAACTGTCTGCCATCATCGACAGATCAACAGATTTCCTTCGGCAACATGTGCTTCTGCAACTGCGGGCCATTACACCGAAGATCTCGCAGACTAGCAACAAAGTGCACCTTGTTGGGGATGTGACTGTTCCAGATAAAGTGCGACGTGTTTTAAGCCTTGGACCAAAGTTCGCCGTGGAGTCACGGAAGTCACCGCATGACCTGCTTACCCTCGTCAGGCAAGTTGCTAGACGGGCCCCAGAAGGCGAGTCTGAAAGGTGTGTTGTTGATGGTGTGAATGCGTTGGTGCGTTGTAAACGTTCTAACAGGACGTCGCCAATTCCTTTTGCGGTCTCCTCCATGAAAGAGCAGTCTTTAGCCTTTTTACCGTCTGACAAACAAGGTGGTTTTGCCGTTCTGCCTGTGAAGGTTTTTAATTCAAAGGCTGCTCAGGCTATTGAATCGGTTTTTAAACACGTTGACGATGTTTCACTTGCCCGTGTCAAAGCTTTGTAAAGAACTTAACCTTGACACGTTGGTTAAACAAATAGAAAAAACAAAAAAGTTATCTTTGGGCACCTTCTTTTCAGCTAAGACTCATAAGATTGACTGCCCTCTTCGGGTAATAGTAACTGAAACTGCCACTTGGCAAAAAGCCGTTGCTTCGTTTTTGTTAGACAAACTAAAGGTGCTCCACATTGACGATCCTTTCTTAGTTAAAGATTCTGGGGATGTCATCAGCTTTCTAAAACAGAATGATCTAGGACTGAAGGTGTTGTCAATTGACGTCAAAGATCTTTATTATTCCCTTCCGCATGATAAGCTTTTACAATGCATCGAAGATTGCATTGACACCTATGGCACTGTCGCCTTTCAAAATGCAGCAGGTGTTTCAGTTAAAGGCTTCCTGGACCTACTCAATTTCTATTTAAGATCGTCGTTCACCTCATGAAATGATAAGATTTTCATTCAGAAGAAAGGGGTGTGCATAGGTTCATGCCTAGCGCCGCTGCTTAGTGACATTTATCTCGCTCATCATGACCGCCATATTCATAATCGCTTAGATACCACCCAGAAAGTTTGTAGGTTCGTAGATGATTTCTTGGTTTTTGTTGATTGTTCTCATGACGTTTTCGAGCCTGTTACTTCGAGTATCCTAAATACCTTCAAAGAAGAGTTGTGCCCACTTGAGTTGACGCATGAGCTGCCCAGTAATGGCTCCTTACGTTTTCTGGACCTTAGGCTATGCCTTTCAATTGATCACACTTGTTGGCTTTTTGAACCCAGGAGCGAAAAGCCACTTTTACCCTATTCCTCTGCGCACTCAAAGCTCGTCAAGCGAGGTATCATTAAATCATGTCTCATGAATAGCCTCAAGAAATCATGCCCGCATGTTATGCAAAGTAGCTTCTCAGCACAAGTTGATCGCCTTTCATGTGCGGGGTACCCTATGACCATGATCTCTGCTATTGCAGAACAGCTGCTCAAATGCAACAAACGTGAGGATGCTACATCCTCACATGGCCAGTCTGTTGTCAGGCGATCTTTCGTTGTCATCCCATATATTCACAATATGTCGCATCGACTGAAGAAAATTGGTGAGCGTGCGGGTGTCACGGTGGTTTTTTCAGCTCCGGAGAAGCTGGCAAAAATGTGCAAGCGAGTGAACAATCCGGCTAAGCCCCAAAGTTCCTGCACTGTCAAGCACAGAGATCCTTCTGTGTCTTGTGCCACAGCCGTGGTGTATCAAATCCCCCCTGTCGTGCGGTGATAAATATGTTGGGCAGACCGGAAGGTGCTTAAATGAGCGACTTAATGAGCACCAGAACAATTTTAACAATCAGCATAAACATTTGGGTATTCATTGCAGGGATTGCGGCTGTGCGCCCATTTTCACGAGAACGCACGTGCTGGCGAGAAATCCGTCTCAGCTCACGCGCGAAATCATTGAAGCTGATCGCATCAGAAAGCTGGGCAGTGATTGCGTCAGCTCCCCTTCCGTTGCCCTTGCCCCGTGTGAAATCAACTTTTAGATGGATCGTGAAAAATCACTGATAAAAGAAGTGTTTAGCTATTTTCGGGGTGTTAGTTATCACCTGTTACATGTCTGCTGAGTCAATGCATTTCCTCCTTTTCCTCCTCCTTTCTTCTGAGTTGCGCCTTCATGTATTTAAGCGCATGTTACGGCTGCAGCAATAAAACAATGTTGTAAGACAGCGCAGTGTGTCGTCCTCTTTCTTGTCCGTGTGTTCCCGCGCTAGTAGTATACTGTCGTCCTGGAGGGCTCTGGAAATGTTGGCCATCCGGCGTTCTTTAACGTGCACTGACGTCACCCAGTACACGGGCCTCTACCACTTCGCCAATATCGAAATGCGACCGCCGCGGCCGGGATTGAACCCGCGACCTTCGGTTCAGCAGCCGAGCACCTTAACCGCTACACTACCGCGGAGAACTTGACAAGTGTAAACTGCATGCATAAAACGCATGACAATGGTGTGCCTGACAAAAATGTTGCCTCCTTTCAGCTAATTTTAGCGTAGAGAATTGCGTGTGCGCAAGCGATCACTTTAAAAATTTACCGATTGCGCTCTTGACAAACGTCGCGCGCGAGCAAGATCCACACAACTACAACAGCATGCAGTACCAACACGTTAAGCGATTTACTTAGGCGACAACGTATACTTCAATAAGAACAACTCAACGTACGAAGCGCAACGATAAAAAATTAACACATCGTCCCAAAGGGAACCCTGATGGGATGCGAAGCAGCAGCGTTGCGCACGGGTGGCGTCACGGGTTGAACGGCGCTAACGCGCCAGCTCCGGTCCAGCGCCCGTGTCCACTCTGAAGAAACGACAAGACCTACGCCAGCCATCGCTTCAAACGAATCTTCCAGCGCTCACCGCAGCAACTACGTTAGCACCGTTCAACCCGTGACGCCACCCGTGCGCAACGCTGCTGCTTCGCATCCCATCAGGGTTCCCTTTGGGAAGATGGTGTTAATTGTTTGCGCGTGAACCGACGAGTCGGCGGTGTAGTGAGCGGCGGTAGCGGCAGGTGTTGCGAGCGAACGGACGAGGCGGCAGCTGCGGGCGCTGCGGCGAGCGCGCGGCAGGCGAGGGAGAGAGTGACGTCAGCGCGCACTGCGAGGGGAGCGTGACGTCAACGCCGTGACCTACTTGGCACCGCTCCAACACCTGCGGCGAGGGGAGCGCGTTCCGGCGCGTTCGTACGGACGCACGGAGGGACAGCGTTACACAGGCTAGTCAAAGAGCTGCTTCGCATCTAAAAATCACTTACCTCTGGGCAAGAAAGCACGCTACCGGCGATCGCTGCAGGCTGGCCGCCGGTTTTCAAGCGATGCGCCGAGTGAGGAATGGCCAAGCTACCCGCGTCCGGCCGTCCACCGGTATCGCTCCCGAAGTGCCCGAGCGTCAAGGCATTTTCCAGGTTCACAGAGCGCGTCATGGAGAAAGGACTGCGGCGCTGCTACTCACTGATGTGCGGTAACATTTGAAGGGAAAACAGCACATCCGTCAACGACACTGAACAAAGGAGTCGCACATGTCGGAGTCGCACGGCCAGCTTATGACGACTATTTGCCGGCTACCGCGGATAATACTCAGTGAAGAACTTGCGCTTACGTCAGTAACCGCAACACACAACACACAACGCGATGCAACACAGTAATAACTAGAGGCCGGATTTTTTAGGCACTAAAAAATCGTGTTTTAGGCGCCAAAAATAGGCAGAAAAAACACAGTTTTAGGCCCCCCAAAATCGTAAATATAGGCACAATAAATTTTTACAAAACCTCAAATTTTCGAATAAGAACGTGCGCGACATGGTGTACGACAGGAAAGCAAACAAATGTTATATTTTATGATTGTACAAAGGCGTTAATGATTTAACATAGCCATGCAATGCTCGCTTTTCGGGCGCGGTTTCCAGAACTCGGAAGGGCAGCACAGGATTCAATAGCCAACCCGCTAAAAGGCCAGAAGGGTCTGTTAGCCTTGTATTGGCCGGGTCTAATAGCGCAGAGTCAATTTCTCCTCTTTGTGTGAACACCATAAAGGGCTCCTTACCAAGTTTGAGCGTTTCGAGCTAGAAGTGTAATGCATGCATTGCGCTACCGATCACGTCTGCCAAGATTTGCAACGCTACGCTCCCCGGAAGGAGGTGAAATGTCAGACCGAATGCCTCGTGGCCTTTATCTCACGGGCGCGCGCACCAATGTGGGGGGAGGTGAAGTTCAACAAGGAATGGTCCTGTGTATGTCACAGTAGTACATGAAACTGCGAGAATTATTCGAGGCTACATGTGTAATTTGTGCAACTGTTGCTTGAATAGAAGAATGAAAGTTAATAGAAATATTAAAACATACAAACGGAAGTGTGTGCGCAATTTTCTTTAGTTTTTTCTTCGAATCGAGAGCGATGCGAGACTTAGCTGCCTATATTTCTTTTGTGTTCGTGTTCTCGCCGTTCCCGCGTCGTGCCGGCGCCAGCCCTGACAACACTTAGCATGTTTTTGGTGCATCGTTCCTTACAGCAGTTCCAGCTGTGCGACGCGCTGTGTCGTAGTAAGGATACAGGATCCATGCCAGCCACTCCAAACGCTTAGACAGATCCATCCCACAGAAACAGGCAGTACGCTATAGAGCGAACGCCGAAACGATACAACAACGCTTATGCGCACGACCTGGCTTGGGCATGTCATGTGCACATAGTGTAATCTTGCGTGCGCATGGCGTGTTGATGCGTCAACGTCGTGTGATCTTCCGGCTCCGAGTTTCTCTAATACCGAAGAGGGTAGGGAAGGAATTTGGCTTGCGAGTGGCAAATGTGTCAAGCTCATCTACCGGCATCATGCTTTCGCGGCTCGTAATGAACCAATTAAAAAGTTCTTGTGGTACAAAGCTCTTCATTGGGCACGCGAACACTTCCAGTATCTGACTAAAATTTCTTATGTGATCTGGTGAAGCGCCCTTTAAGAGTAAATTACAAGCGAAACAAAAGCCATGTGCACATCTGATTTTTTTTACCTACTTTCTATTTTCCCCTGGCGGCACTCCATGGTGTCGCATTCGCTCTCCATATTCCTGCTGCTGCGCGCAGGCACCTCCTCTTTTCTGCCCCCCCCACCACGCCCAAGTCTTCAAGGAGGTGCTTCAATTCCATGGGAACACTGGACTGGAAAACCGGCGGTAAAAGCCGCGCGTCACGTCCTCGGCCATAGACGCCACTCTCCTCTTCTTCCCCTCTCCTCTTCCCGCCTTCCCGCCTGGGACGTGCTCCCATTTAGGGTTGCAGAAATAGCGTCCTTTCCTCTCCCCTGCTCCAACCGCTCGCGCCATGTCAGTGCGGGGGGGTAAGGTGGCCGGCGCGTCCCATTTCACTGCTGCTACCGGTGGCTTCCCGGATGTTTGTTGAACTAGGGAACTATAGCTTGTTGCACCCCATAAAGTTCCGAAACGTCAATTTTGTCCGGTAACATGAATTACGGTCTCAAACTGTACTAGAAAGCAGAATTTGAGGCTAAATAGCGTTCATATAGGCACCAATTTTGAAAATAGGCATTTATGGGCACTTATAGACATATAGGCACAAACCCCAAAAATAGGCATTTATAGGCACTATAAAAACACTATAAAAGCCCTCCTTTACCCCTAATTCATGCTCATATATCAAAGTGGCGCGATAGGAACGCAAGGAAAAAAATAGGCATTTGCCTATAATCCGGTCTCTAGTAATAACCACCCGCACGAACTAACTTGACACCACGAAGTGCACATGGCTTGCAGGACGCCGCCATGTCTGAGAAAAAAAAAACAGTGACAGGGCGATCGGGGCGCCACCACCACGTCAGTTTCAGTTTCGGTATCGACTTATCAACTGAAAAGTGCCGTGTACGTTGCTAGAAATAGCTCAAACACGCGTGCTAACGCTGCGATAAGCAAATGCACTGTCTTATATCTTTTTCTCATCTATCTATCATTGAAATTTACCGCGAGCCATACAGATGCGGAGGAATTGTTTGTCAAGTTGTTCAGGTGAGGTCTGCCTACGACCCTCAATATGATAATGGACATCATGCATTCACGAACGTTTTTTCGCGTACTTGCATCCGCAGCTTAATGAATGTTTCTATTAAGCCTCAACTGTATTTTTTAATACAAAAGCGAGTCTGCTGTGAACCATGTGGTTTATTACTTCTCGCTTGGTACAACTAGACGCGTTTTGCTCTATCGTGCGGCGTTGACATTGCATCCCCATCACGCGGGTGTGCGATACAAAATCTAAATAACCGTGATTGCTTTTTCGCGTGTTGTGTACGTAGTTCAAATGACACGAAAACCTTTTCATCTCGGTGTCACGCCCTACGCAGAGCAAATGCGCTATGTATATAATATACATGTATTTTTCTACCGCTTCTTAATTCACAAAATCGCACCGTTCGTGTAACGTGCAGTAACTTAGTAAAAGTGTGTCCGCAGTAAATCATGGGTCAATATCATACGGCTGACGTTTTGCATTGCGCCTTAGGCGATCCCTCTGTTTCACCGGTATCACCAATGCTGGCACGCATCCGCCGCACGACGTGCGCGACGCGCCCCTCTACATACTTACCTTTACATAATTCTGGGTTCTCTGATGACGTTAGAGCCGTCGGAAATCCTAATATTGGAATACTAAGAATAACAGTACAATTAATGCGAACGCGCAGCGCGAAATTGTCATTTTGTTTGGAACTGTTTGCTTATATTTTGCAGTCGTCAGTCGGGGCTGCTAGTGGGTATCCTCCCAAAAAACAAGTACCACTAGACAGGAAGTATGCGCGCTGGTGGCTTTTCTTGACTAAGCTTTCTTTTCGGATTTTCGGCTAAACACTACCCGTCACAATAACATGCTCGCTAAATTTCACGTCGTTGCATTTGTGTACGTTCAGTGCACGTGGTTGTGCGGTACATTTGCATTTGTGAGTGAGATCTGAGTGAAAGTGGTTGTGTGTAGTTCCCGGGTTGAGTCCCGGGGTCGCGGCAGTTTCCCTCCATTCGGCTGGCGTCTTCAAGGGAAGGGGAATACCTGAAGGCTGAATTCCAGTGATGTCCCCGGGCGGTGTGTTCTGGCCGTACCGGCGGCGGTAGAGAAACGGGCAGTATGTGCGAACCGATGTGAATGCGCGTGAACGATGTGTGTGCCTGTGTTGTGAATATTACCTCCTCCTGAATGTGTTCTAAATCGGTTTTATTCGAATAAATGGGTAAGGTTTTCTCCTTTCCGTACGTGTGTTTACTTCGGGCGGTGTTAGCACTTTTGCCGTTACATTTACGCACCGAGGTCCACCTGCAGACTTGTTGGGATTATTTCAAAGAAACGAGAAGGTTGACCAAATGGAAGAAGTGTTTACAGCAGGTGAGCTCCGTTTCAGCACCTTGCTACTCTCGAAGCGTAGACAGCTGCAATTTGCCGATACTGAGGATCGTTTGTTTGTTCAAATTGTGGCTCAATAGTGCCAGCTTCATGGCCTTGCCATGCGTGATATGCACCCTCGATGAAATACAACAAGTGTTATCGCTCACAGATTGCTTCGGAATATATAATTACTATTATTATTGCGGTGGATGTTGTGCTTTGTACGCAAATACGCACGTCACCATGCATGGTTGCGTAAGCCCATAGGTACCTCGAAAGTTACGTCGAAATTTGTCTAAAGGGAGCTGTGGCGCATAAATTATTGATACGCGGTAAGGAGCCGAACAGGTAATATAGATATGTGCTCGTGCGAGTACATCTTTACATCGCGCGAGTACATCGTGCTCGGCGGTGTACTCATGCGAGCGCACTGCCGAGCAACCAATACGTTTGCGTTAGATTGAGTTGCTTGTAAACGTCGCGTACAGCAATATGTGACAACGGACACCATACCTTTGCGCAATTAGGCCGAGTATGTAGGCAACGAACAATGTCATTTTAGAAGTGTGGCACTTCTAAAATGTTGCTTATGTTTTATCCGATTAGTTAGGTCGGGTTTTGGTGAATTTTCGTGTGTAACACTTGCCTCTCCCGCTGGTTCAGAAGTGAACATTTTTCTTCCATTTCCAATGCATAAAAATACCTGTAGATGCGCGTTGACCATTGATGCACAAAGTTCTAGAGTTCAAAGTTGTATCGCGACAAATCGCAAATTTTCTCGAATGCATACTTCTATGCATCATAAATACAACCATGGTCCTTCAATACTTTTCCTGGTCATGAAACTCCCGCGTCACTCAATGGGAGAGCTTCATATACCGCCCGCACTTTCCGCGCCGCGGCGCTGGCGTAGCTAGCAGGGGGGACGAGGAAGCCGGCTCGGCCGGCTGCTCTGCTGGCCGCCATTAGCGGACTGTTGGCGCGGAGTGGTGGTGGTCGTGCTGATCGCCCCCCCTTTTTTGCTTTTCGGGGTCGCATCGTGTTGACAGCGATGCCCAACACCTGCTACGTGCCAGGCTGTCACTCTGGATACAAGGGCACCGTCGAATAAGTTTCCCTGTTCTGTTTACCAGCCAACGCAGAACAACGCGACAGGTGGAAACGTGCGATCCCGCGACAGGAGACTGCCGGATTTTCGTTCGACTCAAAGTACGCTCGCGTGTGTGAAAAACATTTCGACGCCAGTGACATTGTACCTGCGGACGTGTGCACAGTGAACGGAGACATCGTTTCGCTGCCCCGAGAACGACCGAGACTGGTGGAAGACGCCGTACCAAGGATTTTTGAAGGTTTGCCTTCTTACCTCTCCAAACCAAAACAGCGTTCGTGTGCAACGAAGGGCCCACCTCTAAAAAGGCCGCGAGAGCTTTCTCCGGATTGTGATGTGACAGTCGCGAATGCAGACGTCTCCAGTGCAGCCGACGAAGAAATCGATGGTAAGTCTGGCACAAAGCTTGCAAGTATCCTACCCGCTCACTACCCGAGAGCCAACTGCATTGACTCAAATCAAGACAAGAGGATTTTTGCAAGTGCCATCGGTGAAATTATTGCGGCTCTTGCAAATTGTGGAAGAACATGTGGAAATGTGCACCGTGGACAAAATAGCCTGTGCCAGTGTTTACATGAACATTGTTGAGAACATCCTGCTGGACGACCGCACTTTTTCGGCCAGTGTTGGCTGTGGAACACATTTCGTGAGCACTACGGCAGAAGTTGTGCACTTTTTTATTAAGTGCCGTCTGCATTTTCTTACGCATGAGCAAAACAAACTGTTTCGTGCTGGCGGACGTCGTTTATCCTGCCCGGCCAAAGGAGGGAGGAAACCAGGGGCATAAATTTTTTCAGTGATTTTTGTTGTGTCGTTCACTCCATCTCCCAACTTTCATCCACAGTTTATGAAACGCAGATTTGAATAAACTCTATGTGCCTGTGCTCAAACTCGGCTGCGTTATCAAATCTGCATGCGTAAAATCAAAAGCTTTCGCTTCGAAATAGCACGTAGTGCCTATATCTAGCAGCTCACAACAGTTTCATCTCATTTTTTTTAATTTTTTAAAATCAAGGGCGCGAATTACGACATCAAAGAAAAAAGAAAAGAACACAACTTGAGCATCCCTCTCTGTCTTGTGGTGTCTCATTCTGAGCTTTTAATTTTTCAGCTATGTTTCACTAACGATATCTCTCAAGAGGTTCTTCAAGGCTATTAATGCCAAGTCACCCTGATATACAGATTTGTTTATTGGCACGCGAACTTCTATTGGCTGCTTCGTGATGCCCTATAGAATAAAGTGACAATTATTCCGAAAATGAACGTTACGTGCAGCCAGAGCAAGGCTGCTCCGCAATCTCTAGCGCAAAATATGTTAACCTTTCAGTCATCTAGAACCAGTCACAGTGTTCGGTTTAAGCCCGAAAGCGACTATGCAGGAATCGAGAAATCGAGACGGACTCAGTTAAAACATTGCCAGCAATCAAGGACTTAGGCAATTTGACAACGCGCATCATAGGCCACTTTGACAATTCTAATAGCTGCTATGATTTGTTAGCGAGAACACGGAGAAGGAAAACATCTGAAGAAGTGTATTTGATGGGAAACGCTTCCGCGAACGCGCTACAGCCCTGCCAAGCGCGGCCGATCGATGCCCTCCTGCTTACGGTGGCGCCTCTGGTGGCCACTTTTGTCCCTATATGAAACTTTCGCGGGAGTTTCATGACCAGAAAAAAGTATTGAAGGACCATGATACAACTGATCGCCAAGCATTTATAATCAGCAACATACGTGCCAATCGACGCTGGCTCTTCATCATGTTTTATTATCACATCTATTGCACCAAGCACGCACCCAGCACGTATGCCACCATCCACCCACTTTTCCCATCATGCCTCCCACCAAACAAGAAGTGTCCCTGCATCCACCCAGCACACCCACCACATATCCCGGCACCCACCATCCGTGTGACTCCACCACCCACCCATTACACCAACCAAGGGTCCACCAACCCACATACTTTCCCAGCATCCACCCGGCGTAGCCACCAAGTGTCCCACGATGCCCACCATTATTCCCAGCATGTACACCACATTTTCCAGCATATCCACCAGAATTTCCAGCATTCCCAGCATAAATTATTTGGTGGGCAATGCTAGAATTTTCTATAGGGCCAGCTTCTAAAAACCTTTGCTCATCCTTGGTCAATGCAAGCGATGCCATGCTGACACATCCCTCTCCCGCACGAGCAATCTCTACCGCCTCAACCATTTCCCTGACGCAATGGTCTTTTAAATGCGAATGCATTTCATAGTCGGGCTATGTCAGGCATCCGGCGTTGGCGTTGGCGTTGTCCGCGGAGGAGGAGGAGGAGGATAGGCTTGAGGAGGTGTGCGCGCCGGCAGGTGTTAGATGTGAAGCATCTTATGGCGAAGCTTAATCCGGTGGTGGTGGTGTACGGCGTGACCGCCCTTACTGCGCATGCGCAAAGCCCTTTCAAAAAAAAATAAAGATAAAAAACCTCCTCTCTCCCTCTCTCTCCCCTAGGCATCCCTCCCCGCGGCAACCACACCCTCACTGCGCATGCGCCTCCCCTCCTCTCTCCCCTGCTACGCTCCCCCCTCTCTCCTCTAGGCATCCCTGCCCGCGCCGTCCACACTCCCACTGCGCATGCGCGTCCCACCTCTCTTCTTCTCTCCTACGCTCCCCCCTCTCTTCTCTAGGCATCTCTGCCCGCAGCGTCCACACTCCCACTGCGCATGCGCACCCCACCTCTCTCTCCTCTCCTACGCTCCCCCCCTCTCCCTCTCTCGCCTGGCGACGCCGACACAGGCAGCGTCTGCTAGCGAGTTTCTTGGTTGAAAAAACCGACTGCTCGCGCTGCACAACCGTTCACTGGCCACCCCGTATATATGGCAATGAATCTTGACCTCCAAGGTGGTGCCGGTGGGAGATTTCTCCTGTGCGTTGTTGAACAATAAAAATTCGCAGCGTGCGCGTTAACTAAAAGCGGTCTGCGGCGGAGCTCGGCGGAGCTGTATATGAAAAAGAAAATTAAAAAAAATAAATAAAAAAGTTAAAAAAAACAAGAAAAAGCAAAAAAAAAAGGCGCTGCGCCGTGCTCCCGACCGGGCTGCAGAAATTAGGCGCCTTTTCCTTCTTCAAACCACAACCACCATATATAAATGGAAGTGAAGCGCGCGCGAAATGCATTCGCATTTCCTCACGATTCCCTTCGGGGAGGTGGGGGGCTTTTTTTGGCGATAAACAACGCAACTTTTTTCGAACTCAGGTTTGCAAAGCTCAGTACGCCGACGTGTAGACTTATCACCGCAGCTACCGCAGTGTAAGCTAAGGTGTCCCTGGTTGCCGTCAATTATATTTATATATTTCTTGCGTGTGTCTAAACCTGCCACATCATTCTTGTCAGCCTGCTTGGCTGTTTTCATTTTTTTCAGCAGGCCTTCAGCCACAGAGACCACCTCTAGTTCTGACGCATGAAATGCCAGATAACAATTCCATTAGGTTTTTAGAGCTACGGCTAAAGTTTTTTTGGGCGTTGTGTATCGCGTGCCGTTGTCTTGCGGACGCGAATACATAGGGCAGACGCGCAGATGCGTGAACACGAGGCTAAAAGAGCACAACAAGAATAGACGGCAACCAGGGACACCTTAGCTTACACTGCGGTAGCTGCGGTGATAAGTCTACACGTCGGCGTACTGAGCTTTGCAAACCTGAGTTCGAAAAAAGTTGCGTTGTTTATCGCCACAAAGACCAGTGCGTCAGAGAAATAGTTGAGGCGGTAGAGATTGCTCGTGCGGGAGAGGGATGTGTCAGCATGGCATCGCTTGCATTGACCAAGGATGAGCACAGGTTTTTAGAAGTATGGTGATTAAGACTTGTCAGTATCACCCAGTGCATTTCTTGTAAATTGTTTTCTTTTCTTTTTAGGGGCGAAGCTCCTTAGGGCGTAGGCTTGTCCGGCGCCGTCCGTCGTAGCCAACATGATAACGATGACGATGACGCTGATGACCATCAAGAGTAAGCACGTTCCAGATCACCTCTAGTTCCCATCGTGTGCACCGAGGAAGCAGAGCGTCCCGCGGGCGGTGTGGCCATCTATGTCAAGCAGAACACTAGTACAATAAGGCCGTCCACCACCACTACAGTCACTAGAGTCATGGCGCAGAGCATAGAGGGGCAGCTTAGCAATGGCTAGGCAGGTGGTGTCTGTCGCCCAGGTTGGGTCCATTCCTTGATCTTGCTTGGATGTGCTTGCGGGGGCTTAGTCCCTCCCTCCTTCCCGCGTCCCTCAACCCCACAGCGCATGCGCGTCCCTTGCCCCTCTCTCTCCTCTCCAACGCTCACCCCCTTTCTCTCCTCTAGCAATCCTCTACTGTACGGAGCGGCGCCCGCGTCCTACACCTCTCCAGAGCATGCGCGTCCCCTACACCTCTCTCTCCTCTCCAAAGCTCACCCCCTTTCTCTCCTCTAGCAATCCTCTACTGTACGGAGCGGCGCCCGCGTCCTACACCTCTCCAGAGCATGCGCGTCCCCTACACCTCTCTCTCCTCTCCAACGCTCACCCCCCTTTCTCTCCTCTAGCAATCCTCTACTGTACGGAGCGGCGCCCGCGTCCTACACTCCTCCAGAGCATGCGCGTCCCCTCCACCTCTCTTTCGTCTCCAACGCTCACCCCCTTTCTCTCCTCTAGCAATCCTCTTCTCTACGGAGCGGCGTCCGCGTTCCACATCCCCACAGCGCGCGCGCGTCTCCTCCTCTCTCTCCTGTCCTACGCTCACCCCCTCTCTCCCATCCCTCCACTTCACCGACCATAAAGCCGTTATAATGAAGGGGGGACCGGAAGCCACGTCTAGCTACCATTTACGAATAAATAAAATTTCTTGTATATATACACACACTGTTTGTCACGTCTTTGATGATGTAATGGACGAAAATTCACTTAAGATTCACGGTTTACCGATGAACCTCCGGAGCTTCGCCCACTCATCATCATTCACTCCGTGGATATGCTGCGATTTTTTATTTCTTTACCTCACCCGCGGGCCTTTCGTATGTATTTATACCTGGTATCATGGGCAAAATAAACAGTTAGAAGTCAGCGCTCTTTACACTCTGTCTCTCTTGTCCTTTTCCAGTTTCGCGCGCTGTTACACGTGTCGTCTACAAGGCTGTTCCTGATGGAATAAAGAACCTCAAGGACGTCGCGCTCGTCTTGAAGTCATCCACGTCGTACGGCTCAAAAGGTTTTACGAGCGTTAGCGTCCTAATGAACTGCTATTTTTGTAACCATGCGTGTTGCTTTCCTGTTTCATTTACGTGACACCGAGACGATGTTTTTCCTCAGGAGGGCATTGCCACGCGTGATGCTACGGACTGGTTATTTTCGCCAGCTGTGTGCCTGCACTGCAATCGAATGTTTTCTTTTTGTAGTGCGGTGTTTTCAGATGAACGGTTCACATCGGAATCAATTCTTCGCAGGCGCCGATCTCAAGCCCGATTACGGACATGCGTGAGGGCAAGAAGGGTGTGCGAGCCGTTTTTCGTGTGGCCTCGAACGAGCGCAGTTAGCTGCGAGGCTACGCTTCTTCTCGGCGGGCGGTCTGTCACCCACAGTGTCGTTCCGTAGTTTTCTTTGCATGAGCCGAAGTTTGCTCAAATAAAGCTTTTCTTTTGGGCATTGTCCTGAAGCTAGTCGTGCCTGCATCCTGCAACCGATTACTGGTACGTGACAATATGATTTATGGCATAGTCGATACCTTGCGTGAAACCAACACTTCAAACACAGTTGGCCTTGCCCCAAAACGAGGCTCCGCTCTCAATTCGCATTAGGCAGTATCGTTATAGTCGGTGAATTTTTTATTATTTGTGTAAATGCGCGCAGTTAGAGACCATGCTGCTCAACAAACACAAGCCCGCTGCTTCTCCCCCCCACAGCCTCCCGCCAGCGCATTGGTTCAGAGTGCCTTTAAGGTGTGTTCCAATTACAAGTTCGCGCTGGAGCATAAACTATTGACAGTTAAACTCGCGTCAAGCAGATCACGTCCCATGTTCGTTGTGTCAACTTAGCTAACCAAGTCAAGTCCCCTGGGCAATCTGGTGTAGTAGGCGGTGTACAGCACTCACTGGCCCATACTTTACATTAGGGATTCCTTGCGTAGCAATCCGCGTTTACTCCCATGTACGCAGGCCACCTTTGCTGTCCGAAAGGCAGCGGACCCGCGCATCGGTCACAGGTGCACTGCAGACGCACGCGGTACACTGTCAGCTGGCCCATGCGGCGGTCGAACGGATCGTAGGCGAGCTGGTCGTTGTCGTCGCCTTGACCGCACTCGGCTGCTGCTAGCTGCTCGAAGGCGTCGTGGTCAAGCCCGTACAGCGGGCTGTCAACTTGAAAGCGGGCCGCTTCGTGCACCCGAATTCGCTCCAGGCAACGCCGTTCATCTTTCGACATGCTGCGCACGCGCGTCGGCAGGAACCAAAAGGTGGCAAACACCAGGTCGATGCTGCGCGGCCCAGAGCCCGGCATCAGAGTACCTGCGAAAGCGCGCGTTGACTGGCTGCTGCAGCGATGCTGACCTCACACATGGAAGAGTGCCGTACCGGTAGAAATGGTACGCTGCACACCACCCGCGTCGTGCGGCCCCACGTGGCGACGTAAGCGGCGGTACTCGGGGTGCTGCTCTAAGAAACGAGTCCCAATGGCCGTGAAGTTCAGTAAGCCGCTATACTCGACGGCCCGCTTTTCATCTGCAAAGTGCGCAAGCAGCAGAACGCAAGACTCAAGAGCTGAGACGTGGTTCTTCAAATCCTTATTGCAGTCATTCACATGCTTACTGGGTAAATTTTGACATAATAGATTTCTTTGACATGTACTTAAGTCTATGTAAACGCTTTTTTTATACCTTTCTCATCTATTGTAATGCGGCCGCCGTAGCCAGGAATGAAACCCCGCAGCTAAGCGGCTACCCGTGAGCAGTTCAACTAACACGATGATTCCTGACAAGTTCGAGCTCACCTGAGTCGTAGAGAAGTGCGCCGGGTAGCTCGGCGTCGGACCACAGTGCGTATAGCCGCGTGTAGAGGCGCGATCCGAAGCGCAGCCGGCAGAAATCGGCTCGGCTACGCAGGAACACACTGGTGCCGGCGGCCAGCGCGAACTCCTTGTCCTCGCGTACAGAACCCGGGTCGCCATGGCAGTCCGAAAGCCAGTAGAGGAAGACGTCACTGCCCACGCCGGGCATGCTGATGGCCAGCGGCGACGCCTGCGCTCCAAGTGCGGAGCGTACTGGGAGTGGCAGCAGGGGTCGACCTGTGCGACCATCCAAAACAGTCGTTTGGCTGGACACGTACAACGGGAAGCCAGGCCCTGTCTGGTAGCTGACCATCACGTCGGGCGTCCTGTCGTCATTGAAGTAACCCACGGCCGGTGTGCTGTACGATTCAGATTGGGCGAAGCTCCGTGACCAAAGTCGCGCGAAGCTGAGGCCATCCAGCGCGAACGCGGTTGAATTAAACGCGGCCATTACGACGTCTGCGACGCCATCACCAGTGACATCGACCAACGCCGGCGGTGTCATGATGCCTTTGTTGGGGTCTGTATAGAGGGCGCGCGCTTCATCGACACGACCGGCAAGGAGCTCGCGCAGTGGGAGGCTCCACAGTGAGCCACCGTGAGTCTCACCACCCGTTCCGAACAAGACGAGCTCCGTGCCGTCGGGATAGAGCATCAGCTGCGGAGAGTAGTACGTCTCTCGGCCATCGGGCACCGTGGTCCAGCTGAGCAGCTTGCCCGAGCGCCCACTGACGACAAGCAGGCGCCCGGCCAGTCGGTCCGAGGGCGCACCCGGCTCACGCAGTGGGTCGCCTCCGTGTGCGATCAGCAGGTCGGCCGTGCCGTCGGCGTCCACGTCGCGGATGTGCTGCGCCGTGTACATGTTGGAGCGTTCCACCACAGCATCCTCTGCTCCCGACAGTGTCCACAGCACACCGCCCGTGCGTCCGCTCACAGCATACAGCCCCTGCGCAGATGAAAACATAGGTCGGCGCTACTCACTAACCCTAATTTCTTTCAGATCTTGTGCTCCCTCACGTTCATACCCCCCGTGTACTCGCATACTAATTCACGTTCATGCTCACCAACACTCCAAGCTGCTCACTAACGTTCACACTCACATATACTCACTCAATGTCATACTCACCTATTCTCACACGGCAAGCTACTCGCATTCACACTCACGTCTGTTCACACTCACCAGTACTCACACACGTTCATACGCCCGCGTGCTCACCCCGATGCATACTCACTGACATTCATATCACATCTACTCACACTAAAAGCTACTCGCTCACTTTCAAGCTGTAGAAAGTGGCCCACAACTTTCTGCCAAGTGTCCGCCTCCGTCACTAAATGTCATTTGCTATCCTTGACCTTGCAGGATCCTTATAGTGTAGCGAACTCTCTTGGTTTTGTTGAAGCGCTCAGGAACGGCCTCCCCGGCGCCGATGGTGCCCTCTCCGTTGACATAAAGGTCTTCTTTCGCAGCATTCCCCATGGTGAACTGTTTTTAGCTGTGCGTAAACAGATTGATCAGAACGGTCCTGTTCCTTTTCAAAATGCCTGTGGTTTGTCCGTTGACGCGTTCCTTGACCTGTTAACCATGTATGTTTCTTGCACGGTTCTGGAATTCTATGGCTCGTTGTTCCTACAGAAAAAACGGAATCTGTATTGGGGAAGGCATAGCACTGATTCTTTGCCAGATATTTTTAGCTAAGTTTGACAGCCTACTTCAGGGCTCTTTTTATGATTCACGTGTTTGTCATATCTTCGGTATAGTTACGATTTCTTGATCGTTTTAAAGTTGTCATCTGATGACACCCATGTAATGGTGGCTGAACAAACTCTGAGGAACGTCAGAGACTGCTCTAACACCCTATCTTTTACTAATGAACTTCCGGTTGATAATACAATAAGGCTTTTTAGATATTTTGCTTACTTTTCGTGACGATGGACATGTGGGCTGGTGTTTTTCATCTAGAAGTAAAAAATGCTTGTTACCCTACTCGTCTGCGCATTCCGAAATTGATAAGAAAGGAATCGTGAGTAATGCTTTCGTAAAGCACTGGAAAAGAGTTTCCAGCACTGGGTTAAGTCAAATTTGGCTGTCAGTGTGAGCGCCTGGAAGAAGCGGGTTTTCACAAACAGGTCCTGGCCGCTGTAGGAGAAACTCTCCTGCAAAAGATTAAAAGGCCGGCGAAAAAATGTTCAGAACCAATAGATTCCGAACGGAAAAGGGTTGTAGTGATAGCTTATCTACATAAGGTTTCCCACAGTGTCAAAAAGGTTGCTATCAGACAGGGCGCAGATGCGTTTTCTGCGCTCGTCTTCGTTAGTCTCGTTGTCCTGTGTCTTCCCTTGCGCTGTAATTAATCTACGAAGTATTTTCTACGCCTTGCAAACTTTCTGCGCCTCGAGAACGTGTTGCCCGCGGCAGCACCAGCACCCCGGTCTGTTCTATTCGGCATGAAAACAGGTACTACACTACCTGCGGCACACGTATTCGCCTCGAGATCTTGGAGTGGCGCCCTCTCGCGTGTGACGTCAGGGA
This sequence comes from Rhipicephalus appendiculatus, assembly GCA_030522465.1. Taxonomy (NCBI): domain Eukaryota; kingdom Metazoa; phylum Arthropoda; class Arachnida; order Ixodida; family Ixodidae; genus Rhipicephalus; species Rhipicephalus appendiculatus. The sequence goes on along the minus strand of JALIZH010030925.1, from coordinate 164,399 downwards.
GAGGACTCGGATGCAGCTCTTCGCGCGCGCGTTCGCTACGTGAAGGCTGCTCGACGCTGCCGGCCTGTCTATCGCGCTCGCGTTATTGAAACATTGGTGGGCGAGTTGATAAAGCAATTTGTACTGAATGTTCAAGCAAAATGCACAGCGAAATCGAGTGGAGTTGCCGTCAGGAGCACGTTCTGCGTCGATTACTCCTGTTGTCGTCTGCTAGCCATCCATGTGTACATCTGCTTCTATGGTGAATTTTTCTTTTCGCGACTGTTCTATGGCCGTGGAGTACTCAAATAACTGACTTCAGCGTTCGGGCTTCAGCTTCCATGTCTACGTTAAAGCGCAATAAATGTATACCGCGTGCTGCGCGTGTTCGGTTGCCAAGCCTGTGCCTTCAGTTCAATTCCTCTTTTCGGAGTTTCAAGCGCATGACAAACGACGTGTGATGTCATTCAAATAAATTAAGTGGCGTTACCGGCAACAACGTTTGATTAAATACACATTTTTAGCAGCTGCTGTGTAAGAGCGTCGTAAGTACTTTAAATTGAAACACGAAATAAACAGGGTGAGTCTAAAGGGGATGCACGACGGGGATATGAAATATCGCGGTAGGTTGTCCGGAGTGATTTTCTTTTGTTTTTGTTGTATTTTTTGCAACATATTTTAATCCTTACGTTAATAAATCGACGTTTGTTCACTCGTTCACGGTGGTCTGAAAATATGCTGAACAGAATTAGTGTAATCATACTAACGTTGATAAATATAAAGCTTTCGCATCGAAATATGTGTTTGCAATAAAATACTGTAAATCATTCTCAACGGTCGACTCCTGATGTGGCTTGGTGCGATCACTGTACTAAAGAGACTCAAGTTCCTTATGCATTTGCCTAAGTTGACTCGAAGGCGAAAGCCATCTTTTTCTTGAGTCGGTGTATTGTTCCTTCGCCGCCCCCCCTCCGAATGCTTTCTGGACGTAACGTGGTTTTGCATTGAAGCTTTCTACACATCACCTGGTTTTGCATCGCCTCCGAGATCGGCCCACCAATCAGGGAGGCAATACAAAGCGACGATATCATGTGATGACGTAATCATGTGATATGACGTTATGACGTCACAAACTTTGTCGGTCTGGGATGTCATGATGACGTAATCATGTGATGAATTTTCGCATCACTCATGTTGACGCTGGCGACGCGGAACGCCGACGGTCAATTTTCGCAATTTATGTAGAATCTAAGGCTCCCACCTTAAAATATTCAATCTTGTTACAGCACGGTAAAGAATCACAATGATCAGCCACAGGGGCCAAAAGAATGGTGGTAAAGAGCTCTCTTTCTCCTCTTCCTGGACACATTCGCCGATTTCCTAATGTTTACGAAGCTGTACTATCGGTGTCAAGTGAAACGCGAACACTGCAGCGGTTCGCGTTGCCCAAGCATTAGAAATATAGTGCGCGCCATCCTGTCCTTACCATTGGCAGGCTCGCACAGTCGAGTAGGCAGCACTGCGCGATCGAAAACATGAACGCGGCTCATGAACGTATCTATCTCTAATCATAAGAGGCGAACTGTACCACGCGCACCACTGCTGGCGTTTCATTCCGAGCGATCTTATTTGCATCCAGCTCGCCCAATCTATGCTAGTGGTCCGCAATAACCCGCTGGTCAATGAACTTATCGATTTCATTTTGTCGGCTGTCGTGTCTGCACAAGTCCACATGACTACAATTGGGAGTGGAGCGTGAAGTTTCATTCATCTCAAGTCTGTTTACACAACGCTGATTTTTGCGAATAAGCCGCAAAATTGATCGCGCTGCGATTTCAAGGCAGCGGAGACTCTCTTTAACTCACTTGGCGCGGGCGTTCGCGCTCTCATGTAAGCTATTTCAACGCCGTCCAGCCCAGTGAGCGACGCTACGAACTCGGGGGCATGAACCTGACCGCGATGGCTGTCGGTATACAGAAGATATGTTAAATTTTAACGTTTCTTAAACTCATGTAATGCCAGCAGTCATCTCAATAAATATCATTACAAGAAAATGCAGCTAGTAGTCGAGGAACGCCGTGCGACGCGAGCGAACTATAATAAAAATGGTGCTGTTTTAGCCAGAGCGTAGCAGACGACAAAAGCCGAATCCCCGCCTTTGCGTCACCGGAGCGCCGTTCGCAGCGCCACCATCGGTCGCACACGAGGCGAATAAACCCGTGAAAAAGTTTACATCGGCCAAACTGGCCGGTGTAAACTGAAGCATTGCGCGAGCAGCACAATTCGTTGAACAAGCTGGACGGGGCTAATCCCCCCCCGCCATTTCTCGATCTGTGGATGTGTGGCACTGTTATGTTAAGATTCTGCGTGGAGGTGGGGGGCAAGGTGGAACGCGAAATTGTTAAAGCATATATCTACATGCACACTGACCATTGTGTCAGCACTGCTTCCATTTCATTAATGCAGTTCATGTTATTCTGGCGGTAGAATCTCGCCCTTCAGGTAGGCCACTTTTTGCGTTTCTTCTCTCTTTGGTTTTTCGTGAACAGCGCATGCGCCTTGGCTCTCCTGGAAGACGTTAGCTAATAAAGCACAGTTGGTAGTCCAGTTGTTCTGCGTGTCACTTCTCTCACTTGTCCACCGTCTTCTGGACTGCTTTATGCTTAAGGCATTGATTTATAAATTTGGTGATGCATTGGACGCTTTCGGAAATACATTCGCTTCTCTTGTCATCAGGTATTTGCAATATCAAGTACGATTCCCAGCCATTGTACTGGCTTGAGGTGTGGCTGCACTGAAAATTTTAGAACTTCATCGAGAGTGCACTGTACCTTATCTGGTAGGCAGCCACACGAGAGGTTGATGTGTCATGTCGCTTCATCTTTTCGTCTCTTTTTTCTCTTTGGCAGACTGGAACAGGCCCTTTCGCACTGCACCTCTCCAAGCTTCTCTGCCATGGTCAAATAGTGTCTTGCCATTGTTCTTGCTCTGTCTGTCCCATGAAGAAGTGCATATAGTCTGCATGTGTTCTCGGTAGACTCGAACCTCTCTCCAGCTTTCCGCTCTGAGTATCTTGCAAAGCCTTCTAGACGTCTTCTCAATGCGTGCCCGCTGTTCCGGAAATGCTGTAAGCACCGGGTTTGCCAAACATTGAAAGAAAGCTGATTTGAGGGTCCTTGTTCACACCGCGGGATCGCAGGAATGTCAGGAACATATAAGACCAATGTACTCGAAATCACCGCCAGTAAGGCGATGATTCGGGCTAGTTGGTTCATGTCGCAGTCTTGATTATGCGCCTTTTAAAAACAATACCAATGAAGAAGCCGCAGAGATGAGCAAATGTAGACGAGACAAAGCTAAACTTTTAACTGATTTATTTGCTGCGTTGTTCAAACATGTATATCGAGTACAAGGCACAAGTCAGAGCGATAAAAAACATGGCACCCTCGCCTACAAGACAGCCACCCTTTGCATTTTCACCACGAGATTCACTTCTGTGGAAGATAAATGTATGGAGGGCATGCTCACGCTATTTTCGTCGCCCAGAGAAGCCATGATGGCTGCTTCACAAACCAAACTCTTTTTATTGCAATCGAAATTATATGGACACTCTCGGCTGATTTTTGCTGTCGCCGTCATGGCCCCGGATATGTATATGTATTTATATATATAAAACGGCACAAAGAAAAATAAATCAGAAGAAAAAAGTCACAGTTTCGCCACAAGGCGAAGCAATCAATGCGATAGCAACAAATTGGAATGTCAAGCGACGAATGACAAGCAGGTAGGAAACGAGCAGCGCGCTGCTCACGCACACATGACGCACGAAAACAACACGCACAGGACGAGCGGGAACTAAAAACATTCACAGCTCGACACTTAACGCGCTGCTCAAACAAAAACGACGCACGAAACGTATTCACAGGTACAGACGAGCGCGAAATAACAAGTTGACACTTGTTATTTCGCGCCAGTTGTTAGTTCGCTGTGATTGAAAAGCGTGCTCTTTTCGCAAACGGGAGGACTGCAGCGAGCATGTTACCTTCGCGCCCCCGGTAACTACAGCGCAATCGTTCCGTCGAAAGCCCGATTCTCCCCCCACCGCGGGACAACCGCGCGCGCGAGCGGGCGAACGGGCGTCTACCCCCCCCCCCCCCTCCTCCCCTCCACGGAGCAAAGTCCGCAAAGTGCGCGACCGCATCCGCGCGGGCGTCGCAACGAGAGGGGCGCCGAGCCCCGCAAAGCAGGGGAGCGCGCGCATCGAGGAACCCTACGCAAAGCGCGCCCTTTGCGCCATCTCGCTGGTAATGCTTAAAACACGCTGAAAACTCGCTGTATATAAATAGCTCGCCGTTTGAACGTTGAAGGACGTTCGCCTTCGTAGCTGAGCTGTTAGCGCCGCGCGCTGCAGAGCGAGAGGTCCCTGGTTCGATGCCGCGCGTCGGAAACATTTTTCTGAATTATTTTTCTTTGAGGTTTTTATAAACAGTGCCGACAGTGCCATGGAGCTGTTGCGCACCATCACGCAGCTCCGAGTAGAGATCAACGCACTGAGAGCGCCCATCTCCAAACTAGCTCCTCACATGTTGCCAGCATTGTGCGCCATCAACGCCATGTTGGATTTAGCCGCCTCACAGGACCTTCAGGCGAGCTCCCCCCAGCAACGCCAGAGAGTTCGGGCGTACCCTCAGGCAGTTCTCAAACCAACTGGGCAGCTTCGCGTCCGCACTCTCCTGTTTGTCGCCTGCCGTACCACCACCGCTGGCTGCATGCGAACTACCGGAGATTCACGGCTTCAATAACGACGCCGACGACTGGCTGGCGACCGTGAACGCCCTGGGAGCTCGCGAGGCCTGGACAGAAACGCAGAAATGGTCTATGGCCATAGATCGCCTTCGAAATGGTGCCGCGGCGTGGCATCGGTACGAAGGCGTGCGGCAACAGTGCTGGGCGGACTGGAGCTGCAAGCTCATAGCTGCTTTTCGGCCGGATTCCTCACCACCTTTCTGCCACCACCCAGTCCAACCAGACCGCAACCGAGGATGGGACTCAGGAGGGGTTCCTCCTCGAGGCTGCAGCTGTGCACTGCAGTTCACCTCTTCAGGCCTCAGACACTGTGTCGGGATCTGACGTGAATCTACCACAGCCAGAATCACCCCAGCCAGAGTCTCTCTCCGAAGCCATGGTTGGTGAGCAGGATGGCTCTTTTGTACGCATCCGCCAGTCAACATCCATCGGCTCAAGCCCCACATGTATGCCGACGAGGACGGATACGAATGGGAAACGCCGCAAAGCAAAGGCGAAGTTCGCCCCGTCGTCGCGGTCCATCAGTGCGACCAGGGTTGTTCGCCACGTCTTCCACGCCGTCTGCACTCCGAAGAAGATGAAACGGAAACGCATGAGTGGAAGAGGCCATCGAACATGCATCCTACCACTCCTCAGACCTTCTCGCTGCTGTCGCAGGCCTTCAGTGTCGCTAACGGCTACGCAAGAAGAGGCGCTACTGCTCGCGGCATCACGACGGGACCAGCGCCTGCCTGTCTTGCGACCATGCAAGAACAGCCAATTTCGTCCACCAAAGACAAATGAGCCCGCTTCACGTGCATTGTCGCAGCATTCCCGGGACCGCTGTTCAAAGACAGCATCGACGAAGTTTCAGGCTAAGCCCCAGCGTGGCCGAGACTGGCCGCTGCCATTCAGCCAGTGTCGCCCACCGGAAGCACTCCGGGCAGGCCTCCCAAACAAGTTGCGGCTTGGCCCGGACCAACCGCTCCGATGCAGCCAACACCGCCCACCGGAGACATCGTCGGCAAGTTTTTCATGAGACGCCGCATGGAAGAGACCGACCACAGCGACAGAGCCAATGCCGCCCACCAGAAAACACAGAGCCAGATCCCCAAACACAGTCGCAGCGTGGCCGTGACCGGCCGCTGCGATGCAGTCATTGCCGCCCACCAGAAGCATTGTCGGCAGCTGCGCGCTCTCGCAGTCATGGCCGAGTGTCATGACCAAGAACGACGCTGGAGCTCTAGCGCGCGGGGAGCTAGCGCGGGGTAGAAGAGGAGGACGAGGACCGGAATAGAACAGCCGACCCAGGAACGGGTGCTGTCTCTGTGTCTGTCGTTCTTCACAGCATTTCAATGACTGCCGTGACGTCCAGGGATATGTGTCCGCCAGGTCAAGGCCCATCTTTTCAGCATAACCAGACAGGCCTGGGTAGTGGAGCGGTAGGGCATCCATCGTATTACCGGCATCCGTAGACAGGTATGGATGCTCTGCTAGGGCGTCCAGTACGACATGTGCTGGTGACGTTAAGTGCCCAAGCGATGATGAGTATAAGGGCAGGTTTTCCGATGGATGTGGATGGGAGATGCCCTCGGCCGCTGGCAGGGATGCTTTAGCGTCGGTTGCCGAGGCAGAGTCACAGCACAGCTTCAGTACGGTGTATGTGCGACGTCCGGCTGCACAGCTGTTTGCCAGTGAGCTGCAGTTGGCAGTTGCAGCCTCGAGGTGGTGCCCCTCCTGAGCTCCGTCCTCGGTAGGTGTCGAGCTGGTCTCTCTGGAGGCCCGGAGAATTCGGCCGAAAGCGGCAATCAGGGCTGCACTCCATTCCGCCCAGGACTGCTGCCTCACGCCTTCGTATTTGTGCCACGCCGCGGCACCGTCCCGAAGGCGCTCTACGGCCACGCACCACTTCTGCTGTTCCGTCAAAGCCCCACGAGCCCCGATAGCGTTCACGGTCGCTACCCAGTTGTCGGCGTCGTTCTGGAAGCCGTGGTACTCTGCTATTTCGTGGGTGGCTCGCGATAGTCGCATGGCAGGCGACAATTCAAGGAGTGCCGATCCAAAGCAGCCCAGCTGGTGAGAGAGCTGCATCAGGGTGCTCCGGAACTCTCTGCGTTGCTCTGGTGGGCTGGCCTCAAGGTCGTGTGAGGCGGCTACATCTAACATGGCGTTGATGGCGGACAATGCTGGCAACATGTCAGGGGCTAGCTCGGAGATCGACGCTGTCAATGCGTTAATCTCGACGCGGAGCTGCGTGATGGTACGCAACAGCTCCATGGCGCTGTCGGATGAGGCGCCCGCATAGCCAGGATCCACGTCCGCGGAGTATGCAGCTTTAGCAGCACTCACGGCAGCGAGGTCCACGGCCGAGGAAGCCTGGACGGCATCCCTTGAAGGCTCATTAGTTGCATGAGGCCTGGGCAAGAGGGTGTCACAAGGGGAAGCCTGAACGGCGTTCCAGGGCAACAGAACGCTGGGCGCTGTCTTGGCGATGCCGAGATATGGCTGCCCTTGGGCCACCGAGGAGGCCTGGACGCCGTCCTCGAATGGTGGCGTAGGTGCTTCCGGCCGCAGCAGGGTCCTGGCGTCCATTGTCCAGGAAGCGTGAACGGCGTTCCTTAGACGTAGAGACCCGCTACGCGGACGACCCAGGAGCACGTCGAGGTCGCTTCAGCCGCAAGATTCAGTGGTCGGGCTGCGCCATTGTAAAGAACGACAGACACAGCACCCGTTCCTGGGCCAGCTGTTCTATTCTGCCCCTCGTTCTCCTCTTCTACCCTGCGCTAGCTCTCCGCGCGCTAGAGCCTCGATGCCGCTGCTGTTAGTCATCACAATATATAGATACATATACATATACGGGACCTGACGGCGGCGGCGGCGCCGACGGCGAAAACCAGCCGAGTGTGTCCATATAAATGCTATCGCAATAAAATTCCAATGCACCCGACCGGGGATTCGAACCAGTGATCCCTCGCACCGCAGCGCGGTGCGTTAGACCACTCAGCCACTCCCCATGCTTGCACCGGCATAATAATGGCGAACTACTTATGCACACCATTTACCGCTGGGCGTATGCACGTCTCCGAGGAGATTGAGCGTGTTTTCTATCACAAAACGCTCCTACATTTCCTTTCACTTTGAAAACTGCTCTTGAGACGCGCACGAAAAAGGGGCCCATTTCTGTACCCACTCGTGATGTGGAACGAAATAAAAGAACAGAGTGCACCTTGCGTCAGACGCCACCGCATGGCAGGGGACGCAGAGGGGTCTTTCCGCCCGCGGCACATTAAAAATACTTGAAGCGGGAAGCTGGAAGTATGCAGCTGCTCGTCGATCTTCGTATAACACTCCAATTTCTTGCTATCGCATTCATTGCTTCGCCGTTGCGGCAAAACTGTGACTTATTTTCATCTTTCACTTGTTTTACAATTTTTGTTTTTGCAAATTCAAGCGCGCACGAGCATCGATTACAATGTGTGGCTCGATACCCGGGGTGGGTGACTTATTCGCAATTGTACCAATGTTCTCTCAGTCCTGTGTTGATGCATCTCAAAGTTTGTTCTGTGTATTGTTTCCCGTAGGTTAGCGGAATACTATACACTACTTCGACGTCACACTCGACAAACCTCTGCGTATGTTTTATTTGACATGTATTGCATTTTCGGGTTTCATTTGCATTGTTAACTTTGTTACAAAGACTTGGCAGATTTTGTGGTATCAGCTTTTGTGATTTCACTTCGCCCATTTTACACGATAAAGACTCGTAAGAAAGACAACCCCTTCAGGCTCATCGTGGATGACAAAGAAAACGCGGAAAAAACAAGTTGAAAGATATTTGAGGACCCATCTATCTGTTCTGCCAGTCGACGATCCATACCTTATTGATGGTTCTCAGACGGTAATAGAATTTATGAAAGGAAACCCTCTGGTCACATGTCTATCGGCAGACGTCCAAGACATGTTTTACAACATTCCGAAATGTGAAGTGATAAAAGCTGTAGAATAAAGCATTGACGCCTTTGGCAACACCAAATTAATAAATCAATACCTTATCGGGGTGCGGAATGGGCCTTTTCCAGGTACCCCTTCTACGCATGCGCGCCGGCGCAAAGTGTGATGGAAGCCATGAGTTTTGGTCGCTATCCAGCCGCGCCGTCCCTTGTCTCAGTGCTCCGTGCCTTTTGAATGCTTACGCCTTTTTATGGTTCTTCAACAATGCCGCAACGTTGTGCCGCCGTTGGCTGCCCGTAAAACAGAAGCAAGGAGCCAGAAGTGGGATTGTTCAGATTTCCTGCCACTTCTTTGCCCGAAGCGAGAAGGGCCATGGCGATAGAGGCATTACGTCACGTCAACACAGACGGATCGCCGTCGGTACCAACAGCGAACTCTCGTGTGTGCGGTGGACACTTTATATAACGTAAGCGTATGCAAGGGTCATGTTGAAAACGGTATAAACTAAACTTATGTTTCCCTACCTTACGCATCGGCTTTCATAAACTGATCTCGCCGGCAATGTTAGTCAGGCTGCTGATACGCCAATGGGCTACCGTAGCACGCGGATTTCGGATTCCACTTCGGGTATCAGTGCACGCCCTGATGTAATAGTCAGTCGTCACTCTCTACAGTATATAGCAGGGCGCGAAAGCTAACACAATGTGACTGTTGTTGTTGCAGGAGAGCTGTCAATGTACCCCGATCATCCGGACTACCTGCCGTCTGCTTTCAAGTGTAAATGTACCGGACAGGATGGCGCTGTTGCTACCTTCGAAAGAGTGCAAAACAGAGAAAGATAGGTTCTATATAAGTGCTCAAATTAGTATATATTTCTCGTTTATTGGCATTTGATGAAGTTGTCTGCGTCGTAGCCCTCTATAGCAATCCGACTGGTGTTGGGTCTTTACATTTTTTCATCACTGTTGAAGCCCTTTCATTTTTCCAGCACCCCGATTTTGTGTTACGATGCACAACTGTGTGAGCTATATTTTAACATGTTATGTGCCTCAATCCCAATAACACCCCCCGGGTTAATGTATATATTAACAGATGAAATAGTAGCGCTCAACTCAGTAACCAATATATTGAGTACATCTAACTACAATCTGCTGTGTAACAAAAATGGTTTAACATTTCTTAACCCAATGGTACAGTGGTGATGATGTAATATTATGCCTAATCTATTTTGGGCTCAAAAGCTGCAACGTCACTTCATTCCCATGGATTCGAGGAGGCATCAGCAGCAGCACATGTGCAAGTTGTGGCCGATGCAACTGCAACCAGCTCACCTCATGCACCAGATGTCAAGAGTGTAGATTTCAGCTCACATGCAAGACATGACTGTTAGGACTTACGAGATGTTAGGTGAAGGCCATAGCTCGCTTCATGTTCCAGGTGTTCAAAGTGTACATCTAAGTTCAACTGCCAAAGATGACTCCTTTAGGAGTGACGAGATGTTTCATGATAGCCGTAGCTCGCAACGTGCTTCAGATATCAAAAGTGTCACGTAAGCGCATCTACTAAAGATGACTCAGTTAGCAGTTATAAGATGTTAGATCGAGGCTGCCAAGCTGATAACACCTTTGCTCGCATTCAGCAGCTTGAAGCGCTCTTGGCTGCTGAGAAATTAAGGTCTGCATGCCTTGAAAAGGAGCTTCATTGTGCCAAGGAGAGCTTAACGCATTGGCAAGAATGCTACAACGATCTGAAATCGAGGACTTTGTACTTAGAAAATTTGCAAACAGAAAAACTCAAGGTATATTACGCTGGTTTGCCCACAAAACGTGTATTTAGGAGCCTTCTTGCACAAATTCTAAAGAAAATATATCTGCTTGTAAAATAGGAGGATTATAAGTCAACAGCAACGAGGAGCAGCTCTTCATGATTTTGGTACGCTTGCGCACATGCATGGCCACCAAAGAGATGTGTTGAAACTTTCAGGTGTCTATGACGTGTTAGTAATATATTTTCAAAATGGGTGCTAATCCTGGAAAAAAAAACTTCCCCATTTCCCGCTAAAGGGAACCATGTGTGGATGAGAAGCAGCGGGGAGGTGGTTAGCTTGAGCCGGAGAAACGTCACCGCTCTCTTTTCGCGGCAGCGGCCCGGGCGCTCATCGCGGCGCTGCACAGCAGAGAGAATGAGGCCCGCTCCGTCATTTTTATACCGCGGAACTACCGCGGTGCCCCCCAGCGGAGTATGCAGCTGTCGCACCACCTGTCGCGCGCCGATCCGTAGAGGATTCCTAGAGGAGAGAACGGGGAGTACCATAGGCGAGGAGAGAGAGAGGGGGCACGCGTATGCGCTGTGGTGAGCGTAGGAGAGAGCGGGAGAGGACGCGCATGCGCTGTGGGGATGTCGGACGTGGGCGCCGCTCCGTAGAGTAGAGGATTCCTACAGTAGAGAAAGGGGGGTGAGCGTAGGAGAGAGGGGGGAGAGGACGTGCATGCGCTGTGGAACGCGGGCGCCTCTCCGTAGAGTAGACGAATCCTAGAGTAGAGAAAGGGGGGTGAGCGTAAGAGAGGAGAGATAGGGGGGAGGGGACGCACATCCGCTGTCGGGGTATGGGACGCGGGGGGCCGCTCCGTAGAGTAGAGGATTCCTAGAGGAGAGAAAGGGGGTGAGCTTAGGAGAGGAGAGAGAGAGGGGAAGGGCACGCGCATGCGCTGTGGTGGTGTGGGACGCGGTAAGGAGGGAAGCGCGCGCGCCCGCAGCTGTTGCTATGGGAGAGGGAGTGAGAGCGGAGAGATAACGCCTGCCGTCGCGCGGACACCTCCTCAACCTATGCTCCTCCTCCTCCTCCGCGGACAACGCCGGACAACGGATGCCTGACATAGCCCGACAAAGAAATGCATTCGCATTTAAAACAACTGCGACAGAAAACGCGCTTTTCTACGCTGGCTCAAGTGCCGCAGCGCATTCCTCCGCACTGTAGGCAGTATCCCAGCATTCCGGTCTAAATGCCTACAGGCATACATTTTCGTCTTATAAACACACAAATACTGTGAAATGTCTTGTGGAAGCTGCACCTGATAGTTACATTTCCATTGTTTCATGCTTGTATGCTGGAGGTACCAGTTCCAAGGCCATTGGCCAGGAGTGTGGTGTTCTGGTCCTCCTTGATCCTGAGAATGCAGTTATGATAGACAAAGGCTTCAAAATTTAAGGAGACTTTGTAATTCCAAAGTATGTTCGGCGAAAGCTTGTGGCCATTCGACTGACTATGCCATGTTTTTCATCAGGAAGACCACTGATGACAGGCCACTTGTCAGTTAAAGGTGTACCGCTCTGGTAGTCGCCCAAGTGAAAAGCAATACGAAGGACTTCGTGGTGCTGGACTTAAGCTTTCTTTGCTTGACATGAAGCGGCCCTGCAAAATCTACCCGATCGAGACATTCGAGACATTCTGATTCTGTCTACAGGTACAGGCGCATATGTAAAGTCAGTAGGTTTTGTACTTTGTCTTTTCCAGAAAAAGTAAGCGTTCATGATTTTTTGCCCATTGCCTCGCTTGTATTAACCAAAATGGTTGTCGCACTTGCATCATTGTGTTTGAAACATTACCATTTAAAACACTGCAGTGTTCTTCTGTCCGAACAATTCTCATAAACGCATGTTTATATGACAGAATGACAGGAAGCTTCTCTTGGTAAGTACCATCCATCTCTTCAAGTCTTCCGTCGAGACCAAGTTCCCCTTTGGCACCAAAGAATGGACGGAAGGTTTCTAAGCGCAGAATTCGTGTTAGCGGTATTTCCGCATGGCCATTGGGATATATCTGCCACATCGTTGGGCAGCACACAAATTGACAAAAGACAAAAAAGCTGAGGCATACCACATGGCGAAGTGCGATAGCCATTGCATTAGTCAGCCATCTGTTTCATTATCAGAACAAGAAATCCGTTTCATTGATCGGTAGTAATCTGGCGTGGTGCATGGGTTTCTTTTCTGTATATATATATATATATATATATATATATATATATATATATATATATATATATATATATATATATATATATATATATATTAGCGCTATTACTGGAGAGGAATGTATCGCTTCGTTCGTCGCTACGTCCATTCCTGTATCGCTTGCCAGCGCCGGAACAATCCATTTCCCCGTTCTGCAGCTCCACTACAGCCCTTACCTTGTCCTGCCAGACCCTTCGACCGTGTCGGTATTGATCTCTATGGACCTCTTCCGATCACACCTGCTGGACATCGTTGGATGATCGTTGCCATCGATCACCTTACGCGCTACGCACACTTCACCATTGCCATCTGCATCGGCAAGTGACAATAACTGCCGGGGCGCCGACCGGGACTACTAACACATATTTCGATACCTAACACCGCTCTCGTCGACACTGGGGCCGACTATTCTGTCGTCAGTGGGCCATTCGCCGTCAAGCTAAAGAAAGTAAAGACCTCTTGGAGTGGACCCGAAATTCGGACAGCTGGAGGCCACCTGATGACGCCAATTGGAGTCTGCACGGCGAGAGTCACAATCAATAACCGGACATATGCGAGCCTTGTAATCCTAAAACACTGCTCCACGGATGTGATACGTAGAATGGACTTCCTAAGTGACCACGGCGCCGTCATCAACCTCAGGTCTGAGTCGATAACACTAACGTCAGAAAAAGCGCTCCCGCCCCACGTGGCGCCAGGGAACCATGCGTTGAATGTGATAGAAGAGCAGGTGACCATGCCTCCGCTCTCCAGCGTCATTATTAAGGCGAAAGCCTTTAATGTCTCATGCTCACGTCCGTCCGGTGCCCGTCCGGTGTCCGTCCGGCGTCCGTCCATCCGGTGTCCGTCCGGCGTCCGTACGGCGTCCGTCCATCCGTCCGGTGGTGGTGTGCGTCCTGACCACCCTTACTGCGCATGCGCAAACCCTCCCCGCGCACCTCCTCTCCTACGCTCCCCCTCCCTCTCCTCTAGGTATCCCTCCCGCCCGCGGCGTTTACACACCCATTGCGCATGCGCGTCCCCTCCCCGTCTCTCACCTCTAGGCATCCCTCCAGCGGCGCTTACACCCCCCATTGCGCATGCGCGTCCCCTGCCCCTCTCCTCTCCTACACTTCCCCCCCTCTCTCCTCTAGAAATACCTCCCCGCGGCGTCCACACCGCCACTGCGCATGCACGTCCCCTCCCATTCTATTTCCTCTAGGCATCGCTCCCGCGGCGTTTACACGCCCAATGCGCATGCGTGTTCCGTCCCCCCCTCTCTCCTCTCCTACGCTCCCCCCTCTCTCGCCTCGCAACGCCGACGCAGACAGCGTCTGCTAGCGAGTTTCTTGATTGAAAAAACCGACTGCTCGCGCTGCACAACCGTTCAACGCCGACGCAGGCAGCGTCTGCTAGCGAGTTTCTTGATTGAAAAAAATTCCCCATCTCCCGCTAAAGGGAACCGTGTGTAGATGCGAAGCAGTGGGGAGATAATTAGCTTGAGCGGGAGGAACTTCGCCGCTCTCACTTCACGGCAGTGGTCCGGGCGCTCATCGCGGCGCTGCACAGGAGAGAGAATGAGGCGCGCGCGCTCCGTCATTTTCATACCGCGGAACTACCGTGGCGCCCCCCCAGCGGAGTATGCAGCTGTCACACCACCTGTGGTGCGCGCCGCTCCGTAGAGGTTTCCTAGAGGAAAGGACCGTAGGAGAGGAGACAGAGGGGCATGCGCTGTGGGACGCGGGAGCCGCTCCGTAGAGTAGAGGATTCCTAGAGGAGAGAGGGGGAGAGGACGCGCACGCGCTGTGGGGATGTGGGACGCGGGCGCCGCTCCGTAGAGTAGATGACTTCTATTGTAGAGCAAGGGGGTGAGCGTACGAGAGCCTAGGGGAGGGGACGCGAATGCGCTGCGGGGGGGTGTGGGACGCGGGGGGCCGCTCCGTAGAGTAGAGGATTCCTAGAGGAGAGAAAGGGGTTGACCGTAGGAGAGAGAGGGGGGAGGGGACGCCTATGCGCTGTGGTGGTGTGGGACGCAGGAAGGACTAAGCCCCCCTCCAAACACATGCAAGCAATATTAAGGAATGGGGTCAACCTGGGCGACAGACACCACCTGTCTAGCCATTGCTAAGCAGTCTCTGTGCTCTCGGCCATGACTCAAGGAATGGGGTCAACCTGGGCGACAGACACCATCTGCCTAGCTATTGCTAAGCAGCCTCTCTGTGCTCTCGGTCATGACTCTGATGACTGTGATAGGGTTGACGGCCTTCATATTACTAGTGTTCTGGTTCGCATAATGGGTGCTTCCCTACTTCATGAAAGTGGCCGGACGCGGGACGCGGGACGAGGGACGGGGGACGCGGGACGGACATAGCCCCCCAGCATAAGATGCTTCGCATCTAAAAACCGACTACTCACGCTGCACAACCGTTCACTGACCACCCCGTATATATAGGCAGTGGATCTTGACCTGCAATGTAGTGCCGGTGGGAGATTTCTCCTGTGCGTTGTCGAACGATAAAAATTCGCAGCGTGCGCGCTAACTAAAAGCGGACTGCGTCCAGTCCGAGTCTTCTGTGTCTCATTGCCCATTAGCAGCGATTGGCATGTTCCAGTAGGAAACACCGGTCCATCACTGCGTGATTGCGCCTCCCTAGATTTCTCTCCTGCGCAACGCCGCGATGAGCGTCAGTGTCAACGCCGCCGCCAGTGTCAGCGTCCGTCCGTCCGTCCGTCCGTCCGTCCGTCCGTCCGTCCGTCCGTCCGTCCATCCGGCTGTTTGTCCGTCCGTTCGTCTGTGTGTCCGTCCGTCTGTCCATCCGAGCTCTGGAACGGAATCAGGTGGCCGCCGGGGTGCGCAAACGGACGGCGGTCGCGTCGGACACCACAGCGCTCGCGCTTTGCTTGCGTAGCGTCGCTGTGCCCAGCCCTTGCAATCATTCTGACCGACGCCGTCTCAATGGACACATGCGCCCACGGAATACAGTTCTGAATTTACAAAGGGTCCGTCATTTTAGGCGCTGGATCGCGGATGGCGATTGCGCGATGCGCAAAGCGCGAGAAAATACTAACGAATGCGAACGGAGGAAGATTAGTCTCGCGTCTCGCAGCGATTCGCGGTAAAAAAATTAAAAAAGAAAACACGCACACATTCGGTTTGTGTGTTATCCCAGTGAGAGTGTAAAAGAAAAAAGACATGGCATAGTCAGTGGAATGGCCCCACGCTTTCGCCGAACACACTTTGGAATGTACAAAGTGTCCCTCAATTTTTTTCCGTCGGCACCGAGAAACCCGCGAACCTTGAAGGCGTCATCGAGCGCGATCAGCACCTACTACTGAACTGTCAAATTTGCGTCGCAAGAGGTATAGCTGAGCTGCGTGACGGTAAAGCAAAGGCAGTGCTGACAAACTTCAGCCACAAATATAGGCACCTCAACGTTGGTACGACGGTCGCCTACATCGAATAATGCGTGGTCGCCAGCAATGCTTTCACCCTTTTCGATGCTGCCGAACCTGCTTCGACGAATTGTTGTCCCCAACCAGATTTCGACGTCAACCCGAGCCTACCGAAGGCCACACAAGACGAGCTCAAAGGACTGCTCCTGCAATTCAAGGACTGCTTCTCGGTGTCGTCAAGAATTCGACAGACCCCAGTCGCGAAACATCGCATCATAACAGAAGTGCCCGTCCAGTTCGACAGAGCCCGTACCGAGTTTCGACGCGCGAACGCGAGGACGCGTTAACAAACAAGTCGACGAAATGCTACGCGACGACATCAGTCAGCCGTCCAAGAGTCCGTGGGCGTCACCCGTGGTTTTACTGAAAAAGAAGGACGGAACCCCACGCTTCGGCATCGATTATCACCGCCTGAACAAAATCACGAAGAAGGACGTGTATCCTCTCCCACGGATAGACGACGCCCTGGACCGACTCCAAAACGCGAAGTATTTTTCGTCGATGGACCTCGAGACAGGTTATTGGCAAATCAAAGTCGACGAGAGACAACGAGAGCAGACTGCCTTTATAACACCGGACGGCCTCTTCGAGTTCAAGGTCATGCCGTTTGGCGTTTGCTTGGCACCTGCAACTTTCCAACGTGTCATGGATACAGTACTGGCTGGCTTAAAGTGACAGACTTGTCTCGTGTACTGCGACGACGTCGTTGTGTTCGTAATCAAGACTGCCGGACTCACTCTGAAGCCAGAAAAGTGCCGCTTTGCATACGAAGAGGTCTTGTTCTTGGGCCACGTGATTAGCAAGTCTGAAGTTCGTCCCGACCCAAGGAAAACAGCTGCCATCGCTTCCTTCCAGCCACCCACCGACAAAAAAACTGTACGTCGATTTCTCGGTTTGTGCGCCTACTACAGACGCTTCGTCAAGGAATTTTCATTGTATTGCCGAGCCGCTAACCCATCTCACTCAAACTGAAGTGGACTTTAGGTGGGACACGGCACAAGCCGAAGCATTTCAAGAACTCAAACGACGCCTGCAGACACCACGGATACTTGCGCACTTCGATGAATACGCCTACACGGAAATCCACACCGACGCAAGCAGCGTGGGGTTCGGAGCCGTCCTAGTGCAGAGGCAGGGTGTGGGTACGGGCTAGTTGGTATTCCATTTCGTAAAATAATTGCAGCGCAACAGCAGACACAAGACAACGAGACTAACGAAGACGAGGACAGCGCTCGTCTTCGTTAGTCTCGTTGTCTTGTGTCTGCTGTTGCGCTGTAATTAATCTAGTGCAGACTGACGGACTTGAAAGGGTTGTCAGTTATGCTAGCCGGTCGCTATCCAAGGAGGAAGCCAACTATTCTACAACACAAAAGGAGTGCCTTGCCATCATCTGGGCAACATCCAAGTTTCGCCCCTACCTCTACGGCAGCCCTTTCAAAGTTGTGAGTGACCACCACGCCTTGTGTTGGCTAGCTAATTTGAAGGACCATTCAAGTCGCCTCGCAAGGTAGAGCCTGAGACTTCAAGAATTCGGCATTACCGTCGTGTACAAGTCCGGAAGGAAACACTCCGACGACGACTGCCTGTCTCGTGCCCTCGTCGACCCACCACCACCCGACGACCAGGATGATGACAGCTTCTTCGGAGTCATAAGTGCCGACGAATTCGCCGAACGACCGCAAGCCGACCCGGAACTGACGGGTATAGTGGAATACCTGGAGGGTAGGACCATCGTTGTCTCAAAAGCATTCAGGTGAGGATTGGCATCATTTTTCTTAAAAAACAACATTATCGTTCCGGCCCCAAGCCAGCGTCCCTATCGTTGCACCTTCGGCACTGCGACCAGAAATTCTGCAAGCCCTGCACGACGACCCGACGGCTGGCCACCTCGGTTTTTCCCGCACGCTCGCGAGGATACAAGAAAAGTACTTCTGGCCCCGCATTACCACTGACGTCACTCGTTACATGAGGACATGCCGGGACTGTCAGCGACGCAAGACACCGCCGACAAGGCCAGCGGGACTTTTGCAGCCCATCGAACCACCTCGCCAACCCGTCCAGCAAATCGGCATCGACTTGCTGGGGCCTTTTCGGACGTCGGCGGTCGGAAACAAGTGGATCGTCGTAGCTACCGACTACCTCACCCGTTACGCCGAAACAAGGGCCCTACCCAAAGGCAGCGCCGCCGACGTAGCAAAGTTCTTCGTTGAGGGCATCGTCCCGCGTCATGGCGCCCCAGAGGTCCTCATTACCGACAGAGGCACGGCCTTTACAGCGGAGTTAACTCAGGCGATCTTGAGGTACAGCCACACAAGCCACCGCCGGACCACCGCCTACCACCCACAGACAAATGGCCTCACCGAGCGTCTCAACAAGACCATCGCCGACATGCTAGCCATGTACGTCGACGTCGAGCACAAGACGTAGGATGCAATCCTTCCGTACGTGACCTTCGCATACAATACGGCCATCCAAGAAACGACATGTTAGTCTACGGAAGGAACCCGGCAACGACGCTCGATGCCATGTTATCGAATGTCACCGATGAGGAGAACATCGACGTCGCCGAGTACCTCCAGCGCGCCGAAGAAGCCCGACAACTGGCCCGTATGCGCATCCAGTGCCAACAAAAGATCGACAGCCATCGCTACAATCTTCGACGGCGCCATGCAGAATACCAGCCCGGTGACCGTGTCTGGGTGTGGACACCGATACGACTACGTGCACTGAGTGAAAAACTACGCCGATACTTCGGACCGTATAGGGTGCTTCGACGTCTCGGCGCACTTGACTACGAGGTAGTCCCGCGTGGCATCTCGAACTCTCAGCGACGCCGGGCACGTCCCGAGGTCGTGCATGTGGTGCGCCTTAAACCGTTCCATACGCGTTAAGGGACCTGCGGACTCAAGTTTTCCCTTGCTTTATTCGTGTTATTTATTGTTAAATGCATTTTTGTTCTATGTTCTGTTTTAAGCATCGGGGCGATGCTTTTTCAGAGGGGGGGCATTGCCACGCTTGTTATTTTGATGTGCTTTGTTTCAACCGACAAAGACTGAGCAATACTCGGCGCAGATCGCGCCTCAGTGTTCGAGAAGCTTCACGTTCGTAGTAGATCGTTTTGTTGACATTTCGCACAGCACGCGAACACTCAAGAGTATTCCAGAGCTTGCGCGACGACCAGTGATAAGGCTAGAATGATGAATAAAAAAGCAAACACTGACCAAATAAAACCTTTAAAAGAAACGACGTTTCGGCTTCCATACGGAAGCCTTGTTCACAAGGAACTTGAATGTTCACAATGAATGAGTTAATTGTGAACAAGGTTTTCGTATGGAAGCCGAAACGTCGTTTCTTTTAAAGGTTTTATTTGGTCGGTGTTTGCTTTTTTATTCATCATGTTTCGTCCCGACCAGACGGGTTTCCGTCGAACTCTCCATTTCATAAGGCTAGAATGTTCAAAGCGTGATGTATAAAAGCCGGCGCGTTCCAACGATGATCAGATTATCGACGGCCGACGCTCTGTTCGCCGCTTTCAGTGCCAGTGTGCATTGCCGTAGTCTGACTTTCAGTTTCCCGGCCACAATTTCGGCCAAATAAAGAGTTCCTTGTTTTTTACGCCAACTGTTGCCTTCGTCAACGTCCCGACTACGTGACAATATGTAATGTTTATAAAATTAGATAGCCAGCACTGCAACCACAATTCACGTTTCACCAAAATTACACCTGCATAGGGTCTTTTCCCAAAGCAGTTCCGAGACCTGGCATGGCTCTGTGGTAGAATACTTGATTGCCACGCAGAATGCTTGGCTTTGATTCCCGCTGGGATCCCGATTGTTGTTCCTTGCATTGGTAGGGTCAAAAATGCCGATATCCGTTTTTCCTAACGCTCTCGCACTTAAATTTCCAATGTCCGTTCTCACCGTTCCTGGCAAGACATCAACTGTCAATCACCTATGGTGCATAACCGCGTACCACAACCCGTTCTATATGAATATGTGCCACACGCGACCCGAGGAAAGGGTTTCATAACGTACGCGACAAGCTTTTCGCGTCATTCAAGTCATGACCAACCAGAATAAGTCGGCAAAAAAATTGGAGCTCACTCAGACTCCCTCGAGAAATATATTTTCATGGTACACCTGGGCTCAGACTCGCCAAACTTTTCCTCAACCGAACTCACTCGTACTTACATTCACTAAAAAAATTGACGGCAGATCCACGAGGTGAATGATGATGAGATTGGGCGAAGCTCCTGGAAGTAATCATCGGTTAAACCGTGAAATTTCTTCCGTTAATTCGCCCGATAAAAATGACGTGAAACGATTGATTAAATGTTTATCAAACTTTTATTGCTGGTTTCCGTTGTCCTTTCATTATGACCGCTTTGTGGTCGGTGAAATGTAAGCTAAGTGGTTCTTGCACTGGTTGCAGCGGCATCCTTATCCATACGAGCACACACCGACGGCAACGAGCATCGTCAACTACAAACCTGTATCGCGATATGGTTTTGATTATAAAACCATTGCTTTAGAAAACACCTGGCGTCTTTCGTTAAGCAGCTGGCGTCTTTTCGTATTGCTTTAGAAACATCTGGCGTCTTTCGTTGGTTTATTTCATCAATCAACGGCGTTTTGAACAAAATTTTTATTGTTTAATCACGCACAGGAGAAATGCCAATGGCTGCTAATGGGGAATGAGAGACAGAAGAATTCGGCTTTTAGTTAACGCGCACGCTGCGAATTTTTTATTGTTCAACAACGCACAGGAGAAATCTCCCACCGGCACCACCTTGGAGGTCAAAGCGTAAGACTGGTTACGCACTACGACTACGACTACGACGAGGGACGAACAGGTGCCGCTTTAAGGAGCTTCGCCCCTAAAATTTTCATAACCGGACTCACTTGGCTCAAACTCACCAACATATTAATCAGCCGCTCTCATATCTTGATCTCAGTTTCAGTCAGACTGAGCGAGTCGACTCAGCTTAAAATTAGCCTTTCCGATCATGGTGTCAATGCTCTTTAACACCAATATCTCACATAATCGGCTCTTGACAATACGGCTTTTGATACTGTACCTACAAATACAAGTCATCAGTCGTTTCAACGCAGTAAAGACATTTTGTTATGAAATAGGTGACTCACACGAGATATTTTTATGAAGAACTTCCCATGAGAGAGAGAGAGAAATAGATAAAGGAAAAGACAGGGAGATTAACCTGATAGAAAAACCGGTTTGCTATCTCGCACAGGGAAGGGGAAAGGGGGGATTGAAAAGAGGATATAGGGAGAGAAAAAAAAAGAATAAAAAAAGAATGCGCACATGCACACACATGCAGGACAGTCCGATCAGAGCCGTTCGGAGAGACCGGTTGAACGCAGACGCCTGCACAGCCTTCTTCTGTGACGTTGAGTCCTGTCTGTGGCACAGGATTCTTACTTCCGAAAGAGCCTGGTCATCCAGTTGATCGAGTGCATTGCAAAGTGACTGTCTCTGCGAACGGTATTGCGGACATTCGCACAGAATAAGGAATTGTTTCGTCACTGCCGCAATGGTTACAGGCTGCGGTGTCGGCCATCCCTATGCGGAGCGCGTACGCATTGCTAAATGTGACACCCAACCATAACCTGCACAATAGGGTGGTGTAACCTCGGCGAAGTCCTGGAGGAATTTGAAGACTGAGAATTGGGTCTAGGGTGCGTGCTTGAGGTGTGGCTCGTTTCACTGCGATGTGGTGCGTCGGCGTGCAAGCATGCGGAGCTTTCGTGCAGCGTCAGTTCTGGAGAGCGGAATCGATATTTGATTGTTTTAAGTATGGGCAGAACGGGCAGCTCGACCGGCCCGTTCATTGCCGATAATACGACAATGACTTGGAAGCCATTGAAAGGCTAGGTCATGTCTTTTCTCAGTTAAATGGTGTGTCTCTTTTGCAATCTTGAACATCAGTTGTTCGTGCGGGCCGCGGCGTAAAGGTGACAGAAGGAATTGCAGTGCCGCCTTGGAATCACCGAAAATAGTCCATTTGGGAGGGAAGTTATGATACCCCCCCCCCCGCCCCCGCCCCTGACCTACGCCTCAGATCAATAAACATTGAGGTGGCGCATGAAGGCTAGTCCTTTGAGATGGGTGTGAATGGGCTTGACTACTAACGTAATCCGATACAAGGCTGACAGTAATTCTCAGGATGAGTGTATAGTACAATTCGTTGGCAATAAAGGGTGGAGCTCACTTAGACTCACTCAAGAAATATATTTTGCACGTAGGTATCACTCAGGCTTAGACTCACCAATATATTCCCCAACCGGACTCACTCGTACTCTGAGTCACTAATTTTTTTCTCAACCGGACTCACTCGGACTCGAACTCACGAAAATATTACTCACCAGGACTAACTCAGACCCAAAGCAACATCTGAGTCTGAGTGAGTCTGTGTGAGTCGACTCATGAGTGAGTTTGCCTACCTGACAGCCAGACATACTCTCACAAAGCTTATTAAAACACAACAGTGAAAACCCCATAAACACACAAAACAAACCTCCGAAAATAAACAATAAAATCTTCAGTTCCCGCTACATTTAACTGCTGTCCGTAAATAAAGTTTTGCCCCTTTAATCTTGCAGTCGGGTTCGGGGGCCCGAATAAAACACTCTTACTTGGTACTGTCGATCGAAGTCTTCTGAGAGTCCAACCTCGGTTGGGTTGCGTCAAAGGCCGATGTTCCCAAAGATCCTGATGACATCGTCATTCCTGTGCGTAATGGCCAGTCAAGCTGCCGTAAGCCTTTTACCCGGTCGCCATTGCTGACGTGGCAGGGCGTCTTCGTCGATTAGGCCTAAACACGAGCTCGGAACCTGCTCCAAGAGTCAACATGGTATCTCATGGATTGCTGCTGGCTGACCTTCAAAGTGGGACTGCAGCTGATATGTCCGGAACTTCCGCAACAGGCTGCAGCACCTCCGTGGAGCCTAGCCCGAACGTCCTCAATGTCAACGACCACGCCACGGAGTGCCAACGCCACGGCCTCCCAAATTGAATGATCGCTGCTCCCGTCGTCAAAACAAAGCTGATGTATCAACCTTTTTCAAACGGACCACGCAAGACATGCCAGCTCATCATACTTCCACATTGGTTTATGGCTCATTCCACGCGCGTTGAGCCTTTTGCCACCCCTGTACGTGCTCTTGACCTTTCGAGCGTTTCTTCAGCTCATTCTTTGTCGTCGTATCTCCGGATCTGCTTACTCATGACAGTTACCCGTGCTACGCACTTCCTCGTGTTTCACGGTAGTGGAGTTCCATTAAGATGGTGCTTTTAGGCCCGTATTCAAAAACTTATGACTTAAAGGGACATTAAACAACAAAACGATTTTTCGCGTATTAGTAAAGTACAATTTCCCAATCCCGAAAACACCACTCCTAGCGCGACACGACGCTTGGTAAGCGAGAAAACCCGCGAAAAGAAAATGCGGGTGGAGACGCCACCTTGACAATCCCGCACCAAACACCGAGACGTCATAGATTTTCAAGGCGTCTACTAAGTCATATGTAGGTTCTAATCGATAAAACAGAAGTACATTGTCATCGGTGGGTGTCATAGATCTAGCATACGAAGTTTGAAAAAATTTCATTGAGCCAATGTCGCGAAAATATGAAAAATACATTTTGAAATTTTTGACGTCATGCGCGGAGGTTTCGGCGCGAAATTTAAAAATGGCACTTCAACCTTGATTTTCTTCGCTAATAATGAACTCATGATAGTGAAACATATGGCATTAGAGTTCTCAGAGAGTAGTTTGTCAATCTAAACTAAGTCATTGTTTCTCTTAAGTGTCTCTTTAAGTAACCGATCGGCGCTTAAGGCGTTACCCAGAACTACCTTGTACTTAAGGTCCATTTAAGTTGGCACTTAACTACCGGAAAGTAAAGTACAGATACTGACTACCTCAAGGGAGACTTCGGCTGTTTTTCGTCAAACAAAATGGCCGACTACTGCAGCAGTCTCGTCGACTTCGTGGATGTTTGCAGGCCGTGTGGAAGAAATAAACAGGATGAAGCATACCGTTGCGCGCCACCATTTCGCCTAGTTTTCGGGGACCGGCAGAATCCCATACAGGCGTATAACGACGCCGAATTCCTGTCGCGGTACCGCTTTAAGCGAACAGTGCTACGCCTGTTCGAAATGCTGTCACTGGGTCCAAACCACAACAAAAGCGGTCACCCCGTTCCGCCACTGCATGCCGATGACATGCGTGAAAAAATTGAAGGACACCTTGGGAATTCCAAAGTGTGTTCGGTGAAAGCCTGTGCCTATTGACAAGGGGCCGGTCAGAATGGAACGCGATGCGCACGTCTCCCTTCTTGCACGAGTGGGCAGATTGTGGCCGGGCTACAGGGGAGACGCGTGCGCATGGGAGCCATCCGACTAAATCGACTGCTGCAACGAGACGTCTGACGAGGAGCGTTGCCGCGCGCTCCGCTTGTACCATCACGTGAGTGCTGAGAGAGTGTAAGGGGGGAGAGAGCCTTAATACGCTAACCGCTCAAGCATTTCATACAGATTAGGCGATGCGCCGTGCTCAAGACTGGGCTACAAAAATTAGGCGCCTTTTCTTCTTCGTATCACAACCACCACCACCATACAGATGATTAACCAGCGATGCTGAAACATGCGGCCGCGGTGTTTATCACGGGCTGTGATCTATCGAAATGCCTTCTGATGTAAGGTACGCATTTGGGCTGGTTGGTTCATGATTACGAGTGAAAAACAGGGCTAAAAAGAAGGGACAAGAAAGAACACGGGACCACGGCGCTGACTAACAGCCATATGTGTTTATTTCTTCAGCCAGCATATATATACTTCACCACTATCACAATGAAATGACAAAAAGTTGAATACTTAGCCTGCGCAGAGGCTATGAGGCGATCAATCGGACATGAATTTTATCTCCTTCGGAAGGAGGGAGATCGAGGGGAGGCTAACACATGCGTCGCCGCTGTTGTGGATGTGATAAGCCTCTGAAATGAGACGCGCTCGTTCGTCATGGTATTTTGACAGGTAAGTGGTATCTTCAAAAGATGGGTGGCACCCGCAATTGTTACAGTGAATAGATAACTGACTATCAGCAGCTTGTTTATGAACCTTGTTCTAATGCTCACGCATGCGGTCATTCGCGCACCGCCCAGTTTGCCCAATATAATAACGCCCGCAAGAAAGAGGAATTTTGTACACAACACCTTGGCGACATTCAACAAACTTCTGCTTATGCTTCTTAGTGCATCCTCTCTTTTTCTCTCCCTCTCGATTCACTTTCTGGCACAGCTTACCAAGCTTATTTTGGGCAGAAAACAATAGCTTAACACCTGCCCTGCCGACAACCTTTTTGAGGTTGTGCGCCACCTTGTGCACATACGGGATGACAGCTACAGTTAGCTGCGAGTTTGTCGCTGATTGTATGGCACTTGGGCGTTTGTTCTTAAAACCTGCCACGAGGCTTTCAGAAATGTTAGCCAAAAGCGTTGCTGGAAAACATAAGCATAAGCAGCATAAGCAGAAGTTTGTTGAATGTCGCCAAGGTGTTGTGTACAAAATTCCTCTTTCTTGCAGGCGTTATTATATTGGGCAAACTGGGCGGTGCGGGAATGACCGCATGCGTGAGCATTCTAACAAGGTTCATAAACAAGCTGCTGATAGTCAGTTATCTATCCACTGTAACAATTGCGGGTGCCACCCATCTTTTGAAGATACCACTTACCTGTCAAAATACCATGACGAACGAGCGCGTCTCATTTGAGAGGCTTATCACATCCACAACAGCGGTGAGGCATGTGTTAGCCTTCCCCTCGATCTCCCTCCTTCCGAAGGAGATAAAATTCATGTCCGATTGATCGCCTCATAGCCTCTGCGCAGGCTGAGTATTCAACTTTTTGTCATTTCATTGTGATAGTGGTGAAGTATATATATGCTGACTGAAGAAATAAACACATATGGTTGTTAGTCAGCGCCGTGGTCCCGTGTTCTTTTAAATGCGAATGCATTTCATAGTCGGGCTATGTCAGGCATCCGGCGTTGTCCGGCGTTGTCCGGCGTTGTCCAGCGTTGTCCGCGGAGGAGGAGGAGGATAGGTTGAGGAGGTAAGCGCCGGCAGGTGTTAGATGTGAAGTATCTTATGGCGAAGCTTAATCCGGTGGTGGCGGTGTGCGGCGTGGCCACCCTTACTGCGCATGCGCAAACCCTTTAAAAAAATAAAAATAAAAAACCTCCTCTCTCCCTCTCTCTCCTCTAGGCATCCCTCCCCGCGGCAACCACACCCTCACTGCGCATGCGCCTCACCTCCTCTCTCCCCTGCTACGCTCCCCCTCCTCTAGGCATCCCTGCCCGCGGCGTCCACACTCCCATTGCGCATGCGCGTCCCACCTCTCTCTCCTCTCCTACGCTCCCCCCCTCTCTTCTCTAGGCATCTCTGCCCGCAGCGTCCACACTCCCACTGCGCACGCGCGCCCCCCCCTCTCTCTCCTCTCCTACGCTCCCCCCCCTCCCTCTCTCGCCTCGCGACACCGACACAGGCATCGTCTGCTAGCGAGTTTCTTGGTTGAAAAAACCGACTGCTCGCGCTGCACAACCGTTCACTGGCCACCCCGTATATATGGCAATGGATCTTGACCTCCATGGTGGTGCCGGTAAGAGATTTCTCCTGTGCGTTGTTGAACAATAAAAATTCGCAGCGTGCGCATTAACTAAAAGCCGACTGCGAGTCTCTGTGTCCAGTCGGAGTCTTCTGTCTCTCATTGCACATTAGCAGCGATTGGCATGTTCCAGTAGGAAACACCGCTCCATCGCTGCGTGCTTTACGCATCCCCAGTTTTCTCTCCTGCGCAACGCTGGGATCAGCGCCAGCGTCAACGCCGCCGCCGGTGTAAGCGTTAGCGCCCGCTGCTTCACATCTACACATGGTTCCCTTTAGCGGAAGGTGGTGTAATTTTTATCTCTCCGCTCTCACCCCCTCTCCCATAGCAACAGCTGCGGGTGCGCGCGCTTATCCTCGCCCCTAGCAACCGGAGCAGGTGGTGCGGGCGGAGTAGCGGAGAGTGAGGGGGAGAGGAGGAGCGCGCTCTGGTGTGTGAGGGCGCTCGCATCGCGGAAGCTCGGCGGAGCTCCCGCGTGTGTGGAGAGTGTAGCAGAGGGTAGGTGCAGTGCTTCGCCGCTCCTTCTCTCGCCGTTCCCTCTCTCTCCTACCTGCGCCCCACACTCCCGTCCGCTCGCTCGCGCGTATATATAAATGGAGTGAAGCGCGCGCGAAATGCATTCGCATTTCCTCACGATTCCCTTCGGGGAGGTGGGGGGCATTTTTCT
The DNA here is from genome assembly GCA_030522465.1 of Rhipicephalus appendiculatus. NCBI lineage: Eukaryota > Metazoa > Arthropoda > Arachnida > Ixodida > Ixodidae > Rhipicephalus > Rhipicephalus appendiculatus. The sequence continues at coordinate 136,889 of JALIZH010030925.1, read as the reverse complement.
TGTCCCGTCTTTTTAGCGCTGTTTTTCACTCGTTGCCTTCTGATGTAGCTTTTGATTTTTCGATCACTATCTTTATGAAATGTGTGCTTCATAATTTGCCTTTTGTGATATGTTAGCTTAAAGGACATTCACCACGCCTACAGGCTCTTTAGGGGTGGCGCTTCACGATGCGGTTGGTATCATCCCAAGCTATATGTGCTGACAAAACCTAAAGAGAAGCTAGTGCAAGTGCGGAGACTCTTTGAGGCAGCGTATGCTAGAATCCAGGGTACGGACGGACGCAGCTGCTCAGCGCGAAAAATCGAAGGACACTTTGTAAATTCTAAAGTGTGTTCGGCGAACGCCTGTGCCCATTGAGACGGGGTCGGACAGAATGGAACGCGATGCGCGCGTCTCCCTCTTGTATGATTGGACACGATAGGCACAGCGACGCTACGCAAGCAAAGCGCGAGCGCTGTGAAGTCCGACGCGAGGCGTGATCGACGTGACCGGCGTCCTTTGGCGCACCCCGGTGGCCACCTGGCACCGTGCCAGGGCACGGATAGACGGACACTGACGGTCACGGATGGATTGACACGGACGGACGGTCACGGATGGGCGGACACAGACGTACGGACATGGACGGACGGAGACCGACGTAAGCACGGACGTGAGCATGAGACATTAAAGGCTTTCGCCTTAATATGAGACATTCGACAGATTTAGTTGGGCATCCGCAACAGCTGGGTGTGCGAAGCCTCCCATTGGAAATTGCTGGCAGGCTGCGTCCCTAGAGCTGCTGCGGACGCCGAACTAAATTTTTCTACTAAAGGGTTTCGTTTTAATAAATGTGAGAGGTGAGGTTCTTTCACTTGCTTCATTCAACAGTTTTAGTGAGGCATCCGCAGCAGCTCGGCTGGCGCAGGCTTTCATAAGAAATGGCTGGCAGCGGGCGTCCGTGGAGTTACTGCGGGCGCCCAACCACACAATTCGGCAGCCTGCGTCTTCGGAAGATCCGTGGACGTCCGAATAAACCGTGTCACAGTGCAAGTGAAAGACGCTCACCTGTCAATTTTTTATTATTGTTTGTTGCTTTGATATGATAACACTCGCCTTATTGAGAAAGAAAGGAGACGCATACGGGCGTTCTGGAAAAAAACTAGCAGTTCCGTGTACGAATACAACCGCTTTAGCATTGCCATTTTTTGGGCGTGTTGCCTTCTAGATAGGGAAACCTTCTAGATAGGGAAAGAGCCTTTCTGGTTGGCTAGTGCGTGGACTGGTGGCGCCCTGTGCACGGATAAATAGTCTGTTGTTTCCTTGGAATAAAATTGTTGAAGTTAGCGCACCGTGGTGTCTCTCTCATGTCCTTGTATTGCTAGCGCTGAATATGTTTTCAAATACAACCGATGAGCGAAGCTCCTTAGAAATGGGACGCTCGCGGCGTTCGGCGCGCGCGGCGTTTCATTGTCCAGGCAACAGACCAACCACTGGGCGGACGACAGGGTGAAGCGATGGTTTCACGCTTTCACCGGTTTCAAGGGAGGGGGCAGAGTTGAAGAAAGAGGGAGATAGAGACTAATCTACCGCCGTTTCACATGCGTTCGTATTCTCGCGCTTTGCGCATCGTGCAGACGCCATCCGCGTTCCAGTGCTCATAAAGCTCATTTATACTTCCGCGTGAGAGGGAGACGGCACAGATGGCACCGTGCCAGGGAGCTTCAACGGCGACGGCGGGGTGCCAGCCTAAGGAGCTTCGCTCCTAATAAAAGAAGAGAAGTACACCAAAAGCTGAAAAGCAGAAGAATCCACGGAGCGAAATGCACGTAAGGTGACGAAAGAACCCCTCGTATTGCACACGATATCTCACCACAGCAACAAACACAATTGTGGACGACAAAATCACCACGAGTTGTGAAGGCCACCTTATAGTGCCTACCACTGAGTGGCAGCTGCTTGTTGTGGCCAGCCGAAGGCTGAAGAACTGACAAAAGCGACAAATATTCATTTCGCCTCTTACAAAATGCACCTTGATAAAGACTAGAACACTTACGGCCAGTATTCCTCGAAAGTTACAGACATTTAATTTTGCTTTATTTAATGAAACAAGCACGGAAACTTCTATAGCGTCGTTCCCAGGAGGCTTACTTACTCAGAAAAGTCATACTTTTATAAGTGAGCCCTCAAGGGCGCCTAAACAGCCTCTGAAAATACAAAAAACGAGCGTTTTATTCTCTCCCGGCGTTTCCCGTTCTCGCGGCACAATTCGTGACATTACTAGTTTGTTCACGTGACGTCAGAATGAAAAACAATTATGTGCGATATAAATTAATATATAGTGGTTACTTAATGTGTCATATAAAATTGAAGGACACATTGTACATTCCAAAGTGTGTACGGCGAAAGCGTGTGGCCATTCGACTGAGTATACCATGTTTTTTTTTTGCTTTTACACTCTCAGTGGGATAACACACACACCGAATGTGTGCGTGTTTTCTTGTTTAATTTTTTACCGCGAGTCGCACCGAGACGCGAGACTAATCTTCGTCCGCTCGCATGCGTTCGTATTTTCTCGCGCTTTGCGCATCGTGCAAACGCCATCCGCGTTCCAGCGCTTAAATTGACGGACCCTTTGTAAATTCCGAAGTGTGTTCCGCGAACGCCTGCGTCCATTGAGACGGCGTCGGTCAGAATGATTCCAAACGCTTGGCACAGCGACGCTACGCAAGCAAAGCGCGAGCACTGTGGAGTCCGACGCGACCGGCGTCCGTTTGTGCACCCCGGCGGCCACCTGGCTCCGTGACAGGGCTCGGACGGACGGACGGCACGGACAGACGGGCGGACGGACGGATGGACGGATACGCACGGACGGACGCCGCACGGACGCCGGACAGACGTGAGCATGAGACATTAAAGGCTTTCGCCTTAAAAGCTACGAAACTTCTACGAGAAGTCTTGAAGAAGCAGACGTGAGCATGAGACATTAAAGGCTTTCGCCTTAAAAGCTACGAAACTTCTACGAGAAGTCTTGAAGAAGCAGACGTGCGTGCACCTTGGGTGTTGTGATGCAACACCCAAAACACGGATGCTTGACTGGTCGAGTTGACGTGGGCTGGCTGGCGACGACGATAGAGCGGCGGCTGGTGGGCGAGACGTTGATATGCCAGGGGGAGACAGGGACGCGGACGGACACGGACGGAAGGATGGACGGACACGGACGGACAGATGGACGGACGGACGGACGGACACGGGTAGATGGACGGACGGACGGACGGATGGATAGACGGACGGACGCCGGACGGACGTGAGCATGAGACATTAACGGATTTCGCCTTAAAAGCTCTCCATTGGGCAGTATACGAGAGATATCTGTTTTAAATAGTTTGGTACTCTGCTTTACCATGCAGTCGTATGCAGGCTCTGCCTCGCATTGCATGACTATCGTGAGCGATAAACTGATTTCACTTCGTCTTCTGCGTTTGCGACTGCGCAAGAAGAGATAGCAATGTGTAGTCGAAAAGCGCGAAATCCTAACTGGCTCAACGCTTAGCGCTGACATTCCAAGTGTTTTCTAAAGCAATAAATGGCGAGGAGGAGATAGCGCTTGTAGGAAGCGCGGCGAAGGCGAGAAAGAAACTGATGTCTCGCCTTTAAACTAGGGGTGGTTTATGGTCCCTTTAAGTGCTGTTTTCGAACCTTTCCGCAAAGTTATCTCAAACTTATACTTTTCTGGTACTTTCATAAGTCAACTTTTCGCGAAAGTTACGTTCGGTTCTTGAATACCGGCCTTACGCCTTCGGCACAAACACATCATTTTTAAGCGCAGCTCTTAGGCGTCCTTTCCTGCGTTGAGCGCCGTCGCCGTCGAAGGCGTAACCGATAAACATGAAAAATTACATAAGAAAAAAAATGCCCCCCACCTCCCCGAAGGGAATCGAGAGGAAATGCGAAGGCATTTCGCACGCGCTTCACTCCATTTATATATGCTGGTTGTGGTTCGAAGAAGGAAAAGGCGCCTAATTTCTGCAGCCCGGTCGGGAGCATGGCGCAGCGCCTTTTTTTTTTTTATTGCGGCAGCTCCGCCGAGCTGCCACGATGCGAGCGCCCTCACGCGCCAGAGCGCGCTCCTCCTCTCCATTTCTGACATCGCCTTGAGAGGCGTCCAGCCAGCGAACGGTCGAGAGTGAGGCGCGAGCGGACGGGAGAGTGGGGCGCATGGAGGAGGGAGAGCGAACGGCGAGAGAAGGAGCGGCGAAGCACTGCACCTATCCTCCTCCTCCGCGGACAACGCCGGACAACGCCGTACAACGCCGGACAACGCCGCCTGACATAGCGCGGCTAAGAAATGCATTCGCATTTAAAAATGCCCAGGATCGAATGGGATTCGATCCCGGGCCCTCTGGGTGGCAGTCCAGTATTCTGCCACAGAGCAACGCTGGTGCTGAAAACTAATTTTCAAAGCAACCCTATACAGGCGTGATGTCCGGCAAGAAATCGCGTTAACCTATGTAACATAGCCTGGCAGAAGAGTAAAATAAGAACCAGTCATCACGTAACGCTAATTGCTCAATGAGTGGGTGGTTTAATGATTCCCACTTCCTACAAAGTGCTCAGCCATAATCCTTCATGGTCCTCAGTCGCATGCAGCATCAACAAAGTGCACATAATACCTTACAGATCAGAAGCGGGTACTTTGCTTATCTACAAAAAGACGAATAATGGCGTATTAGGTGCTGTCCTACTCCACAAAAATTATGATTTTTGGCATTTTTGGCATAGTCGATACCTTGCGGAAAGCCAAACATCATGCACAGTTGGCATTGCCCAACACAAAGCTGCCCTCAGAATTCGCATTAGGCAGTATCGTAATCAACGGTGATATCTTACTTTATTTATTTATTTTTTTTTTTGCTTCGTCAGTGGCCAGAGAACCCACGGTAAAAGTCACGTGGCAGGACGATGACGTTGAACGTGCGCACGTCTGCGGAACATTATGGTATCGGAATTGCCAAAAAAAATCCATCTAACGCTTTTAAGTAGCGAACACAACACGAAATTCGAGTATTTCTTTTCTAGGGGATATTCAAAATGTAGAACACCGTATGTCGTCAGTCCCATAAGCTCGATGCGCCATGTTTTGTTGGGAGCGAAAACGAAACCAGTCGCGTATCGCCGCCTTTCGGGTGCTACCTGCTGGTTATTTATCTTCCTTCTGCGATGACTACCTAGTGCTTCGTGCGCTGTTCAGGCAATGAGGGAGCCCGGACAATGCTGGGAACAAGGTAGCACTAACTTTAATCGCATTTATCAGTTACCGGAACACAGAAAAATAGTATACCGACGCGAACTTGTTTTGTAAACAAGATCGGCGCTGTGTTTAGGTTCCGACATGAAAAAACACTCTTCAACCTCAGTTTTTATTTCTCGGTGCAATTTAGTTGCTCGCCTGCAACATAAGCTACACTTACAGAACAATATATTACGATTTATGCATTTTAAAACGAACAGACGGCCGACGTCACACACGCATGAGAGAGCATGATTGATCAACATATTAGCTTGTTGGTGTTGCAGATCGACGAAATCTAGGATTTACGTAAACGTGTGTAGGCAGTACCAGAGACACTGCTGGCCACGGTAAATCAGTGCCGCCACACGAGACTCGTTCGGGGCAAAGATCCTAACAGGCTTTGCCAGCTTCTCAAGGAAGTGTGCGCCGAAGTACGTCCGCAAGGCGCCCTTCGCCTAACACCTCATTATCCCTCCACTTTTTTTTTATTTCTTGCTTTGTGCGGTCAGCATGCCCTGCGAACACGGAGCAAGGAGTTGCGGAGACGTTAAGTAGATGCAGCTGTTTGTTCGGTAGATCATTGCACTTATATTTTCCCTGATCGCGGGCACGCGTATGCTGTTCGCAATAGAGCGCGGTGCGCGATATCGCACGCCCCCGTGGCATTCGAAAGCAAGTAGCGCAATATTTTAAAAACCGCTAGGCCTGCGCGGAACGTGCAGCACAGTCACAGCGAAAGCTGGATGAGCGGCCTTTCTAGAGTCTTTTAAATGCGAATGCATTTCTTAGTCGGGCTATGTCAGGCGGCGTTGTCCGGCGTTGGCCGGCGTTGTCCGCGGGGAGGAGGATAGGTTGAGGAGGTGTCCGCGCGCCGGCAGGTGTTATCTCTCCGCTCTCACTCTCTCTCCCATAGCAAAAGCTGCGGGCGCGCGCGCTTATCCTCGCCCCTAGCAAAGTGGAGAGGAGGAGCGCGCTCTGGGGCGTGAGGGCGCTCGCATCGCGGGAGCTCAGCGGAGCTACCGCGATAAAGAAAAAAAAAAACAGGCGCTGCGCCGTGCTCCCGACCGGGCTGCAGAAATTAGGCGCCTTTTCCTTCTTCGAACCACAACCACCATATATAAATGGAGTGAAGTGCGCGCGAAATGCATTCGCATTTCCTCACGATTCCCTTCGGGGAGGTGGGGGGCATTTTTTTTAAACACTATTGGGGCAACTACTACAAGAATACATGCATGGTGCCCGCTACGCCATAAATCATCATAAATTTTGTGTAGTGGGGAAGCATCCACTATGCCATTATTCGTCATTCTTCGGCAAAGCGCGGTACTTTGTTGATGCTGTGGCTGACGACGATGCAGAATTATGTCTGTGGGTTGGAGCATTGCACGACCCACCTCGTTGAGCAATTCGCACGGTGTGAAACCTGGTTGTTACTTTATTGTTCTAAAACGCTCTATTACACACGTTAACGCGATTCATTACCCGATGTGAAGCCTGGATAGGGTCAGTTTGCAACGGAATTTCAAGCACCGGCGTAGCTGAGTGGTAGAGTGCTGGGCTGCCACGCAGAGGGCCGGGGTTCGATTCCCATTCTGTCCTAGGTATTTTTTTATTTATTTAGTATTCTTCTTATTTCGCGCGATTGTAGCTCCGTGGCCTCTCCGTATGCAGACGCTGGCAGACGATTCCGCGACGGCACCCAACGAAAAAATGGCGAAAGCGCCCAGTGTTACTGGAGCACCAATCATTCTGATCATCCCCAATTAAGAAATGGCAGTTTCTTGTGAAAATGATAGTTCTCCTTTTCTTTACATATTACGCTTATTACGGCGCCTCTAGTGGGAATCTGCGTTCACGAGGACAACATTTTGAGGAGATGCACTATTCCAGCAGCTGCGGAGTCGATTTTAGGGGCGAAGCGCCTTAGGACCTAGCCTTTCCTTCTGTTGTGGTCACGGTATAGAACCGTTGCTACAGGCAAAACATATGTGAGACACAGAAAAAGGTTTTACAATAGACTAATATCAATCATAATTGTGAAAGAACAATATATAAAAACCTACAAGCACAAACCCGTTATACTAGTCGGCGACTTCAACATAGACATTACGGTTTGATCGCGAACTTGGTTAACACCGCAACACTAGAGACACGGACACAAAGAAGGAGGGAACGAACAACACGGCGCCGTGTTGTTCGTTTCCTCCTTCCTTGTGTCCGTGTCTAGTGTTGCGCTGTTAACCAAGTTCGCGATGAATCCCAACCAACTGACCCAACTTGCCGTCTTACTAGACATTACAGACCTTAGGACCTAGCTTTGTCGTCGACTCTCCCTGTCCGCTGTCACGGTATATAGAAAACCGTTGCTATAGTCAAAACATATGTATGTATGTGAGTAAAAAAAGGTTTACCATACACGAAGACAAATCATAATTGCGACAACACAATATAAAAGACCTACAAGCACAAACCCTTTGTACTAGTCGGCGACTTTAATGCAGACATTATTGTCACGTGGTCGTGACGTAAACCGAGGCACCAGTCACTCTGACCAAAATGAAAACTCTATATTTGGTCCAACTAGTGGCAGAGAAAACGGCAGGTGAAATGCAGCAGCACAAACTGTCTAGTGATAGCGGCGAACAGAGCGTCGGCCGTCGATAATCTGACAAGCGTTCAAGCGCGACGGCTTTTATACATTGTGATCTGCTCGCCAATTGTGATGATTCGTGGGCCCAAGAACTCAGGCGTGCAGAGCCAAGACAGTGGACGCAGAAAATTACTTTATCATTTCAGACGGAGCACGATTTAAAGACACGGACAACTAACGCAATACACATAAACTGGACACATCTAACGACGATAATGTTTCAGGCTTAGCGCAATACCAAGCACGTCCATCCACGACATGCACGGCACCACACGCTCGTGACCCAATGCTTAAGTCGACGGCCACTCACTCATGCCGTTGCGACGAACACAGGCGCCGGGCAGCACGATTAATTGGTCGAGTCAGACTTGGAAGCAGCAACGTCCTGGAGACGTCGACAATCATGCCGTTGCGGCGAACACGGGCGCCGGGCAGCATGATCACCTGCTTGTCGTGGTCTTGCAAGAGGGCTCGTCGCAGGTGCTCGTGATGGCTACTTGTCCTTGGGGCCTGGCGGCAGTGTGGGACCGTTCCGTCGTCGTTGCGGGGCCCGTGGCACCCGCGTAGCACGACTGGCCTAGCACACGGGGTTCGCAGCCCCCGACCAGCCGATCGAGTAGAGAAGAGAAGATCCTTTGGACCGTGGCACACACCCACGCTGGGGGATTGGCCAACAACCGGGTAGTTTAGAAAAAAAATAGGCAGAACCCAAGTACCATGGGAATCGATGTTATGCGAAGCATCCGGAGGTAAGGTGACTGGGTTGTAATTTTTTTATTGAGCGAAACGATATGAAATGACGCTAAAGATATGTACAAATGTTGCACGCAGAGACATATTGAAGAGTCGCATATGTTTCATATAACCAGTTTTTGCAGTTGTGTAACGATGCCAACAGAACCATGAGTATTGCCAACACCAGAAGCCGTAAGCTGATATGTTGAGCTTGTACTTGAAAGGATGGTAGCCCTGGATAGCGTTACGTATACCAACTACAGTGGATGGCGCTTAAGTATACAACTGACGTTAACCCGACATGACTCCTTCGTCATAGTACGTATGTAATGTTTATAAAATGAGATAGCCAGCACTGCAACCACAATATACGTTTCACCAACATTACGCCTGCATGGGGTGTTCTGCCAAAGCAGTTTCGAGACGTGACGTGGCTCTGTGGTAGAATGCTTGATTGCCACGCAGAATGCTTGGGTTCGATTCGTGCGGGGACTCTGATTTCTATTCTTTGTATTCGTGGGTCCGCCTCGGTGGAACAGTGGCTACGGTGCTCGGCTGCTGACCCGAAGGTCGCGGGTTCGATCCCGGCCGCGGCGGTCGCATTTCGATGGAGGCGAAATGCTAGAGGCCCGTGTACTGTGCGATGTCAGTGCACGTTAAAGAACACCAGATGGTGCAAATTTCCGGAGCCCTCCACTACGGCGTCTCTCATAATCATATCGTGGTTTTGGGACGTTAAACCCCAGATATTATTATATTATATTCGTGGCGTCAACGCCACCGATGTCCGTTTTTCTTAATGCTGTCGCCTTTAAATTACCAGTGTCAACGCCACCGATGTCAGTTTCTGTTAACGCCAGTGATGTTCCGCGCAGGGAATTTTCCCTTTTTCAGGGAATTTTCGACAGTCATTTTGGACGAAAGGGAAAAAGGGAATCTTCGCGATATTGCAGGGAATTTTGAGGGGCGGCGAAAGTTTTTTTTTATAACGATCAAAAGACTGTGGACATGAGGCTTTCGCATGTCGCAATCGTTTCTGGCGCATGTAGCGCGCCAAACCACAGCCTCTAAGGTTCGTTTTTAAAGACCATAGTCTTTAAAAACCCAGTCAATATATATTGACTGGGTTTTAAAGACCCAGTCAATATATATTCTAGTCACTTCACATTTATTTATTTTTTTCTTTACCGTAGTTTGCAGAACCGTTCCTAATCAAGTCAATAAAATGTTAAATACCACCACAAAAGCTTGTTTTATTTCACAATATTTAGTCACCATTATTGAAAAGTTGACGTGCTTTTTGTACAAAATGTGGTGCATTTAGATACAGAGCGTCTGCTAGGCACATTAATCTACGCCACGTCACTCAGTAACAAAAAAAAACTAATAAACTTCTCTTCTTATGCAGTGGCCGTGTGCATGAGCATGTACAGCTCCTTCGTAGTATTAAAAGCCGATCTCAGAGGCGATGCTTTGAGTTGGGCAGGAAAGAATAGAAAGCGATGGGAAGAGCCTGAAACACGTCGAACACACACACACACACACACACACACACACACACACACACACACACACATATATATATATATATATATATATATATATATATATATATATATATATATATATATATATATATATATATATATATATATATATATATAATGAAGGGCTAACATAGGACCTGGAAGTAACAGTTCAAAAAATATATCCAGCACGTAGGAAAAATGGTTCTTGGGAAGGACTGACGTTTCGGCCGCGGGACCGGCCTTCGTCGGAGTGATGCACACATGCGACATCAACGCAATATAAGACGACCAATGACTTACCGTAGCACTATTATTGGCTGACAAGCGATTGTTAAAAGCACGAGGGGAACAGTGCGCGTGATGGGACAGGAAAACGGGAATGTACGCATGCGCATTTGCGGGCGAAGACGGAGTGCAAAAATAAAGCGACAGTACGTATGTGTCACCAAAACGAAAATACGTGATAGGTTCAACTGAGCACAGATTATTGATCAACACAAGCGCGTGCCCAACATCCATAGTCATGATCCGAGAGAAAATGAAATGAAATAGGAAACTAATTTATCTGCCTAAAAATGTAGCGGTAATAATAACGGGGAGAAAGTCAAGAGTAACTAAGTCGGTAGAAAGGAAAGTTTGCCAGTACTTTCATTCATACCACAAGTGACGGCCTTAAATTTATAAATTAAATACGATTCTCGAAGCTTTCTTTCGTGGTGGGAACGGAAACCAGATAGAAGGATTGTAGCTGTAATATTATCAAATGAGTGGCCCAGAATGCGCACGTGTTTTGATAGCGGAAGGTTTGGAATAGTGGCAGCATGACACTTATGGTTGTTAAATCGGTATCTGAAGGTCGTTTCTGTATGTCCAATGTACTGTAAATTGCAGACGGAACACTCGAGCAAATAGATACAGTTTTAGGTGTCACACGTGAAATTACCTTTAATCTTATAGAAGAATTCGGAAGCAGTGCTTTTAGCAATATCTGACGTCTTCATATGCGCGCAGACCTTCCATTGCGGCTTCTTGCAAGGTCGACAACCGACATTATCGGGAACGTTTGTCTTAGATGAAGTTAGGATGTCATGCAGATTACGAGACCGTCTGAAGACTACCCGAGGTGGCACTGGAAAGATTAATTTAAGATTAGCACTCTGCGCTAGTATGTTGAAATGTTTTTTAAGAATTGAAGAAACGTTTGGCACCGATGCTGAGTGTGTTAGGACCAGGTTACTTTGTGCCTGAACTGAAGGTTGCTTCTTAGCGCGGAACAAATCCTTGCGATTAAGTGCATCGGCTCTTTTAACAGAGTCCTCAACAATGCGGGGTGGGTATTCCTGTTGGATTAAAGCTTCGCGGAGTTGTTCACAGTTTTCACGAAAGTCTGAGTGCTCCGAGCAAATTCTCTTAAAGCGGAGCGCCTGACTATACGGTATACTCGTTTTCCAATGTTTTACATGCGAACTTTTAAAGTGAAGATAACGGTGCCTGTCTGTAGGTTTCCTGTAAAGCTTGGTGGTTAGTTTGTTGTCAGATATGGAAACTGTGACGTCCAGAAAATTAATGGTAGAACGAGAGTATTCATGCGAAAACGAAATAGATTGGTGAACGGTGTTGAAATCAGCTATGAAGGATAAAAGTTCATTTTCACCATGGGGCCAGATGAGAAAAATGTCATCTATAAATCGCTTATAATAAAGCGGCTTTAACGCGCGATTTCTAATGAATTCATTTTCCAGAACCGACATGAAAAGACTAGCGTAATTAGGTCCAATGCGAGTGCCCATTGATGTTCCACTTACTTGAAGATAATTAGAGCCGTTAAATTCAAAATTATTAAGCTGTAAGATTAATTTCAATAAGGCAGCTAGTGTATCACTTCCAATGGGTTTTTCATCAGACGATCCTTCGTACGCATGAACTACTGCCTGGATGCCATCGCTATGGGGTATATTGGTATAGAGTGAAACCACATCTAAAGTCACGAGCAGGGAATTATCTGGTATAACGAGGTCATCAATGTCCAACAAAAAATGGTTTGTGTCCTTGAGATAGGACGAGAAGACTACTGATTATTGGAAGACTACTGATTATTACATCAACGTAGCGGGAAAGTTGCTCCGTAACGGTGCCAATTCCCGAAACAATGGGGCGACCAGTGCAGTTTTCTTTATGTATTTTGGGCAGCAAATAGAACCTGCCAGGGACGGGACTGAGCGGGACGAGAGAACGTACTGCCTTATCGCCTAATTGATTTGATTTTACGAGATCATTGATAGTATCTTGAACAACTGCTTTAAACTCTTCTGTGGGATCATAGTCTAGGTGCTTATAAAAAATCGGATTGTTAAGCTGTCTATGGGCTTCGCTTATATAATCTGTTTTGCTCATAATTACAACGGCACCACCTTTGTCGGCTGGCTTTATCACGATATCACTGCGTTTAGCCAGTGACGCAATAGGTTTCCTTTCCTCAAATGAAATATTAGATTTAAACGACTTTTGTTTTCGTAGGCTTTAAGGACATCGTGTTGGACGGCTTCAATATACATGTCTAGGTATTTGTCACGTTGCACTGGAGGTGTCCAACGTTTGTTGCTAAACATAGCTGGCTGAGTCTCGCTAGTCGACGGACGGTTATGGAAATATTCTCGTAGGCGCATGTTACGTGAAAAATTCTCTAAATCCTTAGCCAATTGGAAATCATCATATCCGCCTGTTGCAGGACAGAAGGTGAGGCCTCGTGACAAGACGCGCAGTTCGTCCCTATTTAAGCTGACATGCGAAAGGTTAACTACGTTGGTGGACGGCGGCGTGCTATCCTCTAGCTCAGGAAACGAGTTTGTCGGAACCGCCGTTATTACCTGTTTTGGAAACAACGAGCGGTTCACGCCATCACGGAGCAACTTTTTACATTTTTTGTCGTAAATCTCGCTTAGCTTCTTTACTTTATATCTTTCCAATTCGGCAATTTCATGCGCACTGAGGTCACTACTCGCGTACAGTTGTCGTTCCGTGTTTAGAGAGTCTTTTAAAGCATGCTGGTAATGGTTCTGAACAATACGGGTGAGATCCAAAGAGGCCTTTGTAAGGATTTCGCGCCATTCACCGATGTTTTTAGCGGACATATGGCTCGTGGCTGCTTTTACAGAAAGACTAAGTCCCCTAGGTGCAACGCGAGCCGCTAAGTATGCACTAAGGGTTGAAGCATGCAGTTCGTTTCGGATGCGCTTTTCCACTGTTTTTCTCAGCTTTAAGAATGCGCTGGAGGTATTCGCCTTTTCCGCACAAGGCTCACCTAGTCAGTTTGTCGTTTTGTTTCGTTGCCGAGTCTTTCGGGAACTGGTCCGCGTAGTGCTTTGCGTTGCTGGTTGGGGCGGTCTAGGTCGTAGTCTGGTTCCTAGTGGACGGCAGAGGGTCTGGTTGATTGGTTGGCGGGCTAGTTGAGGACACGGTAGCGGAAGTCAGCTGCTGCACTGACGGGTTAAGGTCCACTGTACAGTGCAAGGGAGCAGGGGGGGCCTGAGTGGTGGGTCGGTTGGTTCGATGAAAGTCGAGTTCCTGGCGAAAACGGCGCTGGTGGTGATCGCTGCGGTATCGTTGCACTTAAGGCAGGGAATTCACTGGGACTAGGAAAACTTGAGGCATTGAGTGACTGCCTTGCTGAATGCCGAGAGCACGTTGGGTCTATCGGCAGGCAAGGAGCAGTGTCTTTCCAAAAGGAACAAAAAGCATTCGTTCTTCCAAAACACAGTCTGTGGAGGTGCGTAGCCATTAACGCGACGCCTTCAAAACTAGGATGGATGCCATCAGCGGCGAGAACGCGAGCGGAAGGCAACCATTCAAATCCATGGTCGATGAAGTACACGAAACTGGAACGCCGGCAGAAGTTTTGTAGTAGGCTATTGAAAGCGCAGGCCTCGCGATTGCAGTGACGAACAAGGCCATCATTTCGCTTACCATAATGACGATTCGTAGCTCTCGGCAGGACCAGGCTGGCGTACACACGACTGATGCCTGGTCGTTCCTTGGCTATGATGTGAGGTAGGTCACGGTAGTTGTCGAAGGTTACACGTCCGGTAGAAGAGGTCAAGTCATTGGTACCCACATTGAGGATGAGGGTTGTAGTTGACGATGGCACAAAGCCCAGCAGCACACGTGCGTCAGTTATGCGGGCTCCAGACTGCCACACAAAAGCTGGAGTAGCGGTGCGGTTAGGGTCAAAGTGGTGGAAGAGGTACTTGACTTGGGAGTCGCCTAATACAGTCGTAGAAATGGGGGTTGACGGATACCTCCAGTTGACATTTTTCCTCGTGCTTTTACCGGGATCCATCGTAATTGAAACAATGAAGGGCTAACATAGGACCCGGAAGTAACAGTTCAAAAAATATATCCAGCACGTAGAAAAAAATGGTTCTTGGGAAGGACTGACGTTTCGGCCGCGGGACCGGCCTTCGTCGGAGTGATGCACACATGCGACATCAACGCAATATAAGACGACCAATGACTTAGCGTAGCACTATTATTGGCTGACAAGCGATTGTTAAAAGCACGAGGGGAACAGTGCGCGTGATGGGACAGGAAAACGGGAATGTACGCATGCGCATTTGCGGGCGAAAACGGAGTGCAAAAATAAAGCGACAGTACGTATGTGTCACCAAAACGAAAATACGTGATAGGTTCAACTGAGCACAGATTATTGATGAACGCAAGCGCGTGCGCAAAATCTATAGTCATGATCCGAGAGAAAATGAAATGAAATAGGAAACTAATTTATCTGCCTAAAAATATAGCGGTAATAATAACGGGGAAAGTCAAGAGTAACTAAGTCGGTAGAAAGGAAAGTTTGCCAGCACTTTCATTCATACCACAAGTGACGGCCTTAAATTTATAAATTAAATACGATTCTCGAAGCTCTCTTTCGTGGTGGGAACGGAAACCAGATTGAAGGATTGTAGCTGTAATATTATCAAATGAGTGGCCCGGAATGCGCACGTGTTTTGATAGCGGAAGGTTCGGAATAGTGGCAGCATGACACTTATGGTTGTTAAATCGGTATCTGAAGGGCGTTTCGGTTTGTCCAATGTACTGTAAATTGCAGACGGAACACTCCAGCAAATAGATACAGTTGTAGGTGTCACACGTGAAATTACCTTTAATCTTATAGAAGAATTCGGAAGCAGTGCTCTTAGCAATATCTGACGTCTTCATATGCGCGCAGACCTTGCATTGCGGCTTCTTGCAAGGTCGACAACCGACATTATCGGGAACGTTTGTCTTAGATGAAGTTAGGATGTCATGCAGATTACGAGACCGTCTGAAGACTACCCGAGGTGGCACTGGAAAGATTAATTTAAGATTAGCACTCTGCGCTAGTATGTTGAAATGTTTTTTAAGAATTGAAGAAACGTTCGGCACCGATGCTGAGTGTGTTAGGACCAGGTTACTTTGTGCCTGAACTGAAGGTTGCTTCTTAGCGCGGAACAAATCCTTGCGATTAAGTGCATCAGCTCTTAACGGCATCCTCAACAATGTGGGGTGGGTATTCCTGTTGGATTAAAGCTTCGCGGAGTTGTTCACAGTTTTCACGAAAGTCTGAGTGCTCCGAGCAAATTCTCTTAAAGCGGAGCGCCTGACTATACGGTATACTCGTTTTCCAATGTTTTAAATGCGAACTTTTAAAGTGAAGATAACGGTGCCTGTCTGTAGGTTTCCTGTAAAGCTTGGTGGTTAGTTTGTTGTCAGATATGGAAACTGTGACGTCCAGAAAATTAATGGTAGAACGAGAGTATTCATGCGAAAACGAAATAGATTGGTGAACGGTGTTGAAAGTCCCTGCTCGTGACTTTAGATGTGGTTTCACTCTATACCAATATACCCCATAGCGATGGCATCCAGGCACTAGTTCATGCGTACGAAGGATCGCCTGATGAAAAACCCATTGGAAGTGATACACTAGCTACCTTATTGAAATTAATCTTACAGCTTAATAATTTTGAATTTAACGGCTCTAATTATCTTCAAGTAAGTGGAACATCAATGGGCACTCGCATTGGACCTAATTACGCTAGTCTTTTCATGTCGGTTCTGGAAAATGAATTCATTAGAAATCGCGCGTTAAAGCCGCTTTATTATAAGCGATTTATAGATGACATTTTTCTCATCTGGCCCCATGGTGAAAATGAACTTTTATCCTTCATAGCTGATTTCAACACCGTTCACCAATCTATTTCGTTTTCGCATGAATACTCTCGTTCTACCATTAATTTTCTGGACGTCACAGTTTCCATATCTGACAACAAACTAACCACCAAGCTTTACAGGAAACCTACAGACAGGCACCGTTATCTTCACTTTAAAAGTTCGCATGTAAAACATTGGAAAACGAGTATACCGTATAGTCAGGCGCTCCGCTTTAAGAGAATTTGCTCGGAGCACTCAGACTTTCGTGAAAACTGTGAACAACTCCGCGAAGCTTTAATCCAACAGGAATACCCACCCCGCATTGTTGAGGACTCTGTTAAAAGAGCCGATGCACTTAATCGCAAGGATTTGTTCCGCGCTAAGAAGCAACCTTCAGTTCAGGCACAAAGTAACCTGGTCCTAACACACTCAGCATCGGTGCCAAACGTTTCTTCAATTCTTAAAAAATATTTCAACATACTAGCGCAGAGTGCTAATCTTAAATTAAATCTTTCCAGTGCCACCTCGGGTAGTCTTCAGACGGTCTCGTAATCTGCATGACATCCTAACTTCATCTAAGACAAACGTTCCCGATAATGTCGGTTGTCGACCTTGCAAGAAGCCGCAATGCAAGGTCTGCGCGCATATGAAGACGTCAGATATTGCTAAAAGCACTGCTTCCGAATTCTTCTATAAGATTAAAGGTAATTTCACGTGTGACACCTACAACTGTATCTATTTGCTCGAGTGTTCCGTCTGCAATTTACAGTACATTGGACAAACCGAAACGCCCTTCAGATACCGATTCAACAACCATAAGTGTCATGCTGCCACTATTCCAAACCTTCCGCTATCAAAACACGTGCGCATTCCGGGCCACTCATTTGATAATATTACAGCTACAATCCTTCAATCTGGTTTCCGTTCCCACCACGAAAGAGAGCTTCGAGAATCGTATTTAATTTATAAATTTAAGGCCGTCACTTGTGGTATGAATGAAAGTACTGGCAAACTTTCCTTTCTACCGACTTATTTACTCTTGACTTTCCCCGTTATTATTACCGCTACATTTTTAGGCAGATAAATTAGTTTCCTATTTCATTTCATTTTCTCTCGGATCATGACTATAGATGTTGGGCACGCGCTTGTGTTGATCAATAATGTGTGCTCAGTTGAACCTATCACGTATTTTCGCTTTGGTGACACATACGTACTGTCGCTTTATTTTTGCACTCCGTTTTCGCCCGCAAATGCGCATGCGTACATTCCCGTTTTCCTGTCCCATCACGCGCACTGTTCCCCACGTGCTTTTAACAATCGCTTGTCAGCCAATAATAGTGCTACGCTAAGTCATTGGTCGTCTTATATTGCGTTGATGTCGCATGTGTGCATCACTCCGACGAAGGCCGGTCCCGCGGCCGAAACGTCAGTCCTTCCCAAGAACCATTTTTCCTACGTGCTGGATATATTTTTTGAACTATATATATATATATATATATATATATATATATATATATATATATATATATATGCGTATGTATATATATGTAGATATATAAACTTTTTTTTTGTGCAGGGAAATATGCGGGGATTTTTGGCTATGTATGCGGGGAAAAAATGCCGGAAGGGGAATTTTCGGGCCTCGGAAAGGGAATTCTTCTGTCCAGGACGGAACATCACTGGTTAACGCTCTCACATTTAAGTTACCAATGCCTGTTCTCGCTGTTCCTGGGTAGATATAAATTGTCTAAGTCCGGTGGCGCATACCCGCATTCCGCGGCCCGTGGTATACGGGTATGAGCCACACGTGTCTGGAGAACTGAGTTTGACGACGTACGCGACAGGATTTTCACGTTATTCATGTCATGACCAGCCAGACAGATTCGTCAATACCTCTTACCCTCATATACAAATTTTGGTCAACCCCAAGCAGAGGTCGGCAAAACATGTGGTGCTCACTCAGACTCACTCATGAAGTACGTTTTGCCCTTAGGACTCACTCGGACTCAGATGCACCAAACGTTACCTCAACCGGACTCACTCGGACTCAGATTCACTAAAATTTTTCCCAGTTGGACTCACTCGGACTCAGACTCACGAAAATTTTTCCCAGCCGGATTCACTCAGACTCAGACTCACGGCTCTATCTGAGTCTGAGTGAATCTGAGTGAGCCGACTTAAGAGTCCATTAACGTACAATTGGCTTCTTCGAACTTGGTGTAAATGCTCTTTAACACCCATATCTCGCGTAATCGGTGCTGTACTTGGCGCCTTTTGATCTCGTACCTTATCAGTGGTTGCAATCCAGTAAGGATTTACTTTTTGAAAGAGATAACTCACAGGAAATATTTTCATCAAAAATTCCCGTGAAAGAGTTTTCGGGGGGCGGGGGAGAAGTCACAGCAAATCCCCCCCCCCCCCCCTTCTCCGTAACTCATGCCCCTGATCAATAAATATTGAGCTGGCGTATGAACACTGGTGCTTTGAAGTATGGGTGAGTCGGTGTGAGTATAAACGTCAACCTACGTAAGGCTGATAGTAAAGCTAAGTTGTGTAAGTAGAACCATAGATCGGCAAAAAAGTGTAGAGCTCGCTCAGGCTCACTCGAGAAATCTATCTTGAGCTTAGGGCTCACTCGGACTCAGACTCACCAAAATTTTCCTCAACCGGACTCACTCGGACTCAGACTCACTAAAATTTTTCTCAACCGGACTCACTCGGACTCAAACTCACGAAAATATTACTCACCCGGAGTCACTCAGACTCAGACTCACGGCTTGATCTGAGTCGGAGTGAGTCTGAGTGAGTCGACTCATGAGTGAGTTTGCCGACCTATGACCCCAAGTTAAGGAGGCCATCACGAGAGTACCCAGACGTAGGCGGCTAGATAGATAGATAGATAGATAGATAGATAGATAGATAGATAGATAGATAGATAGATAGATAGATAGAAACGCAAAAGTGCTTACAGTACGCAAAGAAATGCTTCGCGTTTAAAAAAAACGCGGTGATGGCCGCCCGCCCGACTTCGTCTTTCTCTTTCTTCCCCGGGCTCTATTCATTCGAAAACGGCCAACCCGAAATGAATCACCACAACATGCGTCATCGAAGATTCCAGCGTTATCGCTAGCGGCCGCGTAGATTCGGGAACTAACTCTGATGTTCGCGTTGAGCACGTAATCTGATCGGAAGGCTCTAATATTATGTAGAAAGTTCCCCAGTCATTGGGCCGAGCCCTGCGCAAGGGAGCTGTTACATTGCAATGGGACGGTAAGATGAAAATAGATAGAAAGGAGTGGGTGTGGCATGGCTCCCTCTGAAAAGGCATCGTCAGAATGCTTTCACAAAACATGGAAGTACAATAATAAAGCAAGAGAGTACAATCAGCAATAAATGCAAGCAAGAAAGCACGATGATAAAGCAAAAAGGTACAGTCCTGAGGTTCGCTAACGCGCATAAAATAACTTGAGGCACACGACATGCACAACTTCAGGTCGCACACGGCGCCGCTGAGAATTCGTAACACCGTCTGGGATAATCTCATAGTCCAGAGCGCCTAGACGTCGAACGCCTTGTATGACCCGAAGTATCGTCGAGACAGTTTTTCAATAATTCGACGTCGTCGTATGGGCGTCCACACCCAAACGCATTCGCCGGGCTGGTAATCCACGAAGCGTCGTCAAGGATTGCAGTGGCGGCTGTCAGTCGTCTGCTGATTCTTGATGCTTAAGCGGGCGAGCTGTCGGGCTTTTTCGGCGCGCTGAAGCTAGACCCTCACGTCGAGGTTTTCTTCGTCGGTAGCGTTGGGTTCCTACCGTTGTTGCCGGGTTCCTACCACAGACCAACTTGTACTGCGTTATTCGCGTCGTTTCTTGCACGGCGGTGTTGTATGCGAAGGTCACGTAAGGAAAGATGGCACTCCACGTCGTGTGTTCGACGTCGACGTACACGGCCAGCATATCGGCGATAGTCTTGTTTAGGCGCTCGGTAAGGCCATTGGTACGCTGTCGCCCGGCGGTGGCTTGTCTGGCTGTATGCCAAGATCGCCTCAATTAAGTCAGGAGTAACTGCCGTACCTCTGTCGGTGATGAGGACATCCGGGGCGCCGTGACGCAGGATGATGTTTTCAAAGAAAAATTTGGTTGACTCGGATGCACTGGCTTTGGGCAGGGCCTGTTGCAGAATTATTCTATTGTGCAAGCACGCGAGCTCAAGCGGAACAGACAAGAAAACGATCAGCGGCAGCGTTCGCCATGAACACGATGGCAGTGCTATAGTCTACCTTTGATGTAAATATATTCATTTACTCTCTCCTGGCGCGGTTTATTCTACAACAAGTAGTGCCGAAGACGCGTCGGGAGTTCTAAGCGCCAGGACCCTCCCTACCGGACGACAGCCTCTCGGAAAGCCAGCGGAGGACATTGCCAACCCCGGCCGGTGACAGAGATGTTAACGGTGCAACGGAAACCCAGACTGAGTCGGTGATTTCAAGCAGGCCTATCAACGAAAGTGAAAGCAAGCTCCGTTCTGCGCTGTTTTTATTCATCGTCTAGCATGCAGCACCAACCAGCCCAATCAAGCACATTGTCTCCGTTCTGCGAATGCGAAGGTGAGCGACAGCAATCACAACCGTGAGAGAGACAATGAACCGTCTTAAAGAAAAGCGCACGTCGCGTCGACAAATGAACACGCGCCTCATCAATGAAGCTAAGAGCGTTTAGAAAGCGACGACATCGACGCTATAGCGTCACTGACCGAAAGACTGGAAGCGAACAACGCGGAACTAGACAAGTTGAACGAGATGATGAGGAGCACATTACCGACGAGGAGTTCGCTGCGGAATTTGAGGCGGTCATAAGATACCAAGATGCTGTTAGAAGAACGCTCGGAGAATTAAAGGCTAGACAGGCACTACTGCGACTTAGCCAGCCTTCGTACATCTCAGCGCCACTGGCAGCAACGCCCACTGTTCAGCTGCGTGACGAGAATCGTGCCCAATGATTCATAAGGCTACCAACGCTTCAGTTGCAGACGTTTTCGGGAGAAATTTGTAAGTGGCCTGGATTCTGGGAACAATTTAAGGCATCAGTTCACCAGAATGTAGAACTTACGAGGGGAGAGAAGTTTATTACTTAAGAAACCTACTGAGTGGTGTAACGGCAAAAGCGATTGAAGGCCTTCAGGCGACTGAAGAGTGTTATGATGATGCCATCGACATCCTCAAAAGTCGCTTCGGGGACAAGCGTCTCATAGTTCAGGAGCACCTACGACGCTTACGAGAGCTGCCGAACATCAGGCGTTCCAATGACGTCCACGGCTTAAGGACCTTGTGCGATTTTGTCCAATGCCACATACGCGGATTGAAAGGCCTCAACATTAGTTCGGCTACTTACGCCACGATGATGACCGAAATATTGCTCAGGGCTTTGCGACAGACATCGTTGTTGGATACCACCGGGATCAAGCCAGTAGTATATCATCTTCCAACGAGGCACCTGATAGCAGCCGCGACATTTGCGCAGACAAGGACTTGCAAGCTTTACTCAAGTAACTTCGAAGAGGAGTAGAAAGCCGCGAGCGAGGCCGAAGCAATGAAAACATGGAAAATAGATACTTCCGACCAGGAGTGAACAGTGCTTCGTCTTCTCAGCCACCGAGAGCAGCAGCTCTATGCGCGTCCTCGAAGACAGACAACAAGACATGTATCTTCTGTGGTTCATCGAACCATATTACAGAAGATTGTAGCTGCAATATAAGAGAGAAGGAAAACTGAAGAAGCTAACTTCTTAAAAGCGCTGCTTTCGTTGTACCATGGCGGGTCACCACGCCAAAACGTGCCGACGAAAGGTAAAATGCCAAGGAAGACATGTGTCTTCAATGTGTGACCCAACATGGAAGCCCAAGAAGGCTGAAATTCCAGGTAACACAAGTACAGTCGTGACGAACAGCCTTCATACAAGCTCATATGCAAGTCTCGGCACAGACATTTTGCTGCAAACCTGTCGACTGTGGGTTATAGGACACACGAAGTGCGCCTGCATCCGTGGCATAGCAGACAGTGGTAACCAACGCACCTTTATACGAGAAGATGTTTCCAAGACGCTCAGATTGAAAGAACTAGGAAAAATTAACCTGAGTATCAACATCTTTGGACAGACAGGATCCCTTTCAAGGCTGCACCGCGTCGTAGAACTTCGATTGCGTAGTCAATACGACAGCACGGAGCACTTGATTCAAGCTATTGAAGTTCCCCTTATTTTCAACGACGTAGTGCAGGTGCCAGTGAACCATGATTTCATAAGGGAGATTGAAGACAACGGGTGCCCCATTGCTGACAAGCTATTCTCACCTGGAATGGCCACTGCGCCTGGAATAAGCTTCCTACTTGGAGCGGATCATTTGTGGAAGTTCATGACAGGAGAAATTCGACGTTGCTCCGGTAACAGGGACTTGCTCTCTCTTGGTTCTACCTTCGGATGGATGTTTCAAGGGCCACTCTTCTTCAGTACATCAGTCAACTTATCCACGCAAGTGAGCGTACTACGTGTGAACGCCTCAAGTGAAACGACCGACCAGGTTCTACGAAAGTTCTGGGAACTTGAGAGCATTGGAATATTACCAGAGGATGACAGCGCAGCCAAACTCAATGCTTCGGTTCTGGAAGTCTCAGAGAAAGCTCTCATTTGTCGACGGTCGCTATGAGGTTGCCCTCCCATGGAAAGAAGATAGCGGAAAACTTGACAGCAATCCAGCGGAAGCATTAAAGTGATTATTGTCACTCGGAAAGAAAATGAAGCGTAACCGGCATTTCGCAGTGTAATATGAGTCGACCATAAGCAATTATATGAACAAATCTGAGGACTATTGGATTAAGGTAGTGCAAGAAGTATACTAGGAAGACATTGACAAACTCGAGAAGGGGCAATTGTTAAATCAACGGTCGAGTGTGAAGACGCTCTATCCTTTTCTGGGTGCGGAAAGGCGACTGCGTATAAGAGGCAGGCTACAGTTAACTCTAGAAAGAGAAACAGTGAAGCATCCTGTTCTCTTGCCTCCGCATCATCACTTCACTAAACTTCTAGTCCGTGACTGTCATCGGCGCGTTCTTCATGGAGCTGTACAAGACACTTGCTGAAGTTAGAGAGAACTTTTGGATACCTCGTGGTAGACAGGTCGTGAAGAAAGTTATCGGTGGATGCAACACACGTGCGAAGTACAGAGCCAAACCAGTGATCGCCCTGTGGCTCATTTACCACGAGAAAGAGTGTCACTCCCATCCTTTTCAGTCTGTGGGAACAGATTTTGCCGGTCCGCTGTACATGAGAACGAGCAAATCATCTTCGAACAGTTACATAGCTCTGTTCACGTGCGCTGTCACGAGAGCTATACACTTAGAACTGATCTCCAGTGTATCAGCCGACAGCTTCATGCTAGCCTTTCGAAGGTTCACCTCACGTCGGGGACTACCTGGTGTTATATACACGGACAATGCACAAACCTTCAAGAAGACTTCAAAGGAAATCGCTTCTTGATCGAGTGCATTATTCAATGGCAAATTTCAAGAATATTGCTCTCAAAGAAAACTTGAATGGAGGTTTATTGCAGAAAAGGCAGCATGGTGGGGTGGCTTCTGGGAGAGAATGATAAGAACAGTGAAGTCCACCCTACGGAAGATTCTTGGTCAGCAAAGGCTCACGCCTGAAGAGTTGACCACAGTCTTATACGAGGTAGAAGCCGTGATAAATTCCAGGCCTCTCACGTACTTATCATCGTCACCAGAAGAAATGGAAGTACTGACACCAGCCCATTTCTTGACAGGTAAAAGAATCACTGGCATGCCCTACCACAAACAAGAAATCGACCTTTCAAGCTCAAAGGCCACACTCACAAGAAGATGGATTCATCGCGCACAGCTAATTGAGCACTTTTGGAGAAGATGGAGAAAGGAGTACCTTCTGAGTCTCCGTTCGGCGCACCACGCGAGTGTTGGCGCACCGCGAGTGTTCGGCGCGCCACGTTCGGCGCACCACGCGGAAGCTCAAGATTCTGACAGTCTTAAAGAGGGTGAATTAGTGCTCGTCTATGAAGATAAAACACCTCGGCAACTTTGGAAGACTGGAAGAATCGTAGAGTAGCACCGAGGACGGGATCGGAACATCAGAGCCTGTTCTGTGAACCTAGCCAACGGCTCTGTCATACGAAGAACTGTACATCTCTACCCCATTGAACTTTTGTTGGCTTAGATTACTCGAACTGCGCGGCTTCTTTGGGGCCGGAGAATGTTGAAGAATTGTTCTATTGTGCAAGCACGCGAGGTCGAGCGGAATAGAGAAGAAAACGAAGATCAGCGGCAGCGTTCGCCATGAACACGATGGCAGTGCTATAGTGTACGTTTGATGTAAATATATTCATTAACTCCATCAACTGGTGTAGTTTATTCTACAACAGGGCCCTTGTCTCTGCGTAGCGGGTGACGACGATCCATTTGTGTCCGGAATCCGACGTCGAGAACGGCCCCGGTAAGTTCATGCCGATTTGCTGGAACGGCCGGTGAGGCAGCTTGATGGGCTGCAGAGGTCCGGCTGGCCTAGTCAGCGGTGTCTTCCGTTGCTGAAAATATCGGCAAGGCTTCAAGTAGTGGGTGACGTCGGCAGTGAGGCGAGGTCAGTAGTACTTTTCTTGTATTCTCGCGAGCATGCAGGAAAATCCAAGGTTTCTCGCCGTCGAGTCGTCGTGCAGAGCATCCAGTACTGGATGTAACGTTGAAGCTACTGCCAGAAGGTAGTTGGCCCGAACTGGCGAGAAGGTTTAGGGGCGAGACTCCTTAACGTCGAGGCTTGTCTGCCGTTGCGTCGTAGCCAGCCGCACATGCAAGGTACCCACTATAGGCGATGCGCAAAGCGCCGACGACGCCATCTGCCGCCAGGGCTCGGAAGCGTTTGCGGGTCCGGGCGAGCATTTTTCCCGCGAGCGTGTACGCGAGTGCACGGATAGACGTGTTTTCATCGTGATTTAACGCCTCTGTCGGGCTTCAGCGATGCCGAAAAATAACTGCTGCGTTCTGGGGTGCTCAAACACATACAAAAAATCGCCAGGAACGCACTTCCCCAGGTTTCCGGTGCTATTTCATGAGCGAGAGCGACGGCGGCGGTTGATTGCGGCTGTCCGACGCAGAAGGTAAGCAATGGCGCTTTGTTTACGGCAGTGTTAGAACAATTACCATGTTTTTATTTCTCCATTTATGTCGCTACATCTTCAGCGAACGCTACTACGTTTACACTTGGTCGCCTCGCCTGCATTGTAGACGCTACAATGCACATGAAATTGTTATTACTGATAAGACGCGATGCCTAGGCTCTCTTGAAAAACGAATGGCGCGAAGCGCAATGCCAGAGAGTGTGGGTCAGGCGACGGCTCCTTTACAAAAGCACCGTGGAATCACACGTGTGCACGAAATCGGCTGCATTCTACCTATTGATGGCACTGGAACGCGATCAATGGTGCAGAATGTTCGCTGTGCGCTCGCCTAAACTTTATGCATATTGGCTGTAAAACATGGCACCTGTGCGCGTTGAAGGCTTTTGACAGGAGATTCAACCGATTCAACCTCCTTTTGAATGCCTCGTAACATGACTTCATGCTAATAGGAAACCCTTGATGTATCCCACTAATGCTCATTCGCTTTACAGAAGCTGTGTTATGAGTGGGGCCATAGGCGTGCGCACGGGGCTTTCCTATTCGCCTAAGAGGGGGGGGGGGATGCAAAATCTGCCCCAAACATTGACTAGTGGGGCCTGGGGGGCGCTGTGATGATCCTTTGCCCCCCCCCCCCCCCTTGGTGGGGAACCCTGCGCACGCCTGAGTGGAGGCGATTATGAAACTTACGTGTTTTCTTTTCTTTATTCTTGCTGGTGGTGCTAGCTACTGGTTGCTGTTTTCTTTAGCATGTAATTGGTGAGTATATGTTGGTGCGTAACTAATCACGTGAAAGTCACGTAACTAATCACGTGAAACGTTTTTGCAAGAATCACGTAATTAGCGTATCTACTCACGTGCCATGTTCCCGCCAATACCGCGTATTATCACGTAGAACCTAACGCCATTTTTGCAACACTTGGTAATAGCTTGCAAAAAACCTAGCAAATACGTAGCCAAGCTGGTATAACAAGCTAGGTGACCACCAGCTCCGCAGTGACTCAGTCTCGCGCCACTAACGCAAGCTGCCGAGATATTTTTTCACAAGTTTATCGTGCTGGTTTCAAAGTTTTACCAACGCTGACCCTTCGCGTGGCCGCACCCGTGAAATCCATGCGCTGGTGTGACAGCGCTCCCTCAAAATCTACTATATAAACACATGGCACGTAAACGAAGCTGCTGTGTCGAGAAAAAACGTTGGTTGACGCGTTGGTTCAGTATTATAAAGTGCGGCTCCTTGGCACACACTATCGCCGCAAAAGCAATTATTTGGGACGCGCACAACCGGCAAATCGCACGCGCGCACTTCCGTCACACTTGCAGTGAAAGGAGGCCTCTGCTACGCGACCCGCTTGCGGTTCCGACGGCCGCCGCTACGGGGCTTTCAGTGGCGCCCCTATAGGCGCTGCGCATCGCGAATACGTCATGACGATGACTCTGATTACGATGAAGAATAAGCGCGTTAGTACATGCAAGGTACCAGATGAAGATGACGACCGCGGAACATTCTGTTTCTGCCATGGATGAAAACGAACGTAAGGCGCGGGAAGCGGCGGCAAAATGATAAGAACGCCAAGCGGACTCAGAGTTGAGGGCGCGGGAAGCGGCGGCTCAACGGCAACGCCGACAAGCTGCTACCCCGCTGACGAGAGCTAGGCAAGCGGCGGCAAAACGGTCAGCGTTGACATCACAGACAATAACTGGCTTGTGCAGTATATGACGTCTCTATAAGCTCTAAGATGCATTTCGTATGACTGGAAACAACCAACAACCACCAAAGGAACGTGCATAGACTTGGTCTTTGCAACTTCAGGCTAGATCCGATACAAGAACCATTGGCTCTGAATTTCACGGACCACAAAGCAGTAATAATGAAGGCAAAACGAAATCCACAACTCAACACGATATATCATTTATCGCCAATAAACATTGTATATACCTGTACACCGCTTTGTCACTCATATACACGCGTGAGTGGCAATGTCACGGGTGATTTACGGTAACACCGAACGATCCCACTGCTTCGCCCACTCATCATCATTCACTTCGTGGAGATCCGGTGATTTTTTTTCTTTAGGACAACGCCGTTCCGCAAGACAAACGACACTAGTCCTCGTTTGAATACCTTTGAAACAATGCTGGCCTTGGCCCTCGAGGTATTCCAGAAGGCCCTTGAGTTCCGAATCGGCTCGCTGTCGTTCGGCAAAGTCATCAGCGCTTAAGGTTCCCAAAAAGTAGTCACCATCCTCGTTGTCCTGCGGCGGTGGGTCAACGGGGACACGGGACAGACAGTCCGCTTCGGAGTGCTTTCGTCTGTACTTGTCAACGACGGTATTGTCGTATCCTTGAAGTCTTAGACTCCACCGTGCGAGACGACCTGAAGGGTCCTTGAAGTTAGCTAGCCAGCACAAGGCGTGGTGGTCGCACACAACTTTAAAGGGCCTTCCATAGAAGAAGGGGTGAAAGTTCGACGTAGCCAAGATGATGGCAAAGCACTCCTTTTCTGTTGTGGAATAGTTGCCTTCTGCCTCTGACAGCGACCGGCTAGCATAACTGGTGACCCTTTCTTGTCCGTTAGTCTTCTGCACAAGAACAGCACCGAGTCCTACGCTGCTTGCGTCGGTGTGGATTTCCGTATAGACGTCAGACTCTGCCCAGGCGGCGCTGCGAAAAACGCCGCCACCAGCGCTCTCATCGCCGCCCTGGCCATAACTGGGTAGCGCAAAGAGAGCCGTCCGCAAGCGAATGTGCATAGGCCTCTATAGAACCCCCCCTCTTTCGCTCGTGTTGGGGGGCTGTTTCCTAACAATCAAGGTCATGGAAAGCTTCTTCAGCCAATCCACCCTCGCTTCAGAAAAGTAGGAAGCTCATCAAAGTGAACTGCGGCTACATTGCAAAAGATGTTTCAGTTATTTCGGCGTGCTGCAACTCGCAAGCGCAAGCGAGCATCGCATGATATCGAGTTCGAGGCACTCCTACGTGCGTTCTGTAACGCATAATTGCGTTAAATTTGGGCATGTACATGTCAAAGGGATGAAGTGCGTACACGAGCAATCTGTGGTACAAAGCTCGCTTTATCAGGCACGAATGGTTGCGGCGATTTTCGCCTTTGCAGTTGCATTCTCCATCCATCTCTCGCTTCCAGTGCGTTGAACTGTTTTATTACGCAACCCCGAATGTACTGTTGACGGTTGTCTTCAGTTTGTATATACTGCAAATGGGGATACGTTCGTGTCCACTTTCTCGGTGTACAACGAAAGGCAAAACCGTGGCCTCCGAGATAGCTCCGGCAATCGCGGAGACCACGGGCAAGAAAAACCTGACGGTGGTCACGACGAACATTTTGCGATTTACTTGTATGACGAACGTGTTAGCATTTGCTATAGTTAAGGCCGGAACTTTGAACCTTTAATGCGTACGTGCGCGATGCTGTGTGATGAAGACCAGTTCAGATTATGGGTGGTTCGCGGAGTGCGCGATGTTTATCGCGCGCTTCACAAGTCTGCATTTAACTGCAGCACGGCGCGCACCACAGTCTGAGGCTCTGCTGAGCTTCGTAGTCAAGGTTACCACGGTTCTACGTCAAGGCTACTCAACACACTAACATGATACCCACATTATCACACTTTACCTTGCGACCGGCTGTGGAGAACGCGAGTAATTCGCTTACCCAACAAGTTCGCAACGACCCGTATCCAGAGCTCTCACCGTTCTGCTTCGTGCAACAGCTACGGAAATCGGTAAAACTGAAGTCCTTTACGTCCGTGGGAATTCACAACGCAACAGTAGCGTCGACTGTAGCCTTTCTGGCCTTTCTTCGTAGCGCGCGGAGCTGTTGCGTCTGCTCTTGTTTTCGCCGTCGTTAGGCACGCACGTCATGGCGGTTCGGTTGCGTGTCCGACTAGCGGAGAGAAATTCATAGCTTTTTTTCTGAGTGTTCAAAGCGCCAACACACCAAATATATAGGTTAATCGCTGTTTCCAACTCGCTAGATGCACCTGCTTGCACAGCAAACTGTGCAAGGGAGCCGGACTTTGCACTACCCAAAACTGATCCGACAGGTGGCGCTAAGTGTCTACAAAACTCCAGAGTCTGACGTCTATCGGCGTATTCGTCGAAATGCGCAAGTATCGGAGGCGTCTGCAGGCGTCGTTTGTGTTCCCAAAATGCTTCAACTTGCGCCATTTCCCATCTGAAGTCGACGTCGGTCTTCGTGAGCTGCTTTAGTGGCTCGGGGATCCGTGAGAAGTCCTTGACAAAGCGTCTGTAATAGGCGCACAAGCCGAGAAATCGGTGAAAGGCCTTCTTATCGGTGGGTGGCGGGAAGGCGGCGATGACAGCTGTTTCCTGCGGGTCTGGGCGCACTCCAGTCTTGCTGATCACTTGACCCACAAACAGGAGCTCCTCGTACGCGAAGCGGTACTTTTCTGGCTTTAGGGTGAGTCCGGAGATCTTGATTGCTTGAAGTACGGTTTCAAGGCGCTGGAGGTGTCCGCCGAAGTTCGAGGAAAACACAACGACGTCGTCCAAGTAAACGAGGCAAGTCTGCCACCAAGCAAGCCAGTACTGTATCCATGCCTCGTTGGAAAGTCGCAGGAGCGTAGCAAAGACCAAAGGGCATGACCTCGAACTCGAACAGGCCGTCTGGTGTTATGAAGTCAGTCTTGTCGGTCTCTCTCATCGACTTCGATGTGCCAATAGCTGGTCTTGAGGTCCATGGAAGAAAACTACTTCGCATTATGGAATTGATCCATGGCGTCGTCTATCCGTGGGACAGGGTACACGTGTTTCGTGATTTCGTTCAGGCAGCGATAGTCGAGGCAGAAGCGTAAGGTTCCGTCCTTCTCTTTGACTAACGTCACGGGTGACGCCCACGGACTCTTTGAAGGCTGGATGATGTCGTCGCGTAGCATTTCGTGGACTTGTTTCTTATGACCTCGCGTTCTCCCGTCGAAACTCTGTACGTGCTCTGAAGGAGTGGTGTTTTCTTCTGTTATGATATATATATGGAGTGGTTTTCTTCTGCCTGGTGTTTTCTTCTGTTATGATGCTATGTGATGATGCGAGTAGGGACAACGCAGTTTTTCGACGGAGTCCCAGTTGTTGAAGGTCGCGACTCGTTCGTACTTCTCTGACCATGTTTCGGAGTCCTCACTTGGCGATCCATGAAAAGTCGGTGGCTCTCTGGATGGCTGGATCACGGATCGTTGCAGGGGACACAGCCGCCATCGTCGTGCCTCTCGTCTTCGTCGCCGTGGGTTTTGGCTTGTCCGGTAGGGAGTCCTGCGGGGGGAGTCCTTTCAGTCTGCGGCTGGCTCGACTGTCCGTGATGCCAAATCATGTCTTCGTCGTGATTTGGGCTAAGTTCACGCCTTGACGGGGTCGTACGCTACATGAAATAAGCAGCACCTCCACCAGATGTCAAGTGGTCGTGACGTGAATGGAGGCAGCAGTCACTCTGACCAAAAGGAAAACTCTCTATTTGACCGAACTTGTGGCCGGGGGAACGGAAGGTCAAATACAACACTACACACTGTCTATACTCCATTTCACTACTACCGCTGAGCACTACCAAGGCTACGGGGCGTAAGCAAGCTACACGCTTGCGCAGCAAAACATAGTTCTAGATATTCTCACGTTTCTGACGACAACCTTGCTTTTTGGGCTCGTTCGGTTGACTAGCCAAGCGGTTCAAGCACATCTTCTTTGTCCTCTTTCACACGCGTATCTCATATAAACCATGCGGCATTAGTCCCCCCCCTTTGATAGTATCAACTGGATGCTTTTAAAACAAAAAAAAAGATTAAACGCATGCAGACGAAGAGAATCGGAGAGAGTTACCCGTACGGGCGAATAAGGAGGGTGCGCCTACACTTTTGACGGGAGTACACAGGAAAATACCCCAAAACCCAGGAGAACAAAACAACCAGGAGTCACTGCCGCTGGTGACAAGAGTAAACGCAAAAGCACAAGGGTTACTGTGTGAAGCACGGATTGAGCAGTACGATGTGCACGGTTTCGGGCCTTAGCTGCCGACGAGAAGACACTGTGCCGTCCGGAAATACCTCGGTCACTGATACCTCTCAGAACCTTGAACGGTTCGAAATAACGGTCCGGAAGTTTTTCCGATAATCCTGGTCGTCGGACAGGGGTCCACACCCACACTCGGGCGCCAGGGTGGTAAACGACGTTTCGACGGCGGAGGTTGTAACGCCGTGCATCTGCATCTTGTTGACGACTGATGTTAATGCGAGCCATGAAAGGGAAAATAGACAACCACCCTTTTGTAGCACGAAGCCACAAGGAAATCCGTACGGATTTCCTTGTGGCTTCGTGCTACAAGGACCACGACGAATTTTTCCCGGACCAGGACGAATTTTTCGGCAACTAAGAAGCTTTTCTTTCTGAGAAATCCGTACGGATTTTCTTGTGGCTTCGTGCTACAAAAGGGTGGTTGTCTATTTTCCCTTTCATATCCCTTCCGCCACCTTGCGGGATTCTGCAGAACTCATTTGCAATTAATGCGAGCCAGTTGGCGAGCTTCTTCGGCGTATTGAGTGTATTGCTCGGTGTCTGGAGCAAGTTCATCGCTAGTATCGCACGGAAGCATAGCATCGAGCATGGTTTGCACGTTGCGTCCGTAAACAACGCGGAAAGGCAGAAATCACGTTGTTTCTTGCGTAGCCGTATTGTGCGCACACGTGACGTATAGAAGAATCTCGTCCCAGGTTTTGTGGTGTACGTCCACATACATTGACAGCATGTCTGCTATGGCCTTATTGAGTCTCTCTGTCACTCCATTCATTTGTGGATGGTAAGCTGTCGTTTTTCGATGACTTGTGCAGCTAAGTTTGAAGATGTCCTCCATCATTTGTGCGGTAAATGACGTCCCTCTGTCCGTGATCACACATGACGGAGCCCCATGCCGTTGGACGATGTGGTGCATGAAGAACTTCGCGACTTCAAAAACCGTGCCGCGGGGTAACGCTTTTGTCTCGGCATAACAAGTCAGGTAGTCTGTGGCAACTATGATCCATTTGTTTCCGGAGGACGACAAAGGGAAAGGTCCCAGAAGGCACATTCCGACGAGATCGAACGGTGGTACAATCGGTTGGAGTAGACCGCCGGTTTCACAGGCGACGTCTTGCGGCGCTGGCACTCGCGGCAGCCTTTAACATAGCGATGCACGTTAGACGATAGCCGTGACCAGTAATACTGCTGGCGTAGCTCTGAATAGCCCCTGTTCTTGCCCATCAAAATGGGCAAGAACAGGGGCTGTTACATTCTCTGTCGTAGCCCTGTAAAAGCTGTATCTTGCTCAATGGTCCAGGTAAAGGGCACGTCATCTCGGGTGAGTCGCGTGAGCGGTTCGACTATCTTCGAGAAGTTGGCAATGAATCGGCAATAAGCGCACAAGCCAAGGAAACGGCGTACTGCTCTTTCGTCTGATGGAACAGGGAAGGCGACGACAGCAGCAGTTTTTTCTGGATCAGGTCGAACTCCATCCGCACTCACGACATGTCCCAGAAATTTCAGCTCTTCATAGCCGAAATGGGATTTTTGGGGTTTCAGCATGAGTTCAGCTGAGCGAATGGCTTCCAGAACCGTTCTTAGGCGCTTCAGATGTTCTTCGAAGCTCTCGGAGAAGATCACCACATCATCGAGGTAAAAAAGGCAGCTTTGCCACTTCAAGCCAGCGAGAACGGTATCCATCATCCTCTGGAAAGTGGCTGGGGCAGAACAAAGGCCGAAAGGAAGAACTCGGAATTCATAAAGTCCTTCTGTAGGTACAAACGCTGTTTTCTCTGTCTCGTTCATCCACCTCAATCTGCCAATAGCCACTCTTTATATCGATGGACGAAAAATACTTCGCTTGTCGTAATCTATCGAGAGAGTCATCGACCCTTGGAAGCGGGTAAACGTCTTTTTTTGTGACGCTATTTAGCTTCCTGTAGTAAATGTAGAATCGTAGCGTTCCGTCTTTCTTCTTCACTAGGACGACTGGCGAAGACCACGGGCTGCTGGATGGTTGAATTACCCCATCGTCGAGCATCTCCTTTACCTGTGTCTGAATAGCCTCACGTTCTTTGGCAGAAACGCGGTAAGGTTGCTGCTGGATAGGGCGAACGTCATCATCGGTAATAATTCGGTGCTTCATGAGGGGTGTTTGACGGACTTTAGAAGAGGAGGCGAAGCAAGATTGAAATTCCCTTAAAAGGTCATGAAGTGCAGCCTTCCTCTCGTGTGACACCGTCGAATTAACTTCGATGTGGTCAAGAAATTTCAAACCCTCACTCATTTCCTCGGACGCGAAGCACTCCGTGACGTCGGCAACAGGGTCTCCATAGGCTACGGTGGTTCCGCGAAAAAGATGCCGGTGTTCGTAATTGAAATTTGTAACAAGGATCTGTGACCGTCCGTCACGGACACGCACAACACTCCCGCGCTGCGCATACACCTTGGAGCAGCAGAAGTGATAAGTTGCTTTCGGCGACCGCGTCAGCGTCTCGGAGGTCTTCGCAAGTGACTTCAATGGAAACAGTCGCTCGAGGCGGCAGCGTCACGCTGTCGTCAGCAACACGCAACGCATGTCTACGACAGTTATCAGAGTCACGACCTGTTGCGCGTTGAGTCGAGAAGGTCATGAAGCGCTCGCGGAGATTTATGATCGCACCGTATTCTCGAAGGAAGTCCATGCAGAGGATGAGTTGACGAGAACAGTCGCGAACAACGAGGCAGGTGACCACAAACGTTGACGGACGTATTTTCACTCTTGCTGTACAGCGACCCAGCGGTGTTACAACGTCTCCTCCAGCTTTTCGAATACGCTTTCCATTCCATGATGGTGTCATCACTTTCTTCAAATCTGTTGCTAGTTTTTCGCTAATAGAATAGTCTGCACCAGTGTCCACTAAGGCACTGACCTGAAGACCGTCAATCAGCACAGGTATGTCGAGGGACACTCGGTCACTGTGTTCAGATGTAGATGTCGACGTTTCTCCGGCGCAGCACTGAAATTCTGATGACGTGTCGTTGGCGTTGCGTGCAAGCGTCGATGAGAGGTCTTCCGCACTGAGTCCCAGCGACCTCGCCCCCGAAGGCCGCTGCCTTCAGTCTCCCGAGGAGGGCTTGGAGAGTGTCACCGTGCCGTCGCTTCGAAACGTGGTCTAATGGCTGCGGGTCTCGGCGGAGATGGTGACCGTGATTGACGTCGCGTAAAGGGTACACGCTGCTGGGCGAGATACTCTTCTATTTCCCTGGGCATCTGACCAACTTGGGGACGAGGTGAATTAATGTAGAAACGACGCAGTCCAAGTTGTCGGTAGGGACATTCGCGGTTGTAGCACTCTGAAGCACGGTTTAGGAAAACGCAGAGTGGTTTATTCGTACGTGCACGCAATTCTGAGAACTACTTCTTCCTCCTCCTTAAGCAGAACCCCACTATCAGTCCACATGCTAGGTTGTTCGCCAGAAGAAGGAGAAAAGTCCGCCACAGGTGCGCCCCCCCTGCGGACAAGTGGCCAGTGGCACTTGAGGAGGTTGTCAAACGGAGCTGTTGATAGTGTGTGCCGGCTTGATCCTTTCGATTGTGACTATGTCTTCGCGCCCATTGCGCAGGATTGTAAAATGATGTTCGGAACGTTTTATGACTTGGAAAGGACCATCATAGGGAGGCTGAAGAGCACGACGAGGCGCGTCAACACGAGCGAAAACGTGTGAGGATGTCTGCAGGTTTGACGGCAGAAAAACATCGTGCTTATTCGTGTGAGCCGAAGTTGGTGATGGGTGAAAGTTTTGCTTTCTTTATGGAGGACTATAGTGGCGGTGGATCCGCTGTAGATTTCTTCCATTATGTTTATATAGGCTTCGTCGATGCCCTGGTTCCGCAGTGCCTGCATGACTGCTGATGTCTCCACCGAATCAAATGCCTTCTCGTAATCTATGAAGGCTATGTATAGGGGTTGGTTGTATTCCGCGCATTTCTCTATCACCTGATAGTATAAATATGGTCTGTTGAGAAACCTGTACGAAATCCTGCCTGGTCCTTTGGTTGATTGAACTCTAAGGTCGTATTAATTCTGTTAGCAATTACTTTTGTACCACTATAGTCCTCCATAAAGAAAGCGACAGAATCCCAATAAAGAAGGGCGTACGGCAGGGAGACATGATCTCTCCAATGCTATTCACCGCGTGTTTACAGGAGGTTTTCAGGGCCCTAGATTGGGAAGAGTTAGGGATAAGAGTTAATGTAGAGTATCTCAGTAACCTGCGATTCGCTGATGACATTGCACTGATGAGTAACGCGGGAGACGAATTACAGCTTATGATTACTGAACTGGATACGGAAAGTAGAAGAGTAGGTCTGAAAATTAGTATGCAGAAAACTAAAGTAATGTGGAACAATCTTGGCAGAGAACAGCGCTTTGCGACAGGTGGCGAGACACTGGAAGTTGTAAAGGAGTACGTCTACTTAGGACAGGTAGTAACCACGGCGCCGAACCATGAGAGTGAAATAACTAGGAGAATAAGGATGGGATGGGGCTCATTCGGCAAGCATTATCAAATCATGAATGGTAGTCTACCACTATCCCTCAAGAGGAAGGTATATAACAGCTGCATCTTACCGGTACTTACCTACGGAGCAGAAACCTGGAGACTTACAAAGAGGGTTCAACTTAAACTGAGGACGACGCAGCGAGTGATGGAAAGGAAAATGATAGGTGTAACCTTAAGAGACAGGAAGAGAGCAGAGTGGGTCAGGGAACAAACGGGGGTTAAGGATATCATAGTTGAAATCAAGAAGAAGAAATGGATATGGGCCGGGCACGTAGCACGTCGGCAGGATAACCGCTGGTCATTAAGGGTAACTGACTGGATTCCAAGAGATGGTAAACGCGTGAGGGGGGAGACAGAAAATTAGGTGGGTAGATGAGATTAAGAAGTTTGCAGGTATAACGTGGCAGCAGAAAGCACAGGACCGGGTTGATTGGCGAAACATGGGAGAGGCCTTTGCCCTGCAGTGGGCGTAGACAGGCTGATGATGATGATGATGAAAGTTTTGCATGTAGATCGCAGACGCTGGACAAAAGAAGATGGATCCGAAACACACAGTGTAGTTACGGGGTTGACGAGGTCACCCGGCAAACGGAGTGTGCAGCCATAAACCATCTCAGCTACAGAGCAGGAATGTTCTGGTCGGAGCGTTGACCGAAGGCCAAGCAGCACGATGGGGAGGTATGATACCCAATCTTCGGCATGAGGCTGAGGCGAGCGCTGCTTTCAGATGATGATGTAGTCTCTCTACGATGCCATTCGATGCAGGATGATACGCAGCGGTGCGAATGCGCGCACAACCGAGAAGAGATGTCACAGAGGTGAAAAGTGCGGACTCAAACTGTCTGCCTCTATCAGTAGTCACCGCTGAGGGCACGCCGAAACGGCTAATCCAGGTAGACAGAAAAGTACGAGCAACTGTCTCCGCCGTGATGTCAGGCATTGGAGTTGCTTCAGGCTACCTTGTGTACCTATCAATGCACGTAAGCAAATACGTACATCCACGGCATGGTGGCAAAGGTCCGACGATGTCCAGATGAATGATGTTAAACCGTGCATGAGGAAGCGGGAATTTTCCCCATGGAGGCTTGGTGTGACGTTGCACCTTGATACGCTGACACGTTGTGCAAGTGCGAACTCAGTCACGAATGTCAGCGCGTATGCGCGGCCAGACATAGTGTTCTGTGACCAGGTGTTGCGGAGCTCGTACACCTGGATGGCAGATTGAGTGCAGGGTATCAAAAACAGCACGACGCAGATACGAAGGAACATAGATGCGAGTACATTTGTGTGAAACATCGCACCAGATCGTGACGTCGTGGTCGGGAAAGTTAACTTGCTCTAGTCGGAGGGATGTAGATGATCGGACTCGTGGAAGCTCACCATCCAATGCTTGTGCCTCGGCGAGTGAAGCTCACCATCCAATGCTTGTGCCTCGGCGAGTGAAGGTCGATGGGGCTTGTGGCGTTGATTCTGATGCGACTAAGAGCGTCCGCTGCACTGTTAAGGCTGCCTTTGACATAGCGTATGTCTGGGGTGAACTCGGCAATGAAAGCGAGGTGCCGAAGCTCTCTGGAGTATGGGTGTCACTGCAGGAGCGTAAACCCGAACCAAGTGGCTTGTGGTCGGTGAGAATGGCAAATTCTCGCCCCTCGAGAAAGTACCTGAAGTGCTTCACCGCAAGGTAGGCCGCGATGAGCTTCCGTCTGAAAGTACTGTATCGGCGCTCAATGTCGCTTAACTTTCGGGGAAAGAAGGAGATAAAAACCTATGAACCATTGACCCATTGATGAAGAGCGGCTCCAACTGCTTCTGAGGAACCGTCCACCATGAGACTACTGGGAGCAGTTGGTGAAGTGTGGTGTAGGAGAGTGGCTTTGGCGAGCTTGGTCTTAACGGCGGCGAAGACTTCATCAGCGACCGTGTCCCAGGGAAGAGCGGCCGACTCATCTTTCGAAGTAGACAGTAGTGCTTCAGGAGCCTTCAGCAGTGTAGAGCATGTTGGGATGAAACGGTGATCAAAATTTACGAGTCCGAGAAAACATCGCAAACTGCGTGCGGACTTTGATGGGGGGTAGTCGATGATAGCCTCAACTTTTCAGGTAGAGGAGTGATGCCATCTTTTGTGATGCGATGTCCGAGGAATGCTATCTCGGACACGCCAAACTGGTATTTTTCAACATTTAGGACCAGATCGAAGTCCCGAAGTCGATTGAAAAGTTGGCGTAGATGTGCGTTGTGTGTTTAGGCGTCCTTGCTGGCGACGAGAAGATCATCTATATAGGCGAAACAAAACGGCTAACCTCTGGTGACTTCGTCTATAAAGCACTGAAATGTCTGAACTGCGTTGCGCAAGCCGAAAGGCATTCTTAAATATTCAAAAAGGCCAAATGGGGTAGTTATAGCCGTTTTGGGGATGTGGGAAGGCTCAACGGGGATCTGGTGATAAGCTTTCACGAGATTAATCTTCGAATATACTGTTGTGCCGGTTAAGAAGGCAGGGCAGTCTTAAATATTGGGTAACGGGTATCGGTCTGGAACGGTGACCGCATGAGCGCACGATAATCACCACAGGGCCGCCAGTCGTTGGTTTCTTGGGAACCTTGTGCAGGGCCGACGACCACGAGCTTCATGACGGGCGAATAATCTTCAATTGCAACATGTGCTCGAACTCATTGCGAGCAACTCGAAGTTTATCAGGACCGAGTCGGCGAGGGCGGCAGTGAACTGGTGGTCCTGTGGTAACGATGCAGTGGGTCATAGAGTGCTTAGGGGGGCTTATCCATCGGAGACTGTGTAGTAATCTCCGGAAACTCGTCGAGTAGAGCTGTATACGGTGAAGTAGGTAGCTTCACGAAAGTGGCGGGGTTTAGGGCCGTGGCTTGTGACAGAAAACCGTTGAGCGACAAACCGGTAATGCCATCCACCAGACGACAGCGGCTCATATCCACGAGCAGATGAAAATCTCTCAAGAAATCGGCTCCTAAAATGGCATAGCGGACGGCAGCTATCCAAAATAGCCATTGTAACCTTCTCTTGAGACCGAGATCGAGAGTCAGAGACTTCTGTCCGTAAGTTGCGATGACAGAGGAGTTGATCGCTTGTAGAGGAGTTGACTTCTCGCGGAGACGCCGGTCAGCCTCGGAAGCAGGAATTATGCTGACCTACGCCCCAGTGTCCACCAGCAAGCGTAGTTCTGTAGTTCGGTCGGTTATGTAGAAGAGCCGGCTTGATGATTGGCCGTGATCGCCCGCCGCTGTTATTGACGATCGGCCTCAGCGTTTTCTATGCGCCACGAACAGGGGGGACAGACACCGGCGAGCCGCGGCACGAAAACGTCCGTGATAGTAGCATGGCTTCTGTGTTGGGAAAACTGGGCTCAGGCTGGTGGAGTGGTCGTGGCGGAGAAGGCGACGTGAGAGGCTGTCCTTGTGGACAAAGCTGGCCATTGAGGTTGCGAGTGTTTTGCAGTTCTAGATGCAAGTTGGCTACTTGAGCTGCGAGATCTTTTACCGTTTCTTGAAGGGAATCTACTTCCGAAACCGGGGCAGGACGGGCAGCGTTGATGAGTGCCGGAGCGACGTGCATCATGTCGTCAGCTAGTTCTGCAAGCTCCGGCAGGGAATTATGCTGAGCTGGGACAAGAGCCATTCGCAGGTTAGGTGGAAGACGCTGCAGAAACAGCTCACGTTGTATAGCTGTGTCCAAGAAGCCCGGCTGGTCCCCAACCAGGTGATGCAGGTGACGTATGAATTTGGTGGGACGTCTGTCCCCAAGGTCTTCGTTGTTCAGGAGTTGTTGAATGCGCCGATGGGCAGGCTGAACGAGGCGGTGAAGAAGACTGCTTGACTGTGGTATAAGGAGTTTCACGATGCGGTCGCGCGAGGATGTCGCGTATCTCGACCATTGCCTGTGGCGGCAACGCTTCAAGGATTAGCTCGTACTTGCGAACTTCTGACGTGACGCGATGAATGCGGAACTTGTTCTCGGCTTGTATGAACCATAACGAGGGATCGGCAAGCCACAGCTGCGGTAGCGATATGCTGGTAGTAGCTCCTACGACACACGAAGAGGGTGCCTGGCCGGTTGCCGTGGTAGGAATACCAGGGTTGAGGTCGTGTGGATTCTCGCGCTGCTCCATGGAAGGTCGTGCTCGTAGTTCGGGTCGCCAGTAACTGTAGCACTCTGAAGCACGGTTTAGGAAAACGCAGAGTGATTTATTCGTACGTGCACGCCATTCCGAGAACTACATCTTCCTCCTCCTTAAGCAGAACCCCACTACCAGTCCACGTGCCAAGTTGAGCGCGAGAAGAAGAAAAGTCCGCCACACGGTAAATGTGATCGGCCTCACCGCAATGGTAGCAGAGGGGTCGTCTGTCCGACGTACGCCAGAGGTCATACTTGCGCGTGGGTACTCGGCGACCATCGAAGTCCAAACCTGCGTTCGCTAACTGAATCGCGAGTGACGGCATCATTGTCTGGATCGGAATGTGCGGCATTGTCTGGATCGGGATTGCTGGGCTAGAAAGAGGCGTGGCAGTTCGCAACGCTTCCGCGTACGTACAGCGTCGACCATCAGTTGACACAGCAGCTGTTTCCGCATCGACAGACATCGGTTGAAAACGATGGTTGTGTAGCGCCTGCTGGACCTCGTCACGGATGACACTGGTGATGGCACCGATCTCAATTTGTCTTGCCCCGTACAACTTCTCCATTTATTCACGGACGACAGAGCGGACGATTTCGCGAATCCATTCGGCGCTCTGGCTCCCAAAGTTGCCGGAAAATTCGGGAGCTGATGCAACATGCACTTGACGGTCAAACAGGACCGACCGCTGGTGCAGTACTAGCTCCATCGTTGCCGCTTCAGTAAGGAACTCGGCTACATTCTTGGGAGGACTGCGCACCAAACAAGCAAAAAGTTGTTCCTTTACATCACGCATAAGGTGGCGCAGCGTTTAGATGCGAAGCATCTTATGCTCGGGGCTATGTCCGTCCCTCCCGCGTCTGTCCCACGTCCGGCCTCTTTTATGAAGTAGGGAAGCACCCACTATGCGAACCAGAACGCTGCAGTACAATATAAGGCCGTCAACCACCACTACAGCCACCAGAGTCATGGCCGGAGAGCACAGAGAGGCTGCTTAGCAATGGCTAGGCAGGTGGTCTGTGACGCCCAGGTTGACTCCATTCCTGGATCTTGCTTGCATGTGTTGCATGTGTGGGGAGGGGGGGTTTGGTTCGTCCCTTGTTCCTGCGTCCCACACCAGCACAGCGCATGCGCGTGTTCTCCCCCTCTCCTCCTCTACGATCACCCCTTTCTCTCCTCTAATACTCTACTCTACGGAGCGGCGCCCGCGTCCCACACCCCGACAGCGGATGCGCGTCCCCTCCCCCTATCTCTCCTCTCCTACGCTCACCCCCCTTCCTCTACTCTAGGAA
This sequence comes from Rhipicephalus appendiculatus, assembly GCA_030522465.1. Classification (NCBI taxonomy): domain Eukaryota; kingdom Metazoa; phylum Arthropoda; class Arachnida; order Ixodida; family Ixodidae; genus Rhipicephalus; species Rhipicephalus appendiculatus. The sequence goes on along the minus strand of JALIZH010030925.1, from coordinate 95,332 downwards.
TCGTCTACTCTAGGAGCGGCGCCCGCATACCACAACGCATGCGCGTCCTCTCTCCTACACTCAGCCCCTTTCTCTGCTGTAGCAATCCTCTCCTCTACGGAGCGACGCCCGCGACCGACATCCCCACAGCACATGCGCGTCCTCTCTCCCTCTCTCCTACGCTCACCCGCTTTGTGACCTGGGCTTGTCTTACGATGCCAACTGTGGCTGAACTAGCCAAAAGAATCCAGTCGCTTGAGGCCTGGTCCGAAGGCAAACTGGATGATGTGGTGGAAAAGCTGGTCGCGAGAATGAACCAAAGTGTTTCCGCAGCGCAACCCGAAATACGCGAATTGAAGGCCGAAATCAGTAGTTTGGTCTCCAGTGTCGAAATGCTGAATTCGCTTGTCGAAGAAGTGAAGTCAGATAATGAGCGTTTACGCACTGTCAATCAAGTTCTACAATCACAGAATGATGCTTTGACAACCAGGGTGGCTGAACTTGAACAATACTCTAGGCTAAACAACGTTGAATTGAAGAATGTTCCATGTACACAGGGTGAAGACTGTACGGCAATTTTGAAAGCTGTAGGGGCAAAAATTGACTGTCCCATCACGGATAGGGACATTGACGTCGTTCACCGCGTTCCAGGGAAAGTTGGAACGGGAGACAAGAATATCATCGCGCGTTTTTGCTCACGAGCTAAGAAGCAAGATTTCATCACTAAGGCACGGAAGGCTAGGCTGAACACTAATGAACTAGGCTACGGTGGCTCGCAAAGTCGCCCTGTCTATGTGAACGATCACCTAACGTTGGAAAAAAAAAGGCTGTTCGCTAAAGCCCTGAAGCTTAAGAGGGAACATGGCTGGAAGTTTCTATGGACCGACAATTGCCAGATCAAAGCTCGAAAATCAATTGACAGTCGGGTTTACCGCATCGCGAAGGACACAGACCTTTCTGTGTTTCATCCAGCCTCCTAGTAGGTGTCTGGCAATCAACTGAATGGCCACGTAACCTTGAAAATGCCTCAACATGTATTACTCAACTGACCTCCTTCGACGTTTTTTCGAGAGCCCAGGTTTATCGGCCATTCACTTCAACACGCGTAGTCTCAGAAAACATTATGACGACATTTGTGTTTATCTAGCATCCCTTGAACATCACTTTTCCTTCGTCTGCATGTCAGAGACGTGGCTATCATCTGACGACAGAAACTTATTTTGCCTACCACACTACACTCCAGAGTACTGCCACCGTCAGTCCAACAGCCATGGCGGATCCGCTATATTCATATCATCATCGGTAAGATATACGCGCCGAAACGACCTTGCCATTCTAGCTGATAGCACAGAATCTGTCTGGATTGAAATCGATGACAATCTTGGACAATCCCATTCCGAAAAAACCATTTTAGCATGCATCTATCGCTCGCCGTCGTCATCCGTGTCCGAGTTTTGTTCCGCACTGCATGAAACATTGGACAGAATTTCACGTGAAAGAAAAAACGTTGTTATCATGGGAGATATAAACATAAATCTTTTAGAGGACGCCAATCATAATTCGGTCGAATATTCAAATTGTTTTACAGGCTTTGGTTATGAGCAGCTGCTTACGTTGCCGACAAGATGTATTGCCGGTGGCTCAAACACGCTCATTGACCACATTTTATCCAACTACTTATCATACAATGAGTGTGGCGTAATACCCCTCGATATCACTGATCACTATGCCATCTTTTGTCGCTTGTCGTCGGCCTTACCACGAACTAAGCGTTCTTTTCAAAAAGCCTTATTCAACAAAGTTCAATTCATAGAATCCATATCGACTTTCGACTGGTCGACAATTAAATCCTAAACAAATGCAGAGCTAGCTTTTGAGGCATTTTCATCAGCATTAAGGCAATGTGTTTCCGAAGCAACCGCTCTTGTTAGATGTCACAAAAGGTATCCTGCACCCCATAACCCATGGCTCACAGATGGTTTATTAAAGTGCATGCGTAAGAAAGACAATATGTACAAAAAGACGAAACGTTGCCCATTTAACTTCAAATTGCAGCAGCGATATTCTTGTTACAAAAATATACTAAACAAGTTATTTGAGAGACGCGAAAAAAAGGTATTACGAAATTAAATTTCATCAAGCTGGGAATATCGCTGAAAAATGGAAGCTCATCAACTCTTTTTTAAACAGAAACACCAAAGAACCGCAAATAAACGAGATTGCAAGTGTTAATGGCACCTACCGAAATCCTACAGCCATCGCGAATGAATTTAATAATTACTTTACAGTTAATAATACATCTGTTTGCGACAGCTTTGAAGGAACGCTTGACAGACAACCACAGTCATTTTTCCTATATCCGACCAATTCCAGAAGAAATTCATAATGTTATCAAGCAATTAAAGCCAACAAGCGCGGGTCTTGATGAAATTCAACCAATCCACTTGAAATATGTCGCCGATGTCATTGCTGACCCTTTTTCTCATGTAATTAACCTTTTGTTCAAAAATGGCGTATTTCCATCTGATTTAAAGAAAGCCAAAATAGTTCCTGTATTTAAAAAGGGTGATAGGGGTTCGATTTCTAACTATCGCCCTATTGCAATACTGTCTGTGCTCAGCAAAGTTATAGAGAAGTGCTTTGAAAAACGCTTAACAAAGTACTTAACAAAATTTAACATTCTTTGTGCTACGCAGTTTGGCTTTCGTGCAGGCTACTCTACCAACCTTGCGCTTCTTTCATTCACGGATAAGATTAAACACTACATTGACACAGGCAAATATGCTGGTGCGGTGTTTATTGACCTGACGAAAGCGTTTGATTCTATCCTTCATAATATTTTAATTACTAAATTAAACGCGGTCGGTGTAGTAGGACCTGCGCTTTCCTTTATTCACAGTTACTTAACTAACAGAGAACAGGCTGTTACTATTTCTAATCATCTTTCTAACTTTAAATTAGTTGATAGGGGAGTTCCTCAGGGATCGATACTAGGCCCATTGCTCTTCACTCTTTACATTAATGACCTAACTTCTCACCTATCGCACTCTCTACCTTACCTGTATGCGGATGACACTACGATTTTAACTGCTTGCACCTCGATTGATAGTCTTACTTCAAAGCTCAATAGTGACCTTGAAAGTATAATTCGCTGGTGTCATCAAAATTCATTGGAAATAAATGCCAGTAAAACAGTTTTTATGCTGTTCCACCCCACTCAAAAAAAGATTGTTGAATTTCCGTCTATAATGGTCAATAATTATCCAATCAAAACTTCCAGTCATTGTCGTTTTCTGGGAGTGATTCTTGACTCAAACTTAAAGTTCATTTCCCATGTATCACACCTCAAGCAAAAAGCTGCATACGGCATCAGGATTCTTATTAAGGCACGTCCATACTTCAGTCTTAATACCTTGATTTCTCTGTACTATGCCTTCATTCACAGTCACTTCACCTACTGCATTGCGTCTTGGTGTAATACATATAGCACTCATCTGGCTCCTTTACAATACCTTCAAAACCAGGCCATTCGCATTATTACATTCCAGTCCCCGCGGTGTAGGGCATCTAGTCTTTTACAGGAGTATCGTATTCTAACCATTCATAAACTTTTTCAGTTTAACATGGCAATCCTTACATACAATTCCCTTCACTCAAACATACCATTCATAGTTTTTAACAAGGGACAACTCATTAATCAAAATAAAACTCGATTTGCATCCAATAATAACTTCCTGTTACCAAAAGTTAGAACGAATTATGGCAGATTCACTTCTATTTTCACAGCGATTTCTGTCTGGAACGATATTCCCACTGACGTGAAACTCTCTCCTAGTATAGGTAGTTTTAAAAAGCAATTGTTTTCATATTTACTTCACTTGTGAATAATCTTGTTGTTCATACTTTTCTAAGGGTTCTATTTTGCTGCTCATGCTGTTTCTTTTATAATATATCACAATTCACTCATTTTCATGTGTCTGAAATTGTTGCCGTTATGTGATACATCACTATATCTTTTTGTCTCCCCATTATTAATCAGCACATGAGATCACACAGTATAGCAGTATTCCTTTTATGGTTACTTTTTTGTTAGCATATGTTAACGTTTGGACTTCACTGTTGCATTGTATTTGTATTAACCTGATTTATCTTGTTCGCTTAAGTTCTCACAACATGTATTTCAGTGTATTTGCATATCATGTCCTAGCTTATTTGCTTACAAGTGTTATCGTTTTTTCAAATCTTATTCTTTTGTGTTTGCGAAAATGCTTTACTTGATTTTTTTTTCTTTTTTAGTCAGCACAGGAGGTCCCCTTGCAGCCTAGAGCTTTGGGACCTCCTTCTGTATATCATTTTGCTGTGTAACATCCTTTTTGAATGAATAAAGTCTTTCTTTCTTTCTTCTTTCTTTCTCTACTCTAGGAATCCTCTACTCTACGGAGCGGCTCCCGCGTCCCACAGCGCATGCGCGTCCCCCCCTATCTCTCCTCTCCTACGGTTGCCCCCCGTTCTCTCCTTTAGGAATACTCTACGGAGCGGCGCGCGACAGGTAGTGCGACAGCTGCATACTCCGCTGGTGGCACCACAGTAATTCCGCGGTATAAAAATGACGGTGCGCGCCTCATTCTCTCTCCTGTGCAGCGCCGCGATGAGCGCCCGGACCGCTGCCGCATCCACACATGGTTCCCTTTAGCGGGAGATGGGGAAGATTTTAGATGTGAAGCATCTTATGTGTCCGTCCTTCCCGCGTGCCGCGTCCGTCCACTTTCATGAAGTAGGGAAGCACCGACTATGCGAATCAGAACAGTGTTGTACAATAAGGTTTAAACCACCACCACAGTAACTAGAGTCATATCCGAGAGCAGAGACGAGCTGCTTAGCAATGACTAGGCAGGTGGTGTCTAGAAGAGTTGCTTGTTGGGCCAAGTTGGTACATACTGAGTAAAATACAAAAGCCACACAAAACGTCGAAAACGACGAAATCGGAAAAAACGGAGCAGTAGAAACAGGTACAGAGAGCAGAGACGTGGCACTAACAACTGAAGTTTATTTCGGAAACAACCTTCCTCCCAAGTCCGTACAACGCATGCGCAGATAACCAACCTTTTTTTCCCGTTTTTTCCGATTTCGTCGTTTTCGACGTTTTGTGTGGCTTTTGTATTTTACTCAGGTGGTGTCTGTTTCCCAGGTTGACACCATTCCTTGATCTTGCTTGCATGTGCTTGCGGGAGCTCAGTCCATCCCTCCTTCCCACGTCCCACACCCACAGCGCATGCGCGTAGCCTCCCCCCTCTCTCTCTACTCCGACGCTCACCCTCTTTCTCTCCTCTAGGAATCCTCTACTCTACGGAGCGGCGACCGCGTCCCGCGTCCTACACCCCTAGAGCGCATTCGCGACCCCTCCCCCCTCTGCTACGCTCACCCCCTTTCTCTCCTCTAGGAATCCTCAACGCTACGGCGCGGCGCCCGCGTCCCACACTCCCCCCCCCCCCACACACTGAATTCGCGTCCGCTCCCCCTCTCTCTTCTCTCCTACGCTCACCCCCCTTTCTCTCCTCTTGGAATCCTCTACGTAGCGGCGCCCGCGTACCACACTACAGCGCATGCGCGACCGCTCCCCCTTCTAACTCCTCTACTACGCTCACCCCCTTTCTCTTATCTAGGAATCCTCTACTCTACGGAGCGGCTCCCTCGCCCCACAGCGCATGCGTGTTCCCTCCCCCCTCTCCTACGGTCCCCCCTTGTTCTCTCCTCTAGGAATCTTTTTACGGAGCGGCGCGCACGACAGGTAGTGCGACAGCTGCATTGTCACGCGGATCTCGGAGGCGAGTGTTAGCGGAGATAGGTCGTGAGGACGCTGGTCGGCACAGCAAACATGGTTTATTAACCAACAGGAGAAAACTAAGATAGAAAAACCGGCAGATCCCACGCACTGTGGGAATCGATGTAATGCGAAGCCGCCAGGAAGGAGCAAATCATACTTTACATAATTTGCACGTAATGTTTTACATGTTATGACCTGTCACTTATGTTCGTGATACAGTCATGTCACTCAGTACCAAATTTGGTGTATCTCAAGCTAACGAAACGGCCGTGAGCACGCCATGAGCGTGCAATGCAAGTCATGTCGCTCATGACATGTCATGATTTCCATATTGCCACTTGTCATTTATGTTCGTCATACAGTCACGTCACTCAATACCAAGTTTGGTGTATATCAAGCTAACGAAACGGCCGCGAGCGCACCATGAGCGTGCAATGCAAGTCATGTCGCTCATGACATGTCATGATTTCCATATTGCCACTTGTCATTTATGTTCGCCATACAGTCATGTCACTCAATACCAAATTTGGTGTATCTCAAGCTAACGAAACGGCCGCGAGCACGCCATGAGCGTGGCATGCAAGTCATGTCGCTCATGACATGTCATGATTTCCATATTGCCACTTGTCATTTATGTTCGCCATACAGTCATGTCACTCAATACCAAATTTGGTGTATCTCAAGCTAACGAAACGGCCGCGAGCACGCCATGAGCGTGGCATGCAAGTCATGTCGCTCTTGACATGTCATGATTTCCATATTGCCACTTGTCATTTATGTTTGTCATACAGTCACGTCATTCAATCCCAAATTTGGTGTATAACAAGCTAACGAAACGGCCGCGAGCGCGCCATGAGCATGGAATGCAAGTCATGTCGCTCATGACATGTCATGATTTCCATATTGCCACTTGTCATTTATGTTCATCATACAGTCATGCCACTCAATACCAAATTTAGTGTATCTCAAGCAAACGAAACGGCCGCGAGCACGCCATGAGCGTGGCATGCAAGTCATGTCGCCCATGACATGTCATGATTTCCATATTACTACTTGTCATTTATGTTCGTCATACAGTCACGTCATTGAATCCCAAATTTGGTGTATATCAAACTAACGAAACGGCCGCGAGCGCGCCATGAGCGTGGAATGCAAGTCATGTCGCTCATGAGTCATGACATGTCATGATTTCCGTATCGCCACTTGTCATTTATGTCCGTCATACAGTCATGTCACTCAATACCAAATTTGGTGTATCTCAAGCTAAAGAAACGGCCGCGAGCACGCCATGAGCGTGGCATGCAAGTCATGTCGCTCATGACATGTCATGATTTCCATATTGCCAATTGTCATTTATGTTCGTCATACAGTCATGTCACTCAATACCAAATTTGGTGTATCTCAAGCTAACGAAGTGGCCGCGAGCGCGCCATGAGCGTGGCATGTAAACCATACTTTTCATGACAAGTCAGTCATGATTTTCATGATATGACCAGCCATTTATGTTCGTCATACAGTCATGTTATGCCATACCAAATTTGGTATAAATCCCATTAACGATACGGCTAGGAGAGCACAAAGTCGTAGGCGGCTAGATAGATAGCTAGATAGATACGCTCAAAGTCGCCGAAGTTCGCTAAGAAATGCTTCGCATTTAAAAACTTAACACTCAATAAAAAAAAACACCCCACACGGCAAAACCTGGAAATACTACAAACGAAAATTCCCCATCTCCCGCTAAAGGGAACCATGTGTGGATGCGAAGCAGCGGGGAGCTAATTAGCTTGAGCGGGAGGAGCGTCGCCGCTCTCATTTCACGGCAGTGGTCCGGGCGCTCATCGCGGCGCTGCACAGGAGAGAGAATGAGGCGCGCGCGCTCCGTGATTTTCATACCACGGAACTACCGTGGCGCCCCCCAGCGGAGTATGCAGCTGTCACACCACCTGTCGTGCGCACCGCTCCGCAGATGATTCCTAGAGGAAAGGACGGGGGGGGGGGGGGGGACCGTAGAAGAGGAGAGAGAGGGGGGAGGGGATGTGCATGCCCTGTGGGGGTGTGGGACGCGGGAGCCGCTCCGTAGAATAGAGGATTCTTAGAGGAGAGAGGGGGGAGAGGACGCGCATGCGCTGTGGGGATGTTGACGCGGGCGCCGCTCCGTAGAGTAGATGATTCCTAGAGTAAAGAAAGGGGGTGAGCGTAGTACAGGATAGGGGGCGCTTCCCACAGCGCCCCCCGCTTCCCACGCGCATGCGCTGTGGGAAGCGGGTGCCGCTCCGTAGAATAGAGGATTCCTAGAGTAGATAAAGGGGGTGACGGTAGGAGAGGAGAGAGACGGAGGGGACGCGGGTCGGAGGGACGGACTAAGCCCCCTCCAAACACATGCAAGCAATATCTAGGAATGGGGTCAACCTGGGCGACAGACACCACCTGCCTAGCCATTGTTTAGCAGCCTCTCTTTGCTCTCGGCCATGACTCTGATAGTGGTTGACGGCCTCATTACTACAGTGTTCTGCTTCGCATAATGGGTGCTTCCCTACTTCATGAAAGTGGCCGGAAACGGGACGCCGGACGCGGGAGGGACGGACATAGCCCAGCCCCCCTCGAAACACATGCAAGCAAGATCAAGGGATGGGGTCAACCTGCGCGACAGACACCACCTGCCTAGCCATTGCAAAGCAGCCTCTCTGTGCTCTCGGCCATGACTCTGATGACTGTAGTAGTGGTTGACAGCCTTTATATCACTACAGTGTTCTGGTTCGCATAATGGGTGCTTCCCTACTTCATGAAAGTGGCCGGACGCGGGACGGGGGACGCGGGACGCGGGACACGGGACGCGGGAGGGACGGACAGAGCCCCTAGCATAAGATGCTTCGCATCTAAAAGTCTCTAACTAGTCAGGTTCAGCTGCGCCTAACCGCAGTCCCTAGTCTCATTCTGGCCACTTAGGCCTCGTCGTCAGCTCGTTGTCCGACTCGCACGTGCAACGTTCTTACTTGACTCTGTTTATCGCCGCGAGTCAAATCTTCGACGTGTTGGGCCCGCGGCCGCTGTTGCCGACGATCCCGTTCCTGTCGTCGCTCCGATGCGTGACGGTCAAGCTGCGCTGCCGTACGCCTGTTCCCGGTCGCCGTTGCTCGACGTCGTTGTCCCGTTAGGCCTAGCGGACGAGACCGGCCTTCTCGAACTGCCGACGTGGCGTCCTGGGGATTGCTGCGGGCCGACGTTTGAAGGGGAACTGCGGCGGTTGCATCCGAACCAGCCGAAAGATGCTGCAGCACCTCCGAGGAGCCTCGCCCGAGCGTCGGCGAGGTCAACGGCCACGCCAAGGGGTGCCAGCGTCGCGGCCTCTGAAGTCGAACGTCCGATGCGCCCGTCGGTAGAACGTCGCTACCGATGCGACCGTCTTCTGTCGTAGCCACGCAAGCAATGCCAGCTCATCGGCCTGTGATCTTCCATTACGGCTCGTGTCACGCGCTTCGAGCCGTGTGCTCCTCCATGCACGCGCTCGTGCCTGTTCCGCGAGCTTCTCCTCCCACCTCGTCGTCTTCTCTTCTCCTTACTCATGACATGCATACTTTGCTGGGGGGCGCCACGGTAGTTCCGCGGTATGAAAGTCATGGAGCGCGCGCGCCTCATTCTGTCTCCTGTGCAGCGCCGCGATGAGCGCTCGGGCCGCTGCCGCGGAACGGGAGCGGCGACGTTTCTCCCACATTGAAAGTAGAATTTAGCGCAACTTGGAAAACCCTCGAGACACTCACACATTCACAAACGCTTTAACTCAGGATACACACACCACACACGTTCAAACTCATTCAGCCAGTCATCAACATTTCATACTGCTCTCGGTGAAAGGGACTAGGCATCAGGGGGTTCTGAACGGTGCAGGAGATCGGCGTAGAAAGGCTAGGAGCCTGCATGGCAGCTTGTGAGGAAGTCATAGTCGCTGTGTCAGTAGGCTGTGCCAGTGTCTCTGGCGGTAGGCCTCGTTGGCGGCGGCTTGCTCTGTGAACTGCGGTGTTCACGGGCACAGGGTTTGTGTTCCGGCTACTGGGCTAGGTCTTGTGCATGGGGTGAGTCGTGAGTCCTTGTACCTAGCACCTCCACCAATCTTGCCACGTTTCTGACGACAACCTTCCTTTATTGGGCTCGTTGGCCTGACTAGCCAAGCGGTTCAAGCATATCTTTGTCCTCTTTCACACGCGGATCTCATATAAACCATGCGGCAATATAATTATCTCCCAATTGACGGGGTCGACAGGTTTGCGCTTCTTTGACAAGTGTTGCGTTATGTCTATGCGTGATATATTTTAGATGCGAAGCATCTTATGCTCGGGGCTATGTCCGTCCGGCGTCCCCCCTTCCCCCGTCCCGCGTCCGGCCACTTAAATGAAGTCGGGAAGCAACCATTATGCGAACCAGAGCACTGTAGTAATATTGCCACGCGTTATTCTTATTTTCACTTTTGTTGTATTCGGTTTTCGCCCACAAAGACCGTCAGCAAAGCTCAGCTCAAACCGCGCCTTATTGTTCTGGAACCTTCGCGATTATTGTAGATCGTTCTGTTAAGATTGCGCGCAAGACGCGACCACTCGAGATTATTCCAGAGCTTGCGCGATGACCAGTGATAAGGCTAGAATGTTCGACGCGTGATGCATAAAAGCCGGCGCGCTCCAACGATGTTCAGTTTTTGATCGACGGCCGACGCTCTGTTCGCCGCTCTCAGTGCCAGCGTGTATTGCTGTAGTCTGACCTTCAGTTGCCCGGCCACAAGTTCGGCCAAAATAAAGAGTTTCTTCTTTAACTCGCCGACTGTTGCCTTCGTCGACGTCACGACCACGTGACATCTGGTGGAGGTGCTTCCCGGTCCATGTACCGAACGCCCCCCTTCAAGCCGTGAGCCCAGCCCACACCGCGGAGAGGACACCGAAGCCCCCTTGCAGCAACGAGTTAGCCGCCGGCTGCAAGGTTTGAAGCCAGAACACGGACTCCTGCCGGAAAACACCAGGCAAAGCAAGACTTCGACTTCAACAGCAGCGACGATGACAGCTCCTGCGCCGCCTGCATCGATCGTGCTCCGCCAGCCCAAGGAGCCTCCAACGTTCCGTGGTTCATCGCGGGAAGACCCGGAAACCTGGCTTGAAACATATGAGCGTGTCGCAGCCTTTAACAACTGGAACGCCGATGACAAGCTGCGCCACGCCTACTTCTACCTCGAAGACGCGGCAAGGACCTGGATTGAGAATCGGGAGTCCTCACTTCATTCCTGGGATCTCTTCCGCAGTGCATTCCTGGAGACGTTCACGAACGTCGTCCGGAAGGAAAGGGCCGCTTCATTGCTCGAGACGCGGGTGCAGCTACCCAACGAAAACGTCACCATCTTCACCGAAGAGATGACGCGACTTTTTCGCCAGGCCGACGCTGCTATGCCCGAAGACAAAAAAGTTCGCCTGCTCATGCGGGGTGTGAAACAAGAACTGTTCGCAGGACTTGTCCGTAACCCGCCGAAGACGGTCGCTGAATTCCTCACCGAGGCAACGACGATAGAAAACGCCCTTGAAATGCGTACAACGCAGTACAACCGCCGGATTCCCTTAACGACCTACGGAGAGAGTCACGCGCTGCAATCCGACGACCTGCGCGAGACAATCAGGGCCATAGTTAGGGAAGAGCTGCGTAAGCTGTTGCCATCCTCCCAACCTCAAGTGGATTCTCTCGCTGACGTCGTGCGCCAGGAGATCCAGCAATCCCTGGGCGTTCCTCAGCTATCAGAGCAGCAACCGCAGGCTATGAGCTACGCTGCTGCAGCGCGTCGTAACGCTCCACCACCGCGCCCACGTGAAGGCTTCGCACCACCGCAGTTCCGACGCCAGACGCCGCCGCCACCACCACCGACGCCATACCGTCTACCCGCCGGCCAGCGCAACGCTCCGAGAAAGACCGACGTTTGGCGAGCCCCTGACCACCGCCCACTGTGCTATCACTGCGGAGAAGCTGGCCACACCTACCGCCGCTGCCAGTACCGTCAGATGGGACTGCGTGGTTTCGCCATCGACGCGCCGCGTCCACAGCGGGGTGAAAGACCACGCGACATCGCCGACTACCTCGCAGGAGCTCAGTGGACACCCCGACGACCATCCCGCTCGCCATCGCCTGGTCGCTACATGTCACCGCACCGCCGGCAGTACGCTGGCCCAAACCGGGGCCGATCTCCTAGCCCTTACTCGGAAAACTAAGGGCAGCAACCGATGGAGGTGCGGTTGCTGTACGACGAACTACCGAAGATCCTCCGCCGCCGACGACGACGATGCCGCAACGAAATCTAAAGAACCCGTCGCAAGATGAACCAGGCCCTGGCGTGGAAACTTCGCAGCCCGAAGAAGACATCGCGCAACGTGGAACCGGCGGAACAAACCGACGCAGCCGTGACCCGACGCCGCGACCTAACCGCAACGCAAGACGACGGACTAGCGACCTTGACGTTCTCATCGACGGTCACAACGTCACCGCTCTCGTCGACACTGGTGCCGACTATTCCGTCGTCAGTGGGCCATTCGCCGCCAAGCTGAAGAAAGTAAAGACCGCTTGGAGTGGACCCGAAATCCGGACAGCTGGAGGCCACCTGATAACGCCAATTGGAGTCTGCACGGCGAGAGTCACCATCAATAACCGGACTTATCCTGCGAGCTTTGTTATCCTACAACACTGCTCAAGGGATGTGATACTTGGAATGGACTTCCTAAGTGACCACGGTGCCGTCATCGACCTAAGGTCTGAGTCGATAACACTAACTTCAGAAAAAGCGCTGCCTACCCAGACGACGCCGGGGAACCATGCATTGAATGTGATAGACGAGCACGTCACCGTTCCGCCTCTCTCCAGCGTCATAATTTCCGTCGGCACCGAAAAACCCACAGACTTCAAAGGCCGTCATCGAGGGCGATCAGCACCTGCTTGTAAACCGTCAGATTTGCGTCGCAAGAGGCATCGCCGAGTTGCGTGAAGGGAAAGCAACAGTGATGCTCACGAACTTCAGCAACGAATACAAGCATGTGAGCAAAGGCACGACGGTCGCCTACATCGAAGAAAATGAGGAAGCCAGCGACGCCCTCACTCTCGCCGAGTTTCCCGAACATGCTACGACGAACCAAGCTCACCAACTAACTTTCGACGTCAATCCGAACCTTCCGACGCATAAACAAGAACAGCTGAAAACCCTGCTCCTGCAATACAAGGACTGCTTTTCGTCGTCATCAAGAGTTCGACAGACCCCAGTCGCACAACACCGCATCATAACAGACGAAAGTGCCAGGCCACTACGTCAGAGCCCGTACAGAGTTTCAACGCGGGAACGCGAGGCCATAAAGAACCAAGTCGACGAAATGCTACGCGACGACATCATCCAGCCTTCAAAGAGTCCGTGGGCGTCACCCGTGGTCTTAGTGAAGAAAAAGGACGGAACCCTACGCTTCTGCGTCGATTATCGCCGCCTGAACAAAATAACGAAGAAGGACGTGTACCCTCTACCACGGATCGACGATACCCTCGATCGACTCCACAACGCCAGGTACTTTTCGTCGATGGACCTCAAGACCGGCTATTGGCAAATTGAAGCCGACGAGAGAGACCGAGAGAAGACCGCGTTTATAACACCAGACGGTCTCTTCGAGTTCAAAGTCATGCCCTTCGGTCTTTGCTCGGCGCCTGCGACTTTCCAACGGGTTATGGATACAGTGCTGGCAGGATTGAAGTGGCAGACTTGCCTGGTGTACCTGGACGACGTCATTGTGTTTGCTTCAAACTTCGACGAACACCTCCGCCGACTTGACGCAGTACTTCAAGCAATAAAGGCCTCCGGACTCACCCTGAAGCCAGAAAAGTGCCGCTTCGCATACGAGGAACTCCTGTTCTTGGGTCACGTCATCAGCAAGTCTGGAGTTCGCCCCGACCCACGGAAAACAGCTGCCATCGCTGCCTTCCCGCCGCCTACCGACAAGAAGGCCGTACGCCGATTTCTCGGCTTGTGCGCCTATTATAGACGCTTCGTCAAGGAATTTTCACGCATCGCCGAGCCACTAACTCAGCTCACGAAAAACGACGTGGAATTCAAGTGGGAAGCGGCGCAAGTCGAAGCATTTCAAGAATTGAAACGACGCCTGCAGACGCCTCCAATACTTGCGCATTTCGACGAACACGCCGACACGGAAATCCACACCGACGCAAGCAGCGTAGGACTCGGCGCCGTACTTGTCCAGAGAACTGCCGGCGTGGAAAGGGTTATCAGTTATGCTAGCCGGTCGCTATCCAAGGCAGAAGCCAACTATTCCACAACAGAAAAGGAGTGCCTTGCCATCATCTGGGCAACGTCAAAGTTTCGCCCCTACCTCTACGGCAGGCCCTTCAAAGTTGTGAGCGACCACCACGCCTTGTGTTGGCTAGCTAACCTGAAGGACCCTTCCGGTCGTCTCGCAAGATGGAGTCTGAGACTTCAAGAATTCGACGTCACCGTCGTTTACAAGTCCGGACGAAAACACTCTGACGCCGACTGCTTGTCTCGCGCCCCCGTCGACCCGCCGCCGCAGGATGACCAGGAGGATGACTTCTTCTTGGGAACCATAACTACCGACGACTTCGCCGAACGACAGCGAGCCGATCCGGAACTCAGGGGCCTTGTGGAGTATCTCGAAGGCAAGACCGCCATTGTTCCAAAGGCATTCAAGCGAGGACTCGCGTCGTTTTTCTTGCGAAACGGCGTTCTCATAAAGAAGAATTTCTCGCCACTTCGAGCCGACTACCTCCTCGTGGTGCCTGCAGCAATGCGACCAGAAGTCCCCCAGGCACTACACGACGACCCGACGGCTGGACACCTCGGACTCTCCCGCACACTCGCAAGAGTACAGGAAAAGTACTTCTGGCCGCGCCTTGCCACCGACGTCGCCCGCTACGTAAGGACGTGCCGAGACTGTCAGCGACGGAAGACACCGCCCACAAGACCAGCAGGCTTCCTTCAGCCGATCGAGCCTCCTCGGCGACCGTTCCAGCAGATCGGGATGGACCTCCTGGGGCCGTTCCCAACGTCGACTTGCGGAAATAAATGGATCGTCGTGGCCACCGACTACCTCACCCGCTACGCCGAAACAAAAGCCCTGCCCAAAGGCAGTGCCGCCGAGGTAGCCAAGTTCTTCGTTGAGAACATCGTCCTTCGACACGGCGCCCCAGAGGTTCTCATCACCGACAGAGGTACGGCGTTTACGGCTGACCTAACCCAGGCGATCTTGGGATACAGCCACACAAGCCACCGCCGGACCACCGCGTACCACCCACAGACCAACGGCCTGACCGAGCGTCTAAATAAGACCATCGCCGACATGCTGGCCATGTACGTCGACGTCGAACACAAGACGTGGGACGCCATCCTTCCGTACGTGACCTTCGCATACAACACGGCCGTGCAGGAGACGACACAGATGGCGCCATACAAGTTGGTCGACGGTAGGAACCCGGCAACGACGCTCGACGCCATGCTGCCCAACGTCGCCGACGAAGAAAACCTCGACGTCACCGTCTACCTTCAGCGCGCTGAAGAAGCCCGACAACTCGCCCGCCTGCGCATCAAGAATCAGCAGACGACCGACAGTCGCCGTTACAATCTTCGACGACGCTTCGTGGAATACCAGGCCGGCGACCGCGTTTGGGTGTGGACACCGATACGACGACGTGGACTTAGTGAAAAACTCCTTCGGCGATACTTCGGGCCGTACAAGGTGCTTCGACGTCTCGGTGCTCTGGACTACGAGGTCGTCCCGGACGGCATAACGAACTCTCAACGGCGCCGTGCACGACCTGAAGTCGTCCATGTCGTGCGCCTCAAGCCGTATTACGCGCGTTAGCAAACCTGAGGACTGCACTTATTGCTTAATTATTGTACTTTCTTTCTTTATTGTTGTGATTTATTATTGCATGCATTTTCTCCCGTATTCTGTTTTAAGCATCGGGACGATGCCTTTTCAGAGGGGGGACATTGCCACGCGCTATTCTTATTTTCACTTTTGTTGTATTCGGTTTTCGCCCACAAAGACCGTCAGCAAAGCTCAGCTCAAACCGCGCCTTATTGTTCTGGAACCTTCGCGATTATTGTAGATCGTT
The DNA here is from genome assembly GCA_030522465.1 of Rhipicephalus appendiculatus. NCBI lineage: Eukaryota > Metazoa > Arthropoda > Arachnida > Ixodida > Ixodidae > Rhipicephalus > Rhipicephalus appendiculatus. The sequence continues at coordinate 79,386 of JALIZH010030925.1, read as the reverse complement.
CTGTTAAGATTGCGCGCAAGACGCGACCACTCGAGATTATTCCAGAGCTTGCGCGATGACCAGTGATAAGGCTAGAATGTTCGACGCGTGATGCATAAAAGCCGGCGCGCTCCAACGATGTTCAGTTTTTGATCGACGGCCGACGCTCTGTTCGCCGCTCTCAGTGCCAGCGTGTATTGCTGTAGTCTGACCTTCAGTTGCCCGGCCACAAGTTCGGCCAAAATAAAGAGTTTCTTCTTTAACTCGCCGACTGTTGCCTTCGTCGACGTCACGACCACGTGACAATATGAAGGCCGTCAACCACCACTGCAGTCATCAGAGTCATGGCCGAGAGCACAGAGAGGCTGCTTAGCAATGGCTAGGCAGGTGGTGTCTGTCGCCCAGGCTTGACCCCATTCCTTGAGTCATGGCCGAGAGCACAGAGAGGCTCCTTAGCAATGGCTAGGCAGGTGGTGTCTGTCGCCCAGGTTGACCCCATTCCTTAATCTTGCTTGCTTGTGTTTGGAGGGGGGCTTAGTCCGTCCCTCCTTCCCCCGTCCCACAGCGCATGCGCGTCCCCTCTTCCTCTCTCTCCTACGCTCACCCCCCTTTCTCTCCTCTAGGAATCGTCTACTCTACGGAGCGGCCCCCCACGTCGCACAGCGCGTCCCCTCCCCTATGCTCTACTATGCTCACCCCCTTGCTCTACTCTAGGAATCATCTACTCTACGGAGCGGCGCCCGCGTCCCACATCTCCACAGCGCATCCGCGTCCTCTCCCCCCTCTCTCCTCCAGGAATCCTCTACTCTACGGAGCTGCTCCCGCGTCCCACAGCGCATGCACGTCCCCTCCCCCCTCTCTCCTCTCCTAGGTTCCCCCCCCGTCCTCTCCTCTAGGAATCCTCTACGCAGCGGCGGGCACGACATGTGGTGTGACAGCTGCATACTCCGCTGGGGCCACCACGGTAGTTCCGCGGTATTAAAATGACTGAGTGCGCGCGCCTCATTCTCTCTCCTGTGCAGCGCCGCGATGAGCGCCCGGACCGCTGCCGTGAATTGAGAGCGGCGACGTTCCTCCCGCTCAAGCTAATTACTTCCCCGCTGCTTCGCATCCACACATGGTTCCCTTTAGCGGGAGATGGGGAATTTTTCATTATCGCATTGATGTCGTATGCTTTTAATTGTGGTATCGGTAACCACCGGTATGCGGTTGCAGATAAACATGGCAGCGCCCATGCAGACGCGACCGCCCGCTTCGATCCGAAATTGCACTTTCTGTTCGCCCACTGAGCTGGCAGCAACAAATAACTGATGGAATAAGCCATCGCTTTGTGCCATGCACGCGGAGGACAAACAAAGCATCGAGTACATTTTCTCGTTATTTGCGAGATAAGCTGTTCGTTTATCCTCGCCTGCTAAGCCTAAAGCGCCGAGAACTTGATAATCGTTCTTGGAATTAGCGTCATATAGCTACGAATACATCGCTGTCGAAGCATGAGCACATTAACCTAAAGTAAATACAATCGTCAGTTTGTAACTTACGGGTCACATGGCGCACAATGACGACTTCATAAATTCCAAGCGGAGGGCACCAGCTGCAATGGGTGCAGCCATTTTTTTTCGGTGATCCCGTTTGTCCGTTTTACTCGCTCTACGCGTCGAGCAGACACCGGGCAGATGCCGAGCAGACGACGCGACGCGGATGAATCCATGTGGAGGGACTAAACGCTCTTCCTATTGGCTAAGGCGCCCTGTAGCCTTCACAGCGCTGAAAGGAACTTCTGAAAGTACAGTGATAGCGGCGAACAGAGCGTCGGCCGTCGATAATGTAAGCGCGTCGGCTTTTATATATGCATCATCGGAGATTGCAATGTTATCGCTAGCGGCCGCTTAGGTTCAAGAAGTAACTCTGATGGTCCCGTTGAGCACGTAATCTAATCAGAAGGTTCTAACATTATCTAGAAAGTTCCCAGTCATTCGGGCGAGCCTTGCGCAAGGAAGCATTTACAGCTAAATAGCGCAAACTTCAGGGACAAAAGAAAAGAGAGAGCGAGACACACAGCAATGGGAGGGTGACATTTACATTGCAATGGGAGGGTAACATGAAAATAGGAAGAAAGGAGTCAGTGTGGCATGAGTGGGTGTCTGCAGGAGAAAGTGTCGCGAGGACTGGCGTTATTTTTCTTGAAGAACAACATCCTCGTAAAGAAGAACTTCTCTCCGGTCCGAGCCAGCTACCTTATCGTTGTACTTTCGGCATTGCGACCAGAAATGCTGCAGGCCCTGCATGACGACCCAACGGCTGGCCACCTCGGTCTTTCCCGCACGCTAGCAAGGGTACAAGAAAAGTACTACTGGCCACGCCTTATCGCTGACGTCGCTCATTACGTGAAGACATGCCAGGTCTGCCAGCGACGCAAAACACCGCCGACAAAGCCAGCGGGACTTCTGCTGCCCATCGAACCACCTCGCCGGCCGTTCCAGCAAATAGGTATGCACTCACTGGGGCAGTTCCCGCCGTCGGCTGTCGGAAAGAAGTAGATGGTTGTGGCTACCGACTATCTCACCCGCTATGCCGAAACAAGGAACCTGCCCAAAGGCTGCGTCGCCGAGGTAGCAAGGTTCTTCGTTGAGGACATCGTCCTGCGTCATGGCGCCCCGCAGGTCGTCATTACCGACAAAGGCACGGCCTTTAAAGCGCAGTTAACTAAGGCGATCTTGAGGCACAGCCAGACAAGCCTCCGCCGGACCACCGCCTACCACCCACAGGCCAATGGCCTAACCAAGCGTCTTCATAAGACCATAGCCAACATGCTGGCCGTGTACGTCCACTTCGAACACAAGACGTCGGATGTCATCCCTCCGTACGTGACTTTCGCATACAACACGGCTGTACAAGAAACCACGCAGATGTCGCCATACACCGGTCCATGTACCGAACGCCCTCTTCAAGCCGTGAACCCAGCCCACACCGCGGACAGGACGCTGAAGCCCCCCGTGCAGCAACGAGTTAGCCGCAGGCTGCAAGGTTTGCAGCCAGAACACGGAATCCTGCCGGAAAACACCAGGCAAAGCAAGACATCAACTTCAACATCAGCTACGATGACAGCTCCTGCACCGCCTGCATCGATCGTGCTCCGCCAGCCCAAGGAGCCTCCAACGTTCCGTGGTTCATCGCGGGAAGACCCGGAAACCTGGCTTGAAACATATCACCGTGTCGCAGCCTTTAACAACTGGAATACCGATGACAAGCTGCGCCATGCTTACTTCTACCTCGAAGACGCGGCAAGGACCTGGTTTCAGAATCAGGAGTCCTCATTTCAATCCTGCGATCTCTTCCGCAGTGCATTCCTGGAGACGTTCACGAACGTCGTCCGGAAGGAAAGGGCCGCTTCATTGCTCGAGACCCGGGTGCAGCTACCCAACGAAAACGTCACCGCCTTCACGGAAGAGATGACGCGACTTTTACGAGCTTGTTCGGCAAGCTTCTTAAGCTCGCGGCTTGTCCGGCGGCGGCGGCGATGGCGGCGATGGCGGTGGCGTGTACACGTCTCCGCTCATTGCGCCGGCTTTCCGGTGATTTCAGGAATGCTGACTAAATGGCGGCGCCGCTCAAGGCGACGCACAACACTCTCAGCACGTGCGCCTCCTTTCACTTCGCCTGGAGCTCACGCAGTGAAGGCTCTTCGTTACCGCTCGGCCGAATGGACACCGCAATGCAGCGCGGCGGGCTCGTAACGAGCGTCCACGCCGCTCAAGGCGACGCACACCCCTCTCAGCACGTGGACTTCCTTTTAGATGCGAAGCATCTTAGAGCGGGGTTCATTCCGGTGGTGGTGGTGGTGGTGGTGGTCTGCGGCGTGACCACCCTTACTGCGCATGCGCAAACCCTATCCAGAAAAATAAAAATAAAAAAATTCCCCATCTCCCGCTAAAGGAAACCATGTGTGGATGCGAAGCAGCGGGGAGATAATTAGCTTGAGCGGGAGGAACGTCGCCGCTCTCATTTCACGGCAGTGGTCCGGACAATGAGGCGCGCGCGCTCCGTCATTTTCATACCGCGGAACTACCGTGGCGCCCCCCAGCGGAGTATGCAGCTGTCACACCATCTGTCGTGCACACCGCTCCGCAGAGGATTCCTAGAGGAAAGGACGGGGGGGGGGACCGTAGAAGAGGAGAGAGAGGGGGGAGGGGACGTGCATGCCCTGTGGGGGGTGTGGGACGCGGGAGCCGCTCCGTGGAGTAGAGGATTCTTAGAGGAGAGAGGGGGGAGAGGACGCGCATGCGCTGTGGAGATGTGGGCGCCGGCTCCTTAGAGTAGATGATTTCTAGAGTAGAGGAAGGGGGTGAGCGTAGGAGAGGGGAGGCGCATGCGCTGTGGGACGCGGGGGGCCGCTCCCGTGGAGTAGAGGATTCCTAGAGGAGAGAAAGGGGGGTGGCGTAGGAGAGAGAGGGGGGAGGGGACGCGCATGCGCTATGGGACGAGGGAAGGAGGGACGGACTAAGCCCCCTCCAAACACATGCAAGCAAGATTAAGGAATGGGGCCAACCTGGGCGACAGATACCACCTGCCTAGCCATTGCTAAGCAGCCTCTCCGTGTTCTTGGCCATGACTCTGATGATTGTGTTAGTGTTGACGGCCTTCATATTACTACAGTGTTCTGGTTCGCATAATGGGTGCTTGCCTACTTCATGAAAGTGGCCGGACGGGGGGACGGCGGACGGGGGGACGCGGGAGGGACAGAGCCCCGAGCATAAGATGCTTCGCATCTAAAACTTCCTCTCCCCCTCTAGGCATCCCTGCCCACGGCGACCGCACCCTCACTGCGCATGCGCGTCCCCCTCCCTCTGTCCTCTCCTACACTCCCCCCCTCTCTCCCACTCCCACTGCGCATGGGCGTCCCGCCCTCTCTCTCCTCTCCTACGCTCCCCCCCTCTCTCGCCTCGCGACGCCGACGCAGGCAGCGTCTGCTAGCGAGTTTCTTGGTTGACAAAAACCGACTGCTCGCGCTGCACAACCGTTCACTGCCCACCCCGTATATATGGCACTGGATCTTGACCTCCAAGGTGGTGCCGGTGAGAGATTTCTCGTATGCGTTGTTGAAGAAAAAAACTTCCCCATCTCCTGCTAAAGAGAACCATGCGTGGATGCGAAGCAGCGGGCAGAGCGGGAGCGGCTCAGGCGGTCATCGCGGCACTGCGCAGGAGAGAGAACGAGGCGCGCTCCGTCATTTTTATACCGCGGAACTACCGTGGTGCCCCCCAGCGGAGTATGCAGCTGTCGCACCACCTGTCGCACGCCGCTCCGTGGAGGATTCCTAGAGGAGACAACGGGGGGGAACCGTAGGAGAGGAGAGAGAGAGGGGACGCGTATGCGCTGTGGGGGGTGTGGGACGCGGGAGCCGCTCCGTAGAGTACAGGATTCCTACAGTAGAGAAAGGGGGGTGAGCGTAGGAGAGAGGGGGGAGGGGACGCGCATGCGCTGTGGGGATGTCGGACGCGGGCGCCACTCCGTAGAGTAGAGGACTCCTGCAGCAGAGAAAGGGGGGCGAGCGTAGGAGAGAGGGGGGAAAGGATCTGAATGCGCTGTGGCACGCGGGCGCCGCTCCGTAGAGTACACGATTCCAAGAGTAGAGAAAGGGGGGTGAGCGTAGGAGAGGAGAGATAGGGGGAGGGGACGCGCATCCGCTGTCGGGGTGTGGGACGCGGGCGCCGCTCCGTAGAGTACACGATTCCTAGAGTAGAGAAAGGGGACGGGCATCCGCTGTCGGCGTGGGGGGCCGCTCCGTATTGTAGAAGATTCCTAGAGGAGAGAAAGGGGCTGAGCTTAGGACCTGGAGAGAGAGGGGGTAGGGGACACGTATTCGCTGTAGGGGTGTAGGACGCGCGACGTGGGCGCCGCTCCGTAGAGTAGAGTATTCCTAGAGGAAAGAAAGAGGGTGAACGTAGCAGAGGAGAGAGAGAGGGAGGAGACGCGCATGCGCTGTGGTGGTGTGGGACGCGGGAAAGAGGGACGGAATAAGCCCCCCTCCCCAAACACATGCAAGCAAGATCGAGGAATGGAGTCAGCCTGGGCGACACACACCACCTGCCTAGCCATTGCTAAGCAGCCTCTCTGTGCTCTCGGCCATGACCCTTGCGACTGTAGTGGTGGTTGACGGCTATATATTGTACTACAGTGTTCTGGTTCACATAGTGGGTGCTTCCCTACTTCATGAACGTGGCCGGACGCGGGACGCGGGAGGGACGCAGGACGCGGGAGGAACGCGGGAGGGACGGACATCTAAAAGCAGACTGCGGGTCTTTGTGTCCAGTCGGAGTCTTCTGTCTCTCATTGCCCATTAGCAGCGATCGGCATGTTCCAGTAGGAAACACCGGTCCATCACTGTGTGCTTTGCGCCTCCCCAGGTTTCTCTCCTGCGCAACGCTGCGATGAGCGCCAGCGTCCATGCCGCCGCCAGTGTAAGCGTTAGCGCCCACTGCTTCGCATCTACACATGGTTCCCTTCAGCGGGAGATGGTGTAATTTTCTCTTCGCCGGGAGCTCAGGCAGTGAAAACTTGGTTACCGCTCGACCGCATGAACACCGCACAGCAGCGCGGCGGGCTCGCATCGAAGAGCAGCTGGGGCTCGCGGCCCGAGCGCCGCATGTAATGTGTATATAACAACGTTGTCACGTCTATATATGATGGTAGGAGATGTGTACGGAGGATTCGCGGGCTACCCGATCATCTCCGAGCAAGCTCCTCCAACATCATTCACTTTGTGGATATGGCGTGATTTTTTCGCGAGGCCGACGCCGCTATGCCCAAAGACAAAAATTCGCCACCTCCCGCTAAAGGGAAGCATGTGTGGATGCGAAGCAGCGGAGAGGTGGATAGCTTGAGCGGAAATTTCATTGAAAGGATAAATGAGAATGTATAAGAGAAGACAGAGAATGTGGTATTTGCGTGTTTATTTAGGGGACGTGTGCGATTCCTTGCGTCGGTGCACGGGGCGCTTTGAAGACGACGGCCTTGTGATCGGTGAAGTGTAGCGTCAGGGGTGCTTTTGAAGAGTTTTCATTGTGAAGTTTTCGAAGATGAGGTTGTCGGTTGCATGTTGTCGTCGGAAATGCGCCGCAATGAGTACACGTTTATCATGTGGTGGACGAGCCAGTCGTTCGTGGTTATATCGACGTTGAAGTTACCCGCAAGCACGAAGGTCGTGTGGCTGTATGTCTGTGTGTACTGTGCCATTGCCTTCTCTAGGTAACGTTCGGCGTTCTATCTGGAAACGTTCTCTCTAGGTAATGGGGGGTGAGTGTAGGAGAGGATAGGGGAGGGTACGCGCATGCGCTGTAGGGGGTGTGGGACGCGGGGGGCCGCTCCGTAGAGTAGAGGATTCCTAGAGGAGACAAAGGGGGTGAGCGTAGGAGAGAGAGGGGGGAGGGGACGTGCACGCGCTGTGGTGGTTGGGACGCGGGAAGGAGGGACGGACTAAGCCCCCTCCAAACACATGCAAGCAAGATCAAGGAATGCGGTCTGTTATGGCACGGCATAGCAGATCCTGTAGCACACGGCAATGAAAACTCAAAGCGTACTGGAGTGAAGTACGATCACTTTAATGGCGACAGAGAATCCCAAAGAAGAAAAAATTACACCATCTCCCGCTAAAGGGAACCATGTGTAGATGTGAAGCAGCGGGCGCTAACGCTTACACTGGCGGTGGCGTTGACGCTGGCGCTATCGCAGCGTTGCGCAGGAGAGAAAACTGAGGAGGCGCAAAGCACGCAGTGATGGAGCGGTGTTTCCTACTGGAACATGCCAATCGCTGCTAATGGGCAATGAGAGACAGAAGACTCCGACTGGACACAGAGACCCGCAGTCGGCTTTTAGTTAACGCGCACGCTGCGAATTTTTATTGTTCAACAACGCACAGGAGAAATCTCCCACCGGCACCACCTCGGAGGTCAAGATCCATTGCCATATATACGGGATGCACAGTGAACGGTTGTGCAGCGCGAGCAGTCGGTTTTTCCAACCAAGAAACTCGCTAGCAGACGCTGCCTGCGTCGGCGTCACGAGGCGAGAGAGGGGGGGGACGTAGGAGAGGAGAGATAGAGGGGGGGGACGCGCATGCGCAGTGGGGTCTGGAAGCTGTGGGCAGGGATGCCTAGAGGAGAGAGGGGGGAGCGTAGGAGGGGTGAGAGAGGGGGGGGACGCGCATGCGCATTGGGAGCCCAGGCAGGGATGCCCAGAGGAGAGAGAGGGGGGAGCATAGGAGGGGAGAGAGGAGGGGAGGCGCATGCGCAGTGAGGGTGTGGTTGCCGCGGGGAGGGATGCCTAGAGGAGAGAGAGGGGGGAGAGGTGGTTTTTTTTATTTTTATTTTTTTTAAAGGGTCTGCGCATGCGCAGTAAGGGAGGCCACGCCGCACACCACCACCGGATTAAGCTTCGCCATAAGATGCTTCACATCTAAAAAAAACAAGTGCGTAGTGGGTCGCCCCTTCACTTCGTCTTCGTCTTCTTTCCTAGGTCCCAACATCTTCCGGGGCCTCAGTTGTGGTAGCGCCGATCTCCAGGCAGTATATCTTCTGCGCGGGTCTTTTCAAAACTTTTCCGCTACCCAGGCGTAACAGGCAAGCGCGAGCAATTCCGTCATTGCCGAGGTAAACTTCTTCAACTTTTGCCAGAGGCCACATAAACTTCGCCTTGTTGGGTGTATCCACAATCACAATGTCTCCAACTGCCAGGTTGCGGGAAGAAGATCCTGGAGAACGATGTGCGGATGGTAGAGTGAGAGTATACGCGTGCTTCCAACGTCTCCAAAAATGATCCAACAAATTCTGGCGATGTTGCAAACCGCGTGAATATTCCTTCGCAGTGCTGTGGTTCACCGAATCTTCTGTTGAATCACCATCCGGCAAAGCGGTAAATTGTTAGCCTATAAGGAAATGTGCTGGCGTAATCGCGGATGGCTCACCGGCTTCAAGGCAGGCATAAGTAAGTGGTCGGGAATTAACCACGCCCTCGACCTCAGTAAGTAGCGTACTGAGTTCTTCAGCAGAAAGGCTATTTCGTCCGAGGACTTTCAGCAAAGACGTCTTCACTGATCTAATCAGTCTTTCCCACCAACCGCCCCACCACGGCGCAGCGTCCACTATGAATTTCCATTTAATCCGCTGTGTCGTGAGGAACGACTGGAAGTCGGTCTCTTCGATTCGGTCCATTATCTCCTTGAGTTCCTTAGACGCTTTTTTGAACGATCGAGCGTTGTCTGAGTAAATGACGCTGGGCTGTCCTCTCCTAGCAATAAATCTTCGGAATGCCAGCAGGAAGCCTTTCGCAGTCATGTCGGTCACCAACTCCAAGTGCATCGCCCGCGTTGATGCACAAGTAAAAATTACAATTTTTGGTCGCATTGTCCGGCTTTTTTGGCAAAGAGTGGTCCTGCGAAATCCACACCTGTAGTGTCGAATGCCTTGGATCGTTCAATCCTGCAGGTCGGAAGTGGAGCTTGTGGCGGCGAGCTTGCCTTCGCTCTATAGCGAGCACATAACGCACAACGGTTTATCACAGTCTTCACTGTTCGGCGAGCTCGTCTAACCCAGAAGCGCTCTCTCAGGTGGTTTAGCGTAGCGGTTATACCTCCATGCATTGTGCGAACATGGGAATCCCGAACTTCAAGAAACGTGAAATAATGACCGTCAGGTAGCATCAGTGGGTGCTTTGTACCAGGGCTTTCATTGAGATTTTGTAGCCTTCCACCAATTCGAAGCAGGTTTTCTGCATCTAGAAACGGTCGCAAATCAGTCACCTTTGAACTTTTAGGTAGAACCTGCTTCTGAAGAAGCGCAGACATTTCATTACCAAAGGCTTTACTTTGAACTTGGTGTATCCAATAACGCTCAGCTGCCAATACTTCCTCCGTCTTCAGAAATCCATACCTCGGGCAACTTTTATTAGAAATGTTAACAGCGCAAAGAACGTTTAGGAAGGGACGAGACAACAGAGGCAAAGAGCAGCGCTTTGCCTCTGTTGTCTCGTCCCTTCCTAAACGTTCTTTGCGCTGTTAACATTTCTAAATGAATCCACACCAACTTGCCCAAGCGTCAACCCTTTTAAGCAACTTTTATTAGCGTTGTGTATGAAGCGCCGTACTCCCACGCCGTGACCCTCTCAGCAGTTTGATGAGATCTGTGCCTAATTGCGTCAAAGATTGGCGCTCATGCGTTTCGTCACCTGCTTGAAGGGCTACATGTGCTGAGTTGCTTACTTCATGATCCTCTTCAGCGGCTAAGAGTTTCCTCAGTGGCCATTCAGAAGGACTTAGCCGCAGCCAACTCGGTCCTTGCCACCAAACGTTCTTTTGTATCAAGGCGTCCAGCGATTCACCCCTCGTTAGCAAATCCGCAGGATTTTCATCACCTGGGCAATGCTGCCAGCTGCAATCCCGTATTTGTGTCACTGCTTTGATTTCAGCGATGCGGTTTTTAACGAAGACTTCTTGCTTGCATGACTCTGCTTGAATCCAATTCAAGACAATCGTAGAGTCTGTCCACATAAAAGAACGTGGTCTGTCAAAAAAAGGAGCATATGCTTCTTCTATATATTTCAGCAATCTGCTGCCTATTAGCGCTCCCATTAGTTCGAGGCGTGGTAAAGAGAGAGGCTTCAATGGGGCGATTCTTGATTTCGCAGCAATGATACTTGTGCTTATGTCGCCGTTAGCTAGCTCAGCGCGAACATATGCGCACGCTCCATAAGCTTTTGTGCTTCAGTCCACAAAGACGTGTACTTGAATGTCATGAATCTCAGCTGCCTTTGACGTCAAACGTCGGGGAACATTGACCTTGGGAAGGTGAACCAAATCACTTCTCCAACTCAGCCACTGTCGTGCTATATCACCCGGCAGCTCTTCATCCCAGTCGACTTTACGGACCCACAGCTGCTGAAATAACATCTTCCCTCGTACCACGAAAGGAGCAACTAGTCCAAGTGGGTCATAAACTCTCGACACTGTTTGCAGAAGAAAGCGCTTTGTTTCTTGAGCCTTCTCCAGGAATGACAAGATATTTTGAGAGCTGTAAGTAAGGCTGTCGGTCTCCATGTTCCATGTCATTCCGAGGACTTTTGTATTGGATGACGTTTGTCCGCTGCTGTTAGGTAGAGCTGGCTCGCTTGAGTCGAATATGTCCTGCAGCTCTTGACAACTTGTTGTCCATTTTCTAAGTGGCATTCCAGCGTCATTCATTATTTCCTTTGCGGCGGCGTATAGCTCTACAGCTGCCTGTAAATTATCCGCCCCAAACAACAAATCATCTACATAGAATGCCTTCATCAGTAGTTGGGCCACTCCGTGCTGCTCGTTGTTTACACCTGTTTTCAGGTGATGTTGAATGGTCGCTGTGAGCATGAATGAACTTGACGTCGATCCGAAAGGTACTCTTGTCATTCGCCAGACCTGTATGTCGTCTTCCCTGAATGGCAACGTCGGCTTTTCAGCAAACCACAAGAACCTGAACAGATCTCTGTCTTGTGCTCTAACACCAACCTGCAGAAACGCTTTTTCTATGTCTGCAGTCATTGGTACTTTGTACCAGCGAAATCGCATGAGGACTTGTAGCAGCTGAGGATTCAAGTTCGGACCGGTTTGTAGGCAATCATTCAGCGATTTCTGGTCTCTTGCATGTGACGAGGCATCAAATACCACCCTCAGCTTTGTAGTGAGCGAGTCCTCACGGATAATTTCTCGGTGCGGCATGTAGTAGGTGCGCTCCTCGTTGGGTTTCCTTTTGGAGACTACTTCCGCGTGTCCGGAGTCCACATACTGTCGGATGGCATGGTCATACCGTTCCAGCAGGCCCTCTTTAGTTGATAATCGTCGTACAAGGCTCTGAAGGCGGTTACGTGCTACGAGGTAGTTGTCTTCAATCAGGTCTATGTTAGGTTCTTTGCACGGCACTGCAACTTCGTACCGTTGATCCTTCTTGACAATATTCTCTAGGAACCTGGGCAACGTGCTCGAGGAAGTTAGCTGTTCTTCGCCTGGGGAGATGCCCATAACATCCAAAGTCCAAAAGGACTGTAGATCATCATTGATATCTTCTTGCGCATGTATATCTGTTCTTAATACACATGCCATGACCCTGGATGTGCTTTGAACAAAGCTCCTTTTCTTCACAGGTCCTTGTAGCGTCCAACCCAATATGGTGTTAATAGCCACTAGTCCTTCGATGTCTTGGCTTCTAATCACTTCACCAGTTATGATCTTCCATATTTGGTCTGATCCAATAAGCAGGCTTATTCCAGGCTCGGCTTGCGCCATAGGAATGGTATGTTCGTCCGCTAATACCAGCTTTAGGTCACGAAGGTTCTTGCCAAAGGAACAGTCAGTATTCGTCACTGCGACATCTTGACAAATCACTGGTATCGTGATAGTTTCGATGACCTGTTCTTTTTCACCAAACTGGCTTCTCACGTGCACTTCGACAATTTTACTTCGCCGTGGTTGGGAAGGTACTTCCGACGCAAACGTGTTGATTGCCAGCTTCGTTTCTCCGATTACTTTCAGCTGCAAACGCGTAGCGAGTTCTTTTATAAACGAGCGCTGGCTGCCGCTGTCTAAGATTCCTCTTATTTAGCAAGCCTCATTTACTCTTCCCACCCAGGAACGAAAGGTCTGTAGATGTACGCCTTCGTCAAGTTGGCAGCTCGTTACGGCAGTTGATCTTTCGCCCTGATCTGACTGTGTTTCGTTACCACATGCTGTCATTGTGTTCAAGTTCTTATTACTCCTTTCCTTTGCGTTTGGGTTACACATAGTTGTTGCGTGCCTTTTCTTGCAAGACATGCACTGTATGCGTCTTCGACAATCTCTGGCTAGGTGTCCCGGTATAGTGCATTTATAGCACCTCATATTTCTGGCTAGTCTATCTTTCTTCTCTTCGAGCGTTAGAGAACCATCGCATACCTCCGTTCCATGTCTGATGGATTTGCAGAAGCACTCACCATATTTCTGCTTTCCCGTATGTGCGGTATGCAGCACAGATGCCGATGGAATATGCTTGCGGTTGTAAGTGCGTTCCGACGATTCTTGTGTCCCTGATCGCTCTCGGCTTTCGATTTCGATGCGGGTAAACTGTAGCAAGCTCTCAAGCTCTTGACACGATGACGCTGTTCCTTCGTTTGTAGCAACTGATGTTCGGAACATGAATTCATTAATACGGCGCTGTCGGTGAAAAGAAATGACGATCTCTTGCGGCAGTGCTTTTAGTAGAATGTCATAGAGCATTGCAGAAAAGCTGCTTGTCGGCACCCCGAGAGCGTCGAGACCACGCATGTTCATCTGGACTTGGTCGTATAGATTGCGCAGCTGCTGTACGTCAGATGCCAGTCTCACGCATCGAATGTCTCAAGGCTCGTAGATGGTGTTGCTCTATTTGCCGTTTATCCCCATATCTGTCTTTGAGTAGCTGGACAGCATTTCCGTAGCATGCGCTTGTAGTCGCAAATCCAGCGATTGCTGCAGCAGCTCCTCCTTTCAGGTAATTCCGGAGGTAATGGAACTTGTCCGTCTCACTTAGTGCCGCATTTGAATGCACGGCGCCGTCAAACTGCTCCCAGAAGGCCGTCCACTCCCGTATGTTTCCGTTAAACGGCTTGATCTCCAGTCGAGGTAGGCGGGGTCCGATGTTTACGTTGCCGACATTGGTAGGAGCATGGACGGTACTTGCCGAATTTCCAGCGTCGGCGGCTCTTTGCGCGTTGTTGATGTCCTCGATTCGGCACTGAAGACGTGCAAGTGTCGCTACCGCTTGATCTTCGTAGTCTGCTGCTGCGGCATATTCAGACGCGAGCTCCTCTGTTGGAATGTGCTCTTCCATTTCTTCCGATATCTGCTTCAACTTGTCATTGCTGGATGTCAGCCGCTCCTTCAATGCAATGAATGTCGCTCTATCGACGCTTTCGCTTTCCAAGATAGCTTTTGCCTCGTTTGTTATCTTGGTATTCTGAGCGCGTGCCGATGATCTCTTCTGTTTCAAACGATCCATTGCTGCAGTGTACTCACAGGAAACCTTGGGCTTGCGTCCACTCGTTGACGTTGCTGGGCGCGGCCACCGACGAGGCTTACCAAGCACCGACGATTATTACTCGAAGAAATCGTTCTTGTCAGTGCTGCCGTCCGTGTCGCCGATTAGCTGCAGTTCCCGGGTCTTCGGCACCATATGTTATGGCACGGCATAGCAGATCCTGTAGCACACGGCAATGAAAACTCAAAGCGTATTGGAGTGAAGTACGATCGCTTTATAGGCGACAGAGAATCCCAAAGAAGAAAGAAAACAGGTGCGTAGTGGGTCGCCCCTTCACTTCGTCTTCTTTCCTAGGTCCCAACACGGTCAACCTGGGCGACAGACACCACCTGCCTAGCCATTGCTAAGCAGCCTCTCTGTGCTCTCGGCCATGACTCTCATTACTGTAGTAGTGGTTGACGGCCTTCATATTACTACAGTGTCCTGGTTCGCATAATGGGTGCTTCCCTACTTCATGAAAGTGGCCGGACGCGGGAGGGACGGAGAGAGCCTCGAGCATCAGATGCTTCGCATCTAAAAAGGGAACCATGTGTGGATGCGAAGCAGCGGGGAGATAATTAGCTTGAGCGGGAGGAACGTCGCCGCTCTCGTTTCACGGCAGCGGTCCAGGCGCTCATCGCGGCGCTGCACAGGAGAGAGAATGAGGCGCGCGCGCTCCGTCATTTTCAGACCGCGGAACTACCGTGGCGCCCCCCAGCGGATTATGCGGCTGTCACACCACCGGTCGTGCGCGCCGCTCCGTAGAGGATTCCTAGAGGAGAAGACGGGGGGGGACCGTAGGAGAGGAGAGAGAGGGGACGTGCATGCGCTGTGGGGGGTGTGGGACGCGGGAGCCGCTCCGTATGGTAGATGATTCCAAGAGGAGAAACGGGGAGAGGACGCGCATGCGCTGTGGGGATGTGGGACACCGGAGCTGCTCCGTAGAGTAGAGGATTGCTAGAGTAGAGAAAGGGGGTGAGCGCTGGAGAGGATAGGGGAGGGGACGCGCATGCGCTGGGGGGGGAGGTGTGGGACGCGGGGGCTGCTCCGTAGAGTAGAGGATTCCTAGAGGGGAAAAAGGGGGTGAGCGTAGGAGAGAGAGGGGGGAGCGGACGCGCATGCGCCGTGGGACGCAGGCAGGAGGGACGGACCAAGCCCCCTCCAAACACATGCAAGCAAGATCAAGGAATTGGGTCAACCTGGGCGACAGACAGCACCTCCCTAGCCATTGCTAAGCAGCCTCTCTGTGCTCTCGGCCATGATTCTCATGACTGTAGTAGTGGTTGACGGCCTTCATATTACTACAGTGCTCTGGTTCGCATAATGGGTGCTTCCCTACTTCATGAATGTGGCCGGACGCGGGACGGGAGACGCGGGACGGGGGGACGCGGGTCGGACAAAGCCCCGAGCATAAGATGCTTCGCATCTAAAACGTTCGCCAGCTCATGCGGGGTGTGAAACAAGAACTGTTCTCAGGACTTGTTCGTAACCCGCCGAAGACGGTCGCTGAATTCCTCACCGAGAAACGACGATCGAAAAGGCGCTTGAAATGCGTACCAGCCAATACAACCGCTGCATCCTCTCGACGACCTACGGGGAGGTTCAAGCGCTGCATTCCGACGACCTGTGCGAGACCATCTTTTATTCGTACTACCCACAGCGCCTGGTGACATTACAGTGGGGGGAAATCGTTCGGGAGGAGCTCCGCAAATTGTTGTCACCCTCGCAGCCTCAGGTGGAGCCGATCGCCGATTGTGATGGAAACGCGATTAAATGTGGGCCCAGGATCCGTTCATTAAAATGACTCAGCAATCAGGGCCTTCAAACACGAAACACAGACGACTTTATAGACAACACTAAAACCCACACAAAATATTTACAGCCTCACTACTGTTCGGCAATTAACTGTCCGTCTACTCTCGCGACGTGCCGCGCACTCCTACATTCACCTCCTCACGCTGTCATTGCGGTCACCGTGGTGGTCGTCGTCGCGGCGGTGTCGCTGCGTGGCCCGACGAAGGTCGCGATGGCTCGTCACCGCGTCCGCCCCGGTTGTGACAGGTCGGCAGGGAGTCGTAACGGTTGATCCCAGGTTGTTACCGTGCCTGGCTGGCGGTTAGCCAGCCGCTTCCAGCTGCGGCATCGCCTCTGGTCGCTGCGGGACCCTCGCACCAGGCCGCTAGGGCAGCAGGCCACTGGCGCACCACGGAGCCAAAGACGTGATCTCGGCGCCGCCGGAACGGTCGCACCAGGTCGCTCGAACAGCAGGCCGCTGGTGCACCCAGGAACGAAGCACGAGAACTCGGCGCCGCCGGAACGGTCACACCAGGTCGCTCGAACAGCAGGCCGCTGGTGCACCGGGGACTCGACGAACTGCCGTCGCCGATGTCCGCCCGCTCTCTTGCCTCGTTTCCTCCAGACTCTTCTTCTTTTTTTCTCGGTGCGTGTTCTTTCTCCGCCACAATCATCATCATCTGCTCTTCTCTAGTGGCCACACGGTAATCATCGTCACCAGCTGCCTCCTTGTACTGTCACGGCCACGCACCACTATCCACATCATCACACCGATGTCGTGCGCCAGGAAATACAGTAAGTTCTGGGAGCATCTGAACCAGCGCAGCCTGAACCACAAGCCATGATCTACGCTGCTGCAGCACGTCGTAACCCTCCCCCTCAGCGGCCACGCGAAGGCGCCGCACGGTCGCAGTTCTGCCGCCAGACACCGCCGCCGCCGCCGCCACCGACGCCGTACCGCCCACCTGTCGGCCAGCGCTACGCCCCGAGGAAGGCCTATGTTTGGCGCACCCCCGACCACCGCCCACTCTGCTACCATTGCGGAGAAGCTGCTACCATTGCGCCCACAGCGGGGTGAAAAACCACGCGACATCGCCGACTACCTCGTAGGAGCGCTGTGGATGCCCCGACGATCTTCGCTATCGCCTTCGCTAGGTCGCTACATCTCACCGCACCAGAGGCAGTACGCCAGCCCTGCTCGGGGCCGCTCTCCGAGCCCTTATCCGGAAAACTAAGGGCAGCAACCGATGGAGGTGCGGTTGCTGTACGACAAAATGCCGACGATCCTCCGCCGACGACGACGACGCGTCCGCGAAGCCTTAAAATCACGCTGCAAGCCGAACGGAGCCCGGGCGGCACAACTCTGCGACCGGAGAAAGACCTCCCGGCACCACCTCGAAGCAGCGGAAGAAGCCGACGTAGTCGTGATCCAACGCCGCGACCAAATCGCAACGCAAGACGATAGCGACCTGGACATCCTCATCGACGGCCACAACGTCACTGCTCTCGTCGATACTGGGGCCGACTATTCCGTCGTCAGTGGACCGTTCGCCGCTAAGTTGAAGAAAGTTAAGACTGCGTGGGAAGGCCCCGAAATTCTGAACACTGGAGGCCATCTAATAACGCTCGCTGGGTTCTGCACAGCAAGAGTCACAATCAATAACCGGACTTATCCAGCGAGATTTGTAATCCTGCAACAGTGATTCAATGATGTGATACTTGGGATGGACTTCCTAAGTCAACACGGCGCCGTCATCGACCAGAGGTCCGAGTCAATAACACTAACCTCAGAAGAAGCACTGTCGCGCCACACGACGCCAGCGACCCATGCTTTAAATGTGATAGAAGAGCGGGTCACCGTTCCACTTTTCTCCAGCGTCTTCATTTCCGTCGGCACCGAAGAACCCATAGACTTAGAAGGCGTCGTCGAGGGCGACCAGCACCTGCTTTTCAACCGTCAAATCTGCTTCGCAAGAGGCATCGGCGAGCTGCATGATGGCAAAGCTAAAGTAATGCTCGCAAACTTCAGCCACGAATACAGGCACCTCAACATTGGTACGACGGTCGCCTACATGAATGAATTTGTGGATGCCAGCAATGCTTTCGCCCTCATCGACGCTGCCGAACCTGCTTCGACGAATCGAGGTCCCCAACCGGATTTCGACGTCAATCCGAGCCTTCCGAAGCTCAAGCAGGACCAGATCTAAGCCCTGCTCCTGCGATTCAAGGATTGCTTCTCGTCGTCGTCAAGAGTCGGACAGACCCTAGTCGCAAAACATCACATCATAACAGAGTAAAATGCAAGACCACTCCGTCAGAGCCCGTACCGAGTTTCGACGCGAGAACGCGCGGCCGTAAAGCAACAAGTCGACGAAATGCTACGCGACGACATCACCCAGCCATCCAAGAGTCCTTGGGCGTCACCCATGGTGTTAGTGAAAAAGAAGGACGGAACCCTGCGTTTCAACGTTGACTATCGCCGCCTGAACAAAATCACGAAAAAGGACGTGTATTCTCTCACGTATAGACGACGCCCTGGATCGACTCCACAGCGCAAAGTGCTTTTCGTCGATGGGCCTCAAGACCGGCTATTGGCAAATCGAGGTCGACGAGAGAGACCGAGAGAAGACTGCCTTCATCACCCCAGACGGCCTCTTCGAGTTCAAGGTCATGCCCTTCGGTCTTTGCTCAGCACCTCGACGTTGCAACGTGTTATGGATACCGTACTGGCAGGCTTAAAGTGGTAAACTTGCCTTGTGTACTTAACGACGACGGTGTATTTTCTTGAAACATCGACGAACATCTCCCGTGCATTGACACTATACTTCAAGCAATCAAGGCCTCTGGATTCACCCTGAAGATAGAAAAGTGCCGCTTCGCGTACGAGGAACTTGTGTTCTTGGGCCACGTCATTAATGAGTCTGGATTAATAAAATGTTTGTGGCGCAACTGAGACAAGCAAGGAAAAAAAGAGAAGAGAGGATAAGGGTGCCAGACTTTCAACTAGTTTATTTTCCTCACATCACCCCCAAATATATATGCTTCCAGATATGCGCACAAAGATGGGGCGCAGCACAAGCGACTATCACATAGCACAAAGAAAAAAAAACACACAGAAAAACCTATTGCACAGCGCTATCTAAAAAACTATCGCATAGCGCTATCTAAAAATAGGTATTCCTTCTTGTACAAAGCGATCGACGGGACACTGACGCATTCATTCCCCTTCCTCTGTATGTAATATGCCTCAAGTACTACAGGTGCTAACGTTTCCCTGCTTCGTCCTATAACACGAGTTTCTCCGAACAGTGGTGCGCAGCCGCACGAAGCACAATTGAACGGCAGGTGTGAACCCACACCATTCTTAATTGATAATATATGCTCCCTTAGGCGATCATTAACACAGCGGCCCGTTTGGCCTATGTGAGGCTTGCCAAGCTCAACGGAATTTCGTAAACGACGCCCACCATGCAACGCAGAACTGGCCGGGCGTGAAAGGTTAGCTTTTTGCGAAGAAATGCGGCCACAAAGCTTCGAGAGCCTGTTGGGTGCCGTGAAGACCACAGGGACGTCATGCCTGTTTGCAACTTTTTTTCAAATTGTGGGCAATCTTGTGCATGTAAGGCAGAACCAGTGGTTTCTTTTTTCCGCACAGCCTCGGGCTGCCTAGTGCATTCTTTAAGCTTCCGGAGCAGCGATTCGGACCTACTGGTTAAGACCGCCGAAGGGAAACCGGCTGCAACCAAAACTGTCGTCCAAGGTGTGTTCGCACGACTTCAACAACGCAGACCGGAGTGTGTCTCCGGTCTGCGTTGATGAAGTCGTGCGAACACACCATGGACGCCAGTTTTCTGGAGCAGATTTCAAGGCTGGTGGCAGCCAGTTTCCTGCTGTGGCAAGTCTTACATAGGCCAAACGGGCCGCTGTGTTAATGATCATATATTATCAATTAAGAATGGTGTGGGTTCACACCTGCAGTTCCATTGTGCTTCGTGCGGCTGCGCACCACTGTTCGGGAAAACTCGTGTTATAGGACGAAGCAGTACGTGAAGTACTTGAGGCATATTACATTCAGAGGAAGGGGAATGAATGCGTCAGTGTCCCGTCGATCACTTTGTACAAGAAGGAATACCTATTAGATGCGAAGCATCTTATGCTCGGGGCTTAGTCCGTCCCTCCTTCCCGCGTCCAACACCACCACAGCGCATGCGCGTCCCCTCCGCCTCTCTCTCCTCTCCTACGGTCACCCCTTTCTCTCTTCTAGGAATACTCTACTCTACGGAGCCGCGCCCGCGTACCCCGTCCTACACCCGCACAGCGCATGCGCGTCCCCTGCCCCTCTCTCTCCTCTCCTAAGCTCACCCCCTTTCTCTCCTCTAGGAATCCTCTACTCTACGGAGCGGCCCCCCGCATCCCACAACCCGACAGCGGATGCGCGTCCGCTCCCCCTATCTCTGCTCTCCTATGCTCACCCCCCTTTCTCTACTCTAGGAATCGTCTATTCCGCGGAGCGGCGCCCGCATCCCACAGCGCATGCGCGTCTTCTCCCCCCTCTTTACTACGCTCCTCCCCTTTCTCTGCTATAGGAATCCTTTACTCTACGGAGCGGAGCCCGCGTCCGACATCCCCACAGCGCATGCGCGTCCTCTCCCCCCTCTCTCCTACGCTCACCCCCCTTTCTCTACTCTAGGAATCCTCTACTCTACGGAGCGGAGCCCGCGTCCCACACCCCCAAAGCGCATGTGTGTCCCCTCTCTCTCCTCTCCTACGGTTGCCCGCGTTCTCTCCTCTAGGAATCCTCTACGGAGCGGTGCGCGACAGGCGGTGCGACAGCTGCATACTCCGCTGGGGGGCACCGCGGTAGTTCCGCGGTATAAAAATGACGGAGCGCGCCTCATTCTCTCTCCTGTGCAGCGCCGCGATGAGCGCCCGGGCCGCTGCCGCGAATCGGGAGCGGCGAGGTTTCTCCCGCTCAAGCCAGCCATCTCCCCGCTGCTTCGCATCCACACATGGTTCCCTTTAGCGGGAGATGGGGAAGATTTAGATGCGAAGCATCTTATGCTCGGGGCTTTGTCCGTCCCTCCCGCGTCCCGCGTCCCCCGTCCCCCGTCCCGCGTCCGGCCACTTTCATGAAGTAGGGAAGCACCCATTATGCGAACCAGAACACTAGTAATATGAAGGCCGTCAACCACTACTACAGTCATCAGAGTCATGACCGCTAAGCAATGGCTAGGCAGGTGGTGTCTGTCGCCCAGGTTGACCTCATTCCTTGATCTTGCTTGCATGTGTTTGGAGGGTCTTAGTCCGTCCCTCCTTCCCGCGTCCCACACCACCACAGCGCATGCGCGTCCCCTCTCCCTCTCTCTCCTATGCTCACCACCTTTCTCTCCTCTAGGAATCATCTACTCTACCGAGCGGCCCCCCGCGTCCCACACCCCCCCACAGCGCATGCGCGTCCCCTCCTCTATCCTCTCCTACGCTTACTCCCTTTCTCTACTCTAGGAATCATCTACTCTACGGAGCGGCGCCCGTGTCCCACATCCCCACAGAGCATGCGCGTCCTCCCCCCTTCCTCCTCTAGGAATCCTCTACCCTACGGAGCGGCTCCGACGTCCCACAGCGCGTCCCCTCCCCCCTCTCTCCTCTAGGAATCCTCTACTCTACGGAGCGGCTCCCACGTCCCCTCCCCCCTCTTTCTCCTCTCCTACGGTCCCCCCCCCGTCCTGTCCTCTAGGAATCCTCTACGGAGCGGCACGCACGACAGGTGGTGTCACAGCTGCATACTCCGCTGGGGGGCGCCACGGTAGTTCCGCGGTATGAAAATGACGGAGCGCGCGCGCCGCATTCTCTCTCCTGTGCAGCGCCGCGATGAGCACCCGGACCGCTGCCTTGAAATGAGAGCGGCCACGTTCCCCCCCGCTCAAGCTGATTATCTTCCTGCTGCTTCGCATCCACACATTGTTATCTTTAGCGGGAGATTGGGAAGTCTTAGATGCGAAGAATCTTATGCTCGGGGCTTTGTTCGTCCCTCCCGCGTCCCCCCGTCCCGCGTCCGGCCACTTTCATGAAGTAGGGAAGCACCCATTATGCGAACCAGAACACTGTAGTAGTATGAAGGCCGTAAACAGCTACTACAGTCATCAGAGTCATGGCCCAGAGTACAGAGAGGCTGCTTAGCAATGGCTAGGCAGGTGCTGTCTGTCGCCCAGGTTGACCCTATTCCTTGATCTTGCTTGCATGTGTTTGGAGCGGGCTTACTCCGTCCCTCCTTCCCGCGTCCTACACCACCACAGCGCTTGCGCGTCCCCTCCCCCCTCTCTCTCCTACGCTCACCCCCCTTTCCTCTAGGAATCCTCTACACTACGGAGCGGCCCCCCCCCGTCCCACACCCCCCACAGCGCATGCGCGTCCCCTCCCCTATCCTCTCCTACGCTCACCCCCTTTCTCTACTCTAGGAATCATCTAATTTACGGAGCGGCGCCCGCGTCCCACATCCCCACAACGCATGCGCGTCCTCTCCCCCCTCTCTCCTCTAGGAATCCTCTACTCTACGGAGCGGCTCCCGCGTCCCACACCCCCACAGCGCATGCACGTCCCCTCCCCCCTCTCTCTCTTCTCCTAGGGTCCCCCCCCGTCCTCTCCTCTAAGAATCCTCTACGGAGCGGAGCGCACGACAGCTGGTGTGACAGCTGCATACTCCGCTGGGGGGCGCCACGGTAGTTCCGCAGTATGAAAATGACGGAGCCCGCGCCTCAATCTCTCTCCTGTGCGGTGCCGCGATGAGCGCCCGGACCACTGCCGTGAAATGAGAGCGGCGACGTTCCTCCCGCTCAAGCTAATTATTTCCCCGCTGCTTCGCATCCACACATGGTTCCCGTTAGCGGGAGTTAAGGAATTTTTATGCACGACAAGATGCAGCTGCTCTGGATCCAGACACTCCTCACCAGCGCTTGGCTACCCAGACACCGGCACCGTCAAGCAAGTGGTATCACCTGCGTCTTCGGTACAAAAGAGGGTTCGGGAAGATGACGCATTTTAGATGCGAAGCATCTTATGCTCGGGGCTCTGTGAGTCCCTCCCTCGTCCCGTGTCCCGCGTCCCGCTTCCCCCGTCCCGCGTCCGGCCACTTTCATGAAGTAGGGAAGCACCCATTATGCGAACCAGAACACTGTAGTGATATAAAGGCTGTCAACCACTACTACAGTCATCAGAGTCATGGCCGAGAGCACAGAGAGGCTGCTTTGCAATGGCTAGGCAGGTGGTGTCTGTCGCGCAGGTTGACCCCATCCCTTGATCTTGCTTGCATGTGTTTCGAGGGGGGCAGGGCTATGTCCGTCCCTCCCGCGTCCGGCGTCCCGTTTCCGGGCCACTTTCATGAAGTAGGGAAGCACCCATTATGCGAACCAGAACACTGTAGTGATATAAAGGCTGTCAACCACTACTACAGTCATCAGAGTCATGGCCGAGAGCACAGAGAGGCTGCTTTGCAATGGCTAGGCAGGTGGTGTCTGTCGCGCAGGTTGACCCCATCCCTTGATCTTGCTTGCATGTGTTTCGAGGGGGGCTGGGCTATGTCCGTCCCTCCCGCGTCCGGCGTCCCGTTTGCGGCCACTTTCATGAAGTAGGGAAGCACCCATTATGCGAACCAGAACACTGTAGTGATATAAAGGCTGTCAACCACTACTACAGTCATCAGAGTCATGGCCGAGAGCACAGAGAGGCTGCTTTGCAATGGCTAGGCAGGTGGTGTCTGTCGCGCAGGTTGACCCCATCCCTTGATCTTGCTTGCATGTGTTTCGAGGGGGGCTGGGCTATGTCCGTCCCTCCCGCGTCCGGCGTCCCGTTTCCGGCCACTTTCATGAAGTAGGGAAGCACCCATTATGCGAACCAGAACACTGTAGTGATATAAAGGCTGTCAACCACTACTACAGTCATCAGAGTCATGGCCGAGAGGACAGAGAGGCTGCTTTGCAATGGCTAGGCAGGTGGTGTCTGTCGCGCAGGTTGACCCCATCCCTTGATCTTGCTTGCATGTGTTTCGAGGGGGGCTGGGCTATGTCCGTCCCTCCCGCGTCCGGCGTCCCGTTTCCGGCCACTTTCATGAAGTAGGGGAAGCACCCATTATGCGAAGCAGAACACTGTAGTAATGAGGCCGTCAACCACTATCAGAGTCATGGCCGAGAGCACAGAGAGGCTGCTAAACAATGGCTAGGCAGGTGGTGTCTGTCGCCCAGGTTGACCCCACTCCTAGATATTGCTTGCATGTGTTTGGAGGGGGGCTTAGTCCGTCCCTCCGACCCGCGTCCCCTCCGTCTCTCTCCTCTCCTGCCGTCACCCCCTTTATCTACTCTAGGAATCCTGTACTCTACGGAGCGGCCCCCCGCTTCCCACAGCGCATGCGCGTGGGAAGCGGGGGGCGCTGTGGGAAGCGCCCCCTATCCTGTACTACGCTCACCCCCTTTCTTTACTCTAGGAATCATCTACTCTACGGAGCGGCGCCCGCGTCAACATCCCCACAGCGCATGCGCGTCCTCTCCCCCCTCTCTCCTCTAGGAATCCTCTACTCTACGGAGCGGCTCCCGCGTCCCACACCCCCCACAGCGCATACACGTCCCCTCCCCCTCTCTCTCCTCTCCTACGGTCCCCCCCGTCCTCTCCTCTAGAAATCCTCTACGGAGCGGCACGCACGACAGGTGATGTGACAGCTGCATACTCCTCTGGGAGCGCCACGATAGTTCCGCGGTATGAAAATGACGGAGCGCGCGCGCCTCATTCTCTCTCCTGTGCAGCGCCGCGATGAGCGCCCGGACCGCTGCCGTGAAATGAGAGCGGCGACGTTCCTCCCGCTCAAGCTAATGATCTCCCCGCTGCTTCGCATCCACACATGGTTCCCTTTAGCGGGAGATGGGGAATTTTTTTTAGAATGCGGGGGTGTGCGCAGACGGCTGCTGTGACGGTTACATTTTTACCTTTTTAACATTTTTTACAGTTTTAGGAGCGAAGCTCCTTATGCCGTGGGTCGTGCGTCCCATGTTTGTAGTACGTAGTAGCCACCTGCGTGATGACGATGACGATCGCGGTGCCATCTGGCACATGGCATCGCAGGGGCGAAGCTCCCTATGCTTCGGCCGGCAGAAAACAGCCAACTCAGAACTGGCACGGACCGGGGGAATCCGACTGTCTAAATAAAACAAAGCATTCGAGGGCCGTTTATCGGTTCTGACGCAATGTGATTTCTGCCCAGTGCTCTGAATGTCAAAGGGAAGAAATTAAAAAAAACGGGTATACGGCGGGAGTAACTATGACTCTCGACACGCCACATGGAATGTGGTGAGTCGTGATGATGACGATCGCAATGCCATACAACACATGGCATCGCGAGGGGCGAAGCTCCTGCCGTGCGTCGTGCGTCTCTTGTAGTTTGTAGTACGCAGTAGCCACCACCGTGATGACTATGACGCTGCCATCACGGCACACCACAAGGAATGTGGTGTGCCGTGATGACGATGACGATCGCGATGCCATACAACACATGGCATCGCGATATGGTCTCACACGCATATCGTTTGACCACATGCAACCAACCACCATCACGTCTTTGATGATGTACCTCAGGAGCTTCGCCCACTCATCATCATTCACTCCGCCGATATGCTGTGATTTTTTAGATGTGAAGCATCTTATGACGAAGCTTAATCCGGTGGTGGCGTGCGGCGTGACCACCCTTACTGCGCATGCGCAAACCCTTTAAAAAAATAAAAATAAAAACCTCCTCTCCCCCTCTCTCTCCTCTGGGAGTGACCACCCTTACTGCGCATGCGCAAACCCTTTAAAAAAAATAAAAATAAAAAACTTCCTCTCCCCCTCTCTCTCCGCGGGGGGGGGGGGCATCCCTCCCCGCGGCAACCACACACTCACTGCGCTTGCGCCTCCCCTCCTCTCTCGCCCCCTACGCTCCCCCCTCTCTCATCTAGGCATCCCTGCCCGCGGCATCCACTCTCCCACTGCGCATGCGCGTCCCCCCTCTCTCGCCTCGCGACGCCGACGCAGGCAGCGTCTGCTAGCGAGTTTCTTGGTTGAAAAAACCGACTGCTCGCGCTGCACATCCGTTCACTGGCCACCCCGTATATATGGCACTGGATCTTGACCTGCAAGGTGGTGCCGGTGGGAGATTTCTCCTGTACGTTGTTGAACAATAAAAATTCGCAGCGTGCGCGTTAACTAAAAGCGGACTGCGGGTCTCTGTGTCGAGTCGGAGTCTTCTGTCTCTCATTGCCCATTAGCAGCGATTGGCATGTTCCAGTAGGAAACACCGCTCCATCACTGCGTGCTTTGCGCCTCCCCAGTTTTCTCCTGCGCAACGCTGCGATGAGCGCCAGCGTCAACGCCGCCGCCAGTGTGAGCGTTAGCGCCCGCTGCTTCACATCTGCACATGGTTCCCTTTAGCGGGAGATGGTGTAATTTTTTTTCTTCCTCCCCATTTTTTCCGCTCTGGTTTTTCTTAACTGTTGTCACGTGCATTTATAAGATGCTCTCGTATCAATAAAATTTTCAGTTGGAAGTCAGCGCTTGTTCTGTGTGTTTCCTTTGAGTGGCCGTCCGTTCTTTGCGCTGTTAATTTTAAGTATGCATAGCCAACTAGCCCAGTCAGCTACACTGTCTCAATAAGACCATCGCCGACATGCTGGCCATGTACGTCGACCTCGAACACAAGACGTGGGATGCCATCCTTCGGTACGTGACCTTCGCATACAACACGGCTGTACAGGAAACCACGCAGATGTCGCCATACAATTTGGTCTACGCAAGGAACCCGGCAACGACGCTCGACGCCATGCTGCCCAGCGTCGCCGACGAGGAAAACCTCGACGTGACTGTATACCTTCAGTGCGCCGAAGAAGCCCGACAACTCGCCCGCCTACGCATCAAGAATCAGCAGACGACTGACAGCCGCCGCTACAATCTTCGACGACGCTTCGTGGAGTACCAGCCCGGCGACCGCGTTTGGGTGTGGACGCCCATACGACGACGTGGACTTAGTGAAAAACTGCTTCGATGATACTTCGGGCCATACAAGGTGCTTCGACGTCTCGGCGCCCCTAGACTACTAGGTTATTCCGGACGGCATTACGAACTCTCAACGGCGCCGTGCGCGACCTGAAGTCTTCTATGTCGTACGCCTCAAGCCTTTTTTTGCACGTTAACAGACCTGAGGACTCTGGTTTTTGCTTTATTAATTGTACTTTCTTGCTTTATTGTTATCTATTGTTGCATGAATATATTTTTCCCCGTGTTCCGTTTTAAGCATCGGGGCGATGCTTTTTCAGAGGGGGGCGTTGCCACGCGCATTTCTTGTATCAGGTTTACTGCATTCGGTTTCCACCCACAAAAGACTGTGAGCAATATGCTCAGTGCAGACCACGCCTCAGTGTTCGAGAAGCTTCGCGATTATAGTACCGTAAAATGAGGTTACTTTGTGACAGATTTCGTACGTTTTCATTCTCTCGCTGAACAATTATCAACATAAATGCGAATGAATAGTGGCATAACGTTGCTGAAACATTCCCTCACACGATGGTATGTTCTACAAATCCGCATTTTTAATACAAACAGCTATATTCAGGTTAAAAGCTGTCACAAGGTTGCCCCGTCATGTGGGGCAACTTTGTGACAACGTTGTCTTTGGCTGAATATGATTGGGAAAAAAAGGGCTGCCGTAATGTTACCCTATCAAAAGTTTATTTGCGTTATGTAGAATCGCTGTCAGTGCTTTCTTCTGGGCTGTCGTCAAGAGAAGACCTCTTCCTAGGTTGTCTAGCTCTGATACCGGAGGAAGAGCTGCCTTTCTTTCCGGTTGTCGGTTTTCCTGTCTTGCTCGCTTCTTCCACGTCGGCAACCGATATGCTTTTCCCCGCTGGGACATTGAGGATCTTCCTCCTTTCAACAAAACAACATATAATTTAAATTAAAAAAGAAAAAAAACTTCCCCATCTCCCGCTAAAGGGAACCATGTGTGGATGCGAAGCAACGGTTAGATGGTTAGCTTGAGCGGGAGAAACGTCGCCGCTCTCGTTTCGCGGCCCGGGCGCTCATAGCGGCGCTGGACAGGAGAGATAATGAGGCCCACTCCGCCATTTTCATACCACGGAACTACCGTGGCGCCCCCCAGCTGAGTATGCAGCTGTCGCACCACCTGTCCTGCGCGCCGCTCCGTAGAGGAGAGAACGGGGGGGGAACCGTAGGAGAGGGAGGGGACGCGCATGCGCTGTGGGGGGTGTGGGACGCGGGAGCCGCTCCGTAGAAAAGAGGATTCCTAGAGGAGAGAAAGGGGGGTGAGCGTAGGAGAGAGAGGGGGGAGGGGACGCGGATGCGTTGTGGGAGTGCGGGACGCGCGAAGGAGAGACGGACAAAGCCCCCGTAAGCACATGCAAGCAAGATCAAGGAATGGAGTCAACCTGGGCGACAGACACCACCGGTAGTGCGTGTTATTCTTTGCTTGCACCCACCACCTGCCTAGCCATTGCTAAGCAGCCACTCAGTGCTCTCGGCCATGATTCTGGTGAGTGGTGGTGGTTGACGGCCTTATTGTACTACAGTGTTCTGGTTCGCATAGTGGGTGCTTCCCTACTTCATGAAAGTGACCGGACGCGTGAGGGAGGGACGGACAAAGCCCCTGCCTTAAGATCCTTCGCATCCAAAACAGAGTGGGTTAACTGTGTGACAATAGCCGTGTCACAAAGTTACCCCGCGAACTATCAACTTTTCAGTTTCCTTTCTATAAACTTCAACAGACGTGACTTGATTAAATTTATATTACAGTTTATTTTAGCCTACATATTTACAATCACAAGTGCATACCTGTTTTCGCTGTTTTTCTCGTGCGGACGGGTCGAGCGCACAAAGTTTACGGTGTTTCAACAATGCGCGCGAAAACACCATTGAACATGTCAGCGTCTAGAGTGGCTCCGGAGCGTGGGAACATTGGCCGGCTGCCGCTAAGTGGCACGGCATGTCTGGCGAGCTTGTTGGGTGGCTTATAGCTTTTCGGCGGCGCCTGGTCGTGGCGCGAGATTTAAAGTACCGAAAACCGAGCGCGTGTCACAAAGTAACCCCTGCAGTCACAAAGTAACACCATTTTACGGTATATCGTTTTGTTAAGATTGCACGCAGGGCGTGAACCGTCCAGCTTATTCAAGAGCTTGCATGGTCACCAATGATAATGCTCGAATGTTCGCTACCACCAGTACAAATGCCGACGCACCCTGCCGCGGATCAGATTATCGACAGTCGACGCTCTGTTCGCCGCTACCAGTGCCAGTGTACATTGCTGTAGTTTGATTTTCAGTTTCCGGGCCACAAGTTCGGCCAGATAAAGAGTTTCTTCTTTTTCACGCCGACTGTTGCCTTCGTCGACGTCACGACCATGTGACAATATTTACATTATGTGGGGCAACGCTCGGGCAACGTACGGTTACTCACCGATACACTACCCACAGCTTCGCACACTCATCATGATTCACATCGTAGAAATGCGTGGATTTTTTCCCCTTCGGCGGTGGATGGAATTTGAAACTTTCCGTGCCAAGGGGCCAGTCCCGGGTATGCACTCGGGCTGTCCCTTTCACACCATGCATGCGGGCACCGCTACTGCGCAGCATGCGACGCCACCTTTTGATAGCCGGGACGCGTGGATATATTACCACGCGACTGCCTTATCAGTCGGAATAATTGAACTATATTTCCCCCTTTATCCCACTATGTGGAGCCCTTCACACCGGCGTCCCTTGTAATCATATCGTAGTTTCGAGATGTAGCACCCAAACACCTCTCGGCGTTGTGTGACATACCATCTCTTTTTCTAAGTTTCTATGATGATCAATGTAGAACGGCAGCATAGTAACTGAGAAAGTGCATATGAAGGAAATTTACCGCCATGCGGCCTCCGGCGACGCAGTCCCACACGCCGTCGGCGTCCAGGTCCAGCCGACAGTTGAGCGCAAACAGCTCGTGGGTCACGTAGAGGCGCCATAGCTCGTGCCCCGAGCGGCCGTCAAGCGCTGCCAGCCCACCGCCGCAGCCTCGATCGCCGGCCGCGGGCAGGTAGACGTCACACGCCACCAACGGGTACCGGTACGCGTCCAGGCCTGCACGCATGTGCTCGGTCACCGGGGCCACGCGGCGAGCTCTGCGCACTGACCGGTTCCGAAGCCGAAAACAACGTCCAGCGTTCCGTCCTCGTTCACGTCCACGTGGCGGAAGGCGGACTCGGTAGTCAGCATGGGCATCGTGTTGTGCCACACGTCGTGCTTGCGCAGCTTCCGACAGACTCCAGTGAGCTCCACCCGCCGACCCCGCTGGTAGCGAAGCACCAGAACCACCGCGCCTGCGAGCAGCCACAACGTTCGATCGGACGAATGAAGGGCAGCACACACCATTAAGAAAAAAAATGTTCATACAGCCAGTGCTGCTCACCGGTACGCATTCAGACAGAACTGCTCAGGCCACGGGGCTCAAACACGCGGCCGGGAGCTCTCTCATGACTGCCTTCGTCCCGGATTTTTTAGATGCGAAGCATCTTATGCTCGGGGCTATGTGCGTCCCCCGTCCCGCGTCCGGCCACATTCGTGAAGTAGGGAAGCACCCATTATGCGAACCGGAACACTGTAGTAATATGAAGGCCGTCAACCCTATCACAGTCACCAGAGTCAAGGCCGAGAGCACAGAGAGGCTGCTTAGCAATAGCTAGGCAGGTGGTGTCTGTCGCCCAGGTTGACCCCATTCCTTGAGTCATGGCCGAGAGCACAGAGGCTGCTTAGCAATGGCTAGGGAGGTGGTGTCTGTCGCCCAGGTTGACCCCATTCCTTAATATTGCTTGCATGTGTTTGGAGGGGGCTTAGTCCGTCCCTCCTTCCCGCGTCCCACAGCGCATGCGCGTCCCCTCTCTCTCCTACGCGCACCCCTTTCTCTCCTCTAGGAATCCTCTACTATACGGAGCGGCCCCCCGCGTCCCACACCCCCCCCACAGCGCATTCGCGTCCCCTACCCTATGCTCTCGTACGCCCACCCCCCTTCCTCTACTCTAGGAATCATCTACTCTACGGAGCGGCGCCCGCGTCCCACAGCGCATGCGCGTCCTCTCGCCCTCTCTCCTCTTGGAATCCTCTACTCTACGGAGCGGCTCCGGCGTCCCACATTCCGACAGCGCATGCGCGTCCTCTCCCCCCTCTTTCCTCTGCGAATCCTCTACTCTACGGAGCGGCTCCCGTGTCTCACACCCCCCACAGCGCATGCACGCCCCTTGCCCCTCTGTCTCCTATCCTACGGCCCCCCCCCCGTCCTTTGCTCTAGGAATCCTCTACGGAGCGGTGCGCACGACAGGTGGTGTCACAGCTGCATACTCCGCTGGGGGGCGCCACGGTAGTTCCGCGGTATGAAAATGCCGGAGCGCGCTAGCCTCATTCTCTCTCCTGTGCAGCGCCGCGATGAGCGCCCGGACCACTGCCGTGAAATGAGAGCGGCGACGTTCCTCCCGCTCAAGCTAATTATCTCCCCGCTGCTTCGCATCCACACATGGTTCCATTTAGCGGGAGATGGGGAATTTTTTTTGTTTCGCTAATTAATTGTGCTCTGAGCTACGCAGACGGGACTGGTCTGAAGTATTTTTTTCGTGAGGCACTCCATCGTATCTGGGTGATTCCACGAGAGATCGACACGGGTCCGAAAATTGATATTTTAGATTTCATTCAGTATTTTATATTTTGTGCACATACCACCCAGTAGCCCGCAAGTGAGCTTTGTTTTTTCATTAACTGCATAATTCAGGAGGAAAACAATATCGAACTTATTCTATGCGGAGGCACCAATTTCATCCCTTGTCGTTCTCGAAAGTTCATGACGATATTAAAACACAAATATTAACTTTACAATAAAAAATGTTTTTCAATAGAATGTATGCGTAATGAAGAGTGGAGCAACATTGTTTGTAGCCTGTGGACAGAAGCAAACTGTTTTTGAAAAATATGTGAATAGCCGATATTTTTAAAAAGTTGCTATATTTGAGAATTTTTTCCTCCTAAGATAAAGCAGCTAGTGTTTCATTACTTGGTTACCTGTGACAACATAATATGTTCAATATTGCCTGTTATTATCGTTGCTTTAACTACAGTACATATTATTATAAATGGCCTCATACTTTCAATTTTCGTGACAGTTAAGCCTATAGAAAAATCAATATATAAAAAACCCGATCTTTGATTTTTCCTAAAATCCCGCAAAGGGACCCTCGAAGACAATAGAAAAATAACATAAAGAAACATGTTGTATTATTTGGTTTGCAGCGATAATATTGTGGGTACAAGTCCCAGCTTTTCGAGGATGCACTTAGGCGATAAGAACATGAGAAATAGGGATAAAAAATGGGGCCTAAGCAACTGAGTCGCTTGAACGCGACCATATTTAAAGAGGAAAAGCTGTTTTGGCACTTTGAGGAATACTTACTTACAAAGGCACATTAGTGGCGCGAATCACTCAGTTTAATGCCGGAAATGCAATACATGGTGACACACTAGCAGGCAATCCGCAATATATTTGCAGGCAAAGCGATGAATTAAAATGCGCCAACACCTGGGTAAGACCTCAGAAGATAGAAGGTAAACATTTGGAGTGGACTTCTCCTCTCTTTCCTCTTAAGCTGAGGAATGCGTTGAACATAAGCTATGGTGCGCTGAACACGCTGCATTTTTTCCAAATGACTTGCAGCAGTGCTTGACACTAACAAAACACGACCATGATTTGTATCGTCAGATGTACTTAGCCAAACGTGCCAAGAACATACGCCTGCAACACGTGGCAACGATTTACACTTAAACGATCATAAAAACTGAATCATTCCTAGGTCGTCTGCATTTGCATAGAGCATTTTGACATTCTTCAGCCATACACCCATCCGCGCCACCATTTCAGATGCCGGCTTTATCACTGCGGAGCTTGCCGCTCTTAGGTTGTAGAGAGTGGCTTGCTAGGCTTCACTAAAATATGTTTCCATTAAAATTGCAGATTTCTTACCATTCTCTATAGTTTGAACCCTATGATATAAAACATTGGCTCCAAGATGGGGGGCGCGCAGTAGTTTGTTGAGCAGGCAGCCGGCGGCAGGAAACTCTAAACCGCTTTCTGTTTAAGGCGGCGGAAGCAGCGTTACCCAATTTTAATATTCGTTATGCTTCCGTTGTCCTTTTCGCGAGCCTATATCTATTTGAGTGTACTGAACCAAAATGTTAGAAACAGATGACTGTCACAGCAGCCTCATGCCAGAGCGTCAGTAACAGAGGCTCCCATAAATTGGACGTCTCAAGCCTCCATTTAAAAGGGCAAATTTACGTATTGCAGAAGGTGGTGCTTAAAAAGGTCATTCCTATTTACCAAAACAGCTTTTCCTCTGTAAATATGGTCACGTTCAAACAACTCAGTCGCTTAGGCCCCCTTTTTTATCCCGATTTCCCATGTTCTTATCGCCTAAGTGCATCCTCGAAAAGCTGGAAGAGGAACCCGCAGTATTATCGCCTCAAACAAAATAACGCAACATGTTTCTTTATGGTCTTTTTCTATGGTCTGCGAAAGTCCCTTTGCGGGATTTTAAGAAAAATCGAAGGTGGGGTTTTCTAAATATTGATTTTTTTTAAGCTTATTTTTCGCGAAAATTTAACGTTTGAGGCCATTTAAAAAATACGTAGTTGAGGTACAGCAACGATATTAACAGGCAATATTGAAGACGTTATGTTGTCGTATGTCACCAAGTTATGAAACACTAGCTGTTTTATCTTAAGAGGAAAAAATTCTCAAATATAAAAACTTTTTAAGGAATATCGCCTGTTCAGACATTTTTCAAAAACAGTTTGCTTCTGTCCACAAGCTACAAACAACGTTGCTTCACTCTTCATTACGCATACATTTTATAGAAACAAAATTTTCTTTCTAAAGTTAATATTTGTGTTTTTATATCGTCGTGAACTTTCAAGAACGACAAGGGACGAAATTGGTCCCTCCGTACAGAATAACTTCGATATTGTTTGGTCCTCCTAAATTATGCAGTTAATAAAAAAACGAAGTTCACTATCGGACTACTGGGTGTTATGTGCACAAAATATAAATTAGCTAATCAAATCTAAAATATGAATTTTCGGACCCGTGTCGACCTCTGGTGGAATATCCCATCTCCGTGTGTTAAAACATAACCGTGGAAGAGAAACACTATATTTTAGAATAGGCGTGCAGACATGAATTACAGTCGAGATTCATGGCCCATGTTCACAAACGCTCCTCGACTAAAAAATCGACCTCAAGGGATCCTTGAGGACTGTTTCGCGTTGCGATTTCTGCAACGCGAGAAGTCTCAAGGATCCCTGAGGTCGAGTTTCGAGTCGAGGAGCGTTTGTGTATACGGGCCAATATGTTTCTCAAACTCTGGCGTCAAATGCCATTGAGAAGTGATGCATATATGAGATGCCCTCTTTCAAATGGCAGCGTTAGCTGATACAGTGGCAGCACAGCGCAGAAAACAGGACGATGAGCACACAGGAGCAGTGTTGCAGAACGGGCGCCTCCATTCCCTTCCAATTCCATTCAGGGGAAGTAGAGCTTGCCGCTATTCCATTCCTTTCAATTCCTCGGAATGAAAAAGCTTAGCCCATTCCCACTCCGGGAATGGCCGGACACTTCAATTCCATGCCGCCGCCGTAGTTCCGCACGACCGAAACCAACGGCATAGAGCCGCGGTTACGCTAAGAATGGAGAGATACTTCGGAGCAACGCAGTCCATATAAGGACAGAGTTCTAGTAGGCACATTGCTTATAAATGTACCGTGCTTGTAATCAGCCAAGCCATTTAAAAAACACTGCTTTGTTGTTAAAGTGGAGGCTCTGGCTTACTAATGCTTGAAGTTTGAAAAACAACACGTAGAAGAAAACTAGCTCCATTTTCGGAAGAAGACGTAATTCCATTCCCATTTCCATTCCATGCAAAAGGCGCTTAATTCCGTTCCCATTACATTCGTCCAAGCGTTGACCCCATTCCATTCCCATTCGAGACCGGGGTCGCAAAAAAGTAGAAGGATTCCGGAGTGAATCCGATTCTAGAGTGGCAACTCCGCAACACTGCTTGACCGGACACACCATTCAGCATCAACTTGTTTCTTTGTAGGAAATTCAGAGAATATGTAGGCAGGCGAATAAGGCCCAACGAAAGAGAGATAAATGGCACCAACGCTGTCGA
Organism: Rhipicephalus appendiculatus; assembly: GCA_030522465.1. Lineage (NCBI taxonomy): Eukaryota > Metazoa > Arthropoda > Arachnida > Ixodida > Ixodidae > Rhipicephalus > Rhipicephalus appendiculatus. The sequence continues at coordinate 44,292 of JALIZH010030925.1, read as the reverse complement.
GTGAGTCGGCCGGCCGGCATAACCATGAATTTCGACAAAGGTTTATGCAGAGCACCATGTCTTAACACAATTCGCAAACAGAAAGGGCATTTTATAAAACCTGCGGACAATGGTGACGGTATAGTAATCTGGCCTGTAGAAAAATATAGTATCGAAACAATCTGGTAACTCAGCGACACCCACTATCGGCCCAAGAATATATTAAGAACATGCAACATGTAATAACGGATTTTCTAGCCAGGGAATTAATCATGCCCTCCGGGTACCGCTTCTTGATGCCTAACAACAGGCAAGCAGGCCGCTTCTACCTTCTTCCGAAGAGGGAACTACTTATTGCGCAAATCACAGGCAGACCTATAGTACCCAGCGGCAATACACCTACTGAGCCGCTATCAAAATTTCTAAATATTTATTTAATATTATACCATCGCCCCTTTCATCCTGTGTTCAACATAGACCTCGTTTCCTTCGAATAATAAATTCCAATAAAGAAACACAAACACTATCAGATCAGGCCATTATGTTAACATTAGATATCTGCTGCTTATTACGAATATACCGATCACTGAAGGGATTGAAGCGGTTTCAAAGTCACTCATAGAAAGCAAGCAAACACATAATGTTCAAGTTTACCTGTCGTTACTAAAGTACAGTGCTGGGCAATATCAAATATATATGTATCTTAGATACTGCCACACACGCTCCTTTCTATGTTTTATGTTGCAGGTGTATTGCACGTGTTGGACTGCCTTGCGCAATCCGCGTCTGACAGCATTCTAGATAGCTTTCGGGTCATCTGTTCGGCTTGAGCGCGCAAACGCGCACAGCTAAAGTTATTCTGGAAAAAACTCGGTCCCAGCGATAACACTCGAATGTTCGACGCCGCGTGTACAAATGCCGACGCGCGTTACCGCGGATCAGTTTTTCGATGGCCGACGCTCCGTGCGCAGATATCAGTGTACAGTCGAGCGCGATTTGAAGGTTATCGCGCGAGCATCGACCAAGAATTACAACAGCGCCACGTCCCAGAATACTCTTTCGGGGAGAGCGTGGTATCACGCAAGCTTCGCTCACTCTTTTAAATGCCAATGCATTTCTTAGTCGGGCTATGTCAGGCGGCGTTGTCCGGCGTTGTCCGGCGTTGTCCGCGGGGAGGAGGAGCGCGCTCTGGCGCGTGAGGGCGCTCACATCGCGGGAGCTCAGCGGAGCTACCGCGATAAAAAAAAAAAACAGGCGCTGCGCCGTGCTCCCGACCGGGCTGCAGAAATTAGGCGCCTTTTCGTTCTTCGAACCACAACCACCATGTATAAATGAAGTGAAGCGCGCGCGAAATGCATTCGCATTTCCTCACGATTCCCTTCGGGGACGTGGGGGGCATTTTTTTTGCTGTTCCTTAAGCTGCGATCAGAGGAAGCTATTTAAAGAAGCAGTGCCAAGCACCAGCTTAACTGAACACATCTTTCTCAGCAATTTTGTAATCGCCCGCGGACATAACAGACCACAAAGAATGCACTTGGTGGCAACGAATGGCGGGCTCAATATAGAGAGAAAGGGTGTAGAGTTCGTCTTAGGGGCTATTTTTGTAGCATGGAACAGCCAACGAGGGAGAGAAGAATGCGCAATCTTGATTTTCACTGTTACGAAACGTGCCGCTAGGTCCCTGGTATGATAGGTAGGCCGACGCTCGCGCGATAACCTTCATATCGCGCGCGAGTGTAAAGCGTGCATTGTTTGCTGTAATTTGAGTTTCCGTTTAGCGGCCACAAATTCGGCCAAATAAATAGCTTCATCTCTGAAGACGCCGACTGCTGCCTTCGTCCACGTCACAGTCACGTGACATCTGGTGGAGGTGCTGGTAGCTTCTCCGCAGCGGTAGCAGAGTGGGCGGTGGTCATGGGCGCGCCAAACGTCGGTCTACCTCGGAATGTTGCGCTGGCCGGTGTTGCGAAATTGGAGTCGCGGCTCCCTGCGCTGCGAACCACCGACGTGATTCTGGTAGCGTAGCCGGTGGGACCTCGAGTGGGTGACGTGCCCGAAGCATTCATCGTGACGAGTAGAAGAGAGAAAAACTTTATGTAGAATATTTAAATTGTGTGATCGAAATGACCAGACATGAACAGCTCAAGAACAGCTCTCGAACAGCTCTTGAACAGCTTCGGCGCTCTTCGGTGCGCCGCATTAAATCCGAAGGTTGGGGTACACCCCCACATTCTCCTCTCGACGCGGTGGCCAGGAGTCCTCCAATCCTGCAGGACTGGGAGGAGCATAATGACGACCACGCCCGTGCCTCCAAAGGTCAGTTGACGTCGGTTGGTTGAAGATTCCCCAAGAGGACCTTTCGGGGAACTGGCATCTCGTCGACGACGCACGAAGACAGGAGAGGCCAGAAAGTTGACATCGGCACTGTGTCAGCGAGTAGACACCTTCATAACCCTTCGGGGTATTGACAGCTCGTTCAGGACGCCCCTGGAAAGGATGGGCCATACAGCTGGCACCTGCACGGCGCCAGTGAGTCGACATTGCTGGTGCGCAGCGTGCTATTGTTTGTCCCCCCGCACCCTGCTCCGGAATGTTGCTCCCGGTTGCTGAGACGAGCGGGCGAACGACGACCCGTGTCGGGCAAGGCGAAGATTCGACGATTCTCGGGATCCGCAGCCTTTCGAAGTACGATGGCAGCGTGGTAATTGTGCGAGGCGACGGTACTGCGGCGATGCAACGTCTTGGCGCGGCCGTGGAGGGTGAGCGTAGCGTCAGGCTGCAGCAGCGTAGCTCGTAGCTTGCGGCTGAGACTGTTGCGGTTCAACAGTACCCAACGACTGCTGCATTTTCTCTCGAACAAGATCTGAGATGGAGGAATCTTGCGGCTGGGACGACGGTAAGTTTCGTGCACTACGGCCCCTATGATCTCGCGCAGCTCGTCTGAGCAGAGTTATTGAATGTCGGCGTAGCCTGGTGTTGAGCGGCGATTAAATTGCCGGGTGTGCATCTCCAGTTTCTTCTAGATCGTGGGTGCATCTGTCAGGAATTCATGGACGGTCTTGGGTGGGTTCCTCATAAGTCCGGCGAAGACTTGGGTGGGTTTCTCATAAGTCCTCGCATGAGGCAACGAACTTTCTTCTCCTCGTCCATGTCAATGTCGGCATCGCGGAAAAGCCGTGTCATCTCCTCTGCAAAGATGGTAACACTTTCGTTCGGTAGCTGCTCCCGGGTTTCCAAAAAGGGACAGTCCTTTCTTTTCTCACGAAGCTAAACGTCTCTAAGAAAGCGCCGCGAAAGAGGTCCCAGGTTCGAAGTGTCGACACCCGGTTCTCGAGCCATGTCCCTGCTGCATCTTCTCGGTAAAAATAGACGTGGCGCAGCTTGTCTTCGCAGTTGCTGTTGTTGAATGTTTACACCCTTTCGAACGTCTCAAACCAAGTTGCGGGGTCTTCACCTGGCGATCCGTGAAACGTCGGTGGCTCTCTGGGTGACTGCAACATGATTGCCGCAGGGGACACTGCGGCCGTCATCATGCCATTTGTCTTCTTCGCCGTAGCTCTTGTATGGTCAGGTATAGGTCCGAACTCCGGTGGGAAACTTTGCATCTTGCGGCTAGCCCTTTTCTGCTGTAGGGCTTCGGTGTTTCACGTTGTTTGCTTGGCTCCCACCACCTCGCAATTCTACCGACGCCCTAGCGTCCTCCTGTCAGCCAGCGCTATGCGCCAAGGAAAACCAACGTTTGGCGCGCCTCGGACAACCGCCCGCTCTGCTACCATTGCGGGGAGGCTGGCCATACTACCCCCACTCCCAGTACCGGCAGATGGGGCTAGTTGGTTTCGCCGTCAATGCACCGCGTCCGCAGCCAGGTGAACGACCTCGCGACATCGCCAACTACATCACCAGAGCACAGTGGCAACAACGACGCCCATGCCGTTCAACGTCGCCCTGCCGCTACATCTCGCCGCACCGCCGGCAGTACACTGGCCCAACACGGGGCCGATCTCCAAGCCCTTACCCGGAGAACTAAGGGCAGCAACTGATGGAGGTCCGGTTGCCGTACGACGAAATACCGAAGATCCTCCGCCGCCGACAACAACGCCGCGACGAGACCTAAAGAACCCGCTGAACCCAAACGGAGCCCTGACTTCGAAAATTCGCAGCTCAAGGAAGACCAGACAACGCAACGTCGAAGCAACGGAACAAACCATCGTGCCACGATCCGATGCCGCGACCCAACCGTAACGCCAGACGACGAACTAGCGACCTCGAGCTTCCCATCGGCAGCCACGTCGTCACGGCTCTCGTCGACACCGGAGCCGTATTCTGTCATCAGTGGGTCGTTCGCCACGAAGTTGAAGAAAGTCAAGACCGCATGGGAGGCCCCGAAATCCGGACAGCTGCAGGTCACCTGGTAACGCCGGAGGGGATCTCCACAGTGAGGAGTCTCCATTAACATCTTGTATTTTCCCACACACTCGCGTGGATATAAGAAAAAAGTCACAGTTTCACCGCAAGGGTGAAGCAATGAATGCGATAGCAAAAAATTGTAATGTTATACGAAGTGAGGCTGGCAGCTAACTCTTTTTGGATCCGATCTCACGCAACTCTAGAAAACGCTTGTTTAAGAGAATTCTCTTCGCGTTGAGAGCGCAGCACGTAGAAGGGTACACCGGCCCCCCCGCTTCCGGCCGCCGAGAAGGGGAGATAACGCGCGCGCCCGCGCCCGCGCTCGTAAAATCGAACGTCGCCCCCCCCCCCCCCCTCCGCCCGCTGTCGGCCGCCGAGAAGGGGAGATAACGCGCGCGCCCCCCACTCGTAAAATCGAAGGTCGCTCGAGGGACCCCCCCCCCCCCCCTCGCGTCTTTTCACGCTCACGAACCACGGGCGGGGCCGATTATATATATATATATATATATATATATATATATATATATACATATATATATATATATATATATATATATATATATATATATATATATATATATATATATACATACATATACGGCAAATGACGCCGACGGCGAAAACCAGCCGCGAGTGTCCATATAATTGCTATCGCAATAAAAGTACTACTGGCTCCGCCTCAGGCCAACGTTACCCACAACGTAAAGACTTGCCGAGATTGTCAGCGACGGAAGACACCGCCGACTAGGCCAGCTGGACCCCTGACCCCCCATCTAGCCACTTTGCCAGCCGTTCCAGCAAATCGGCATGGACCTACGGGGCCGTTCCCGACGTCGAATTCCGGAAACAAATTCATAGTCGTAGCTACTGACTACCTCACCCGCTACGCCGCGACAAGGGCGCTGCCCAAGGGCAGTGCCGCCGAGGTAGGAAAGTTCTTCGTCGAGAAGATCGTCCTGCGTCGTGGCGCCCCAGAGGTCCTCATTACCGACAGAGGTACGGCATGTACTGTGGACCTAACTCAGGCGATTCTGACGTAAAGTCAGGCAAACAACCGGCGGACTACATGCTACCACCCACAGACCAATGGCCTCAACGAGCGTCTAAATAATACCATCGCCGATATGCTAGCCATATACGTGGACGTCGAGCACAAGACGTGCGACGTCATCCTTCCGTACGTGACCTTCGCATACAACAACACCGTACAAGAAACGACTCAGATGACGCCATACAAGTTGGTCTACGGAAGAAGCCCTGCAATGACGCTCAACACCATATTACCCGACGTCACCGATGAGGAAAACATCGACGTCACCGGGTACCTTCAGCGCGCCGGAAAAGGTCGACAACTGATACCAGCAAAAGACCGACAGCGATCGCTACAACCTTCGGCGACTCCATGTGGAATACCACCCCGGTGACCATGTGAACACCGATATGACGACGTGGACTCACTCAAAACTTCTGCGGCGATACTTCCGACCTTATAGGGTACTTCGACATCTCGGCACACTCGACTACGAGGTTCTCTTCGACGGCATTACGAACTCTCAACGGTGGGGGGCGCGACCTGAAGTCGTCCATGTCGTGCGCCTCAAGCCGTTTTATGCGCGTTAACAAACCTGAGAAACAGTATTTTTTGGTTGTCGTTGCTTTATCATGGTGCTTTATTGGTTGTACTTATTGCTGATTGTCCTTTCTTGCTTTATTATTTTACTCCCACCTTCTCTTAAATCATCGGGATGGTGTCTTTTCAGAGAGCGGCAATGCAGCACACGCTCCTTTCTATGTTTTATGTGGCCGGCATATTGCACGTGGAGGTACTGCCTTCCACGATCCGCGCCAGAATGTCTGAGACCATTCTGAATAGTTTTCAGACTATATGTTCGGCTTGAGGGAGCTTCTCTGGAGATGGAGATGCTTCTCTATTTCATTAAATTTACGATGATTTATAGCGTGGTGCGTATCTTGCATGTGTACTTGTACAAGTTTGCCAAGAGAGCCTGCAACAGGCTCTAGAAAGGCTGCTCTTCCAGCTTTCGCTGCGGCTGTGCTGCGTGTTCTGCGCAGGCCTGGCGATTTTTCATCTGCATCTATTTCAATTTTTCGGGCTCGGGAAACGAAGATATTTCCCCCCAAAACCAACGACGCCAACGCCGACACAGTAATTCTTGCGAAACGAACTATTTAGCGTTGTCGCGTAGAACAGGCGCGCGAACTTCGGGGGGGGAACCAAGTTTTCTCGATATTTTCTTTCTTCTTAGTGTTTTGGTGCCATGACATTTGCTCTTAGCCACTCTACTGTGCTGCATTCTCCAATGCGTGCGGTGTCTTTCGCGATTGTTCTCATGGCACTATAGTGTCGTTATCCAAGCTGTGTGGTGGTTCCTTGCTAAGTTTGAAAAATACGTGAGTGGAGTTGCTTTGCATCACACGTACGGCTTTGACAAATCAGCGACTCGAAAGATCCCATGGATGTAAGTTTGACTTATATACGATGAGATTGATTTATATGCAAATCAGAAAATAACAACTATCGTATTACCGGTACCGATGCTCGATGCAATAGAACAAATGCTTACGTAACAGAAGATAATTTATTGTTCTTCCTGCTAAATTATCGAAGTTCGTTTAATCATACTCAGGGGCGCAAATTCAGAAAGATTCCCAGGTGGGACACACATATTGCAATGGCAGCCATTTTGTTTTTATCTTATTTACACTAAAATATAAAATTCTGCTTCGAAACAAAATTTCAAAAAAAAGAAAACAAAGAAAAACGAGCACGTCTTCCCAGCTCGTATAATTTCTTTGTCCTATTGAGTCTTCTCCAGAACTGGTTCAGCAGCAGTTGCGTTTCGACAGTCTCACACAGCTGAGGGGCATTGAACGCAGGCCTACCGAATAAACAGGCATTAACATAAAAAAAGCTGATCGCAAAATTCTCAAGCAACGTTTTAAAAGCTACATCTGCAATCTCCCGCCCGAACAAGAGGGAGGCTGACCTGCCGTGAATTACGCTAGTGATAGTAATTTCAGGGTTAGCACTTTCCTTGCTGCCTTCCGTTTGCCTCCCATGTATTACCTGGACCTCTGCATAGTTCTTTTCCCGTCTGTTTATTTAGTGCAACAAGACTTTCGTAAGCTACTGCAAAATACGTTCCGTCCGTTGTGTGTCATCGCGCTATAGTGTGCCAGAATTATGTACCAAAAACCCAACTCACCACTTTACCTAGGTATTACTCTCAGTGACGACGTCACTGGGGCAACTCACATGAATTATATTACTAAAGCCGCTAACCGTACTTTAGCCTGTCTATAGCGAAATTTAACGCATGCATCTCCTCCGATAAAAATTACGATCTTACAAAGCACAAATCCGACCCAAATTAGAGTATGCTTGTTCTGTCTGGGAACCAACGCGTTCTAACCGATCTAATCGAATCAATACTAAAACGCGGCTTTAGGTTTATTTATTCTGGTTACTCATACACTACTAGCGTAGCTAACCTAAAGAAAGAAGCATGTCTGCCTAGTGTGCAGATGCACCACACATTTGAAGGCTTTCACTCATCATAACTTTTTTCCTGTTTTGCCTAACTGTTGTCCCATCGATGCAGCTCACCGCATCTCTCAACGCATGATCCACGATAAAGCCGTATACTCTCCACGTGCATGCACCGGCACGCACCTACAATCATTTTTTGCGATAGCAATTATAACCCCTTCAGGCGCAACGTCCACATTTGTGGACGCGACTTGTTTTTGCCAGTTCCTCGCACTTGTGGTAAAGAAAGGGCAAGATACATTGTGCATAGGAATAATTGAACCTTCTGCATAGTCAACATGTCTTGACTTGACCCCAATGTGCTGCATATGACTGCAGCCGATCACTTTTATGGAGGCACTACGATGTTTGACGGGTCACTGGGCTTGCCGCGTTCCAGAACTAACTTCTTAAGTATTATTTTTCTTTGCTCAAAATGAACAGAGCCAAAAACAAACTGCGTGGGCATCTTTAGCCTAATATTACCTTCTTTTCGTGTAAAAATTGTACTTGAGTGGTTGAAATATATAATAATTAAATATTCAATTATACGCTAATTAACATTAATTAGCATAGCTCGCAAAATGCAACATATTTCTTCATTTTCTTTCTTGGAATGTAGTAACGAGTGCCTTAGAATTATGTTGTGCGAAATTTAGACATTTCCGAGCAGTGCATCATAATGCGTGCCTGAAGGGGATAAGGATACTCTCGGCTAGTTTTCGCCGTTGCCGTCATGTCCCGTATATATATATATATATATATATATATGTATGTATGTATACGCTTCTAAAAAACTGTTTATTGGTGACGTTTCGCTCGGAGACCGATCTTCATCAAGACGAAATTTACCAGGCTCCGATGCGCTTTTATATCATCGCCGAGCCAAGAGAAAGAGGAAAAAAAAAGAAAAAGAAAAAAAAGAGAAGAAGGGTACATACTGGTAAGTGGTCACACGACCGCGTGCGCATACTTCTACATACGCATAGCACCTGTATTTTGGAAAAAAAAATAAAAAAATAAAGAGGTGCAGAAATAAACGAGTCGCCAAACAACCCCGTGCTCATACAGACATGTTTTCTGAAAAAAAACGAGAAAAAAAATACAAAAAAAAAACACGAAAATACAAGTGGACATGTTAAGTACATTCCTGTGGTGCCCCCCGGCACATACTAAGATATACGAACAACACATGTTTAAAAAAAAGTGAACAAACCAAAAAATATGTAGATATACATCGGTGGTCCAGGTGGGCACGTTAAGCACATTCCAGTGGTACATTGTGAAGTTTCACTGCTCAGGCTCACCCCTCATCTCTTCCCAGAGCTTGAACACAACAACAAAGTAGATTCCTTTTGTCCATTGTCACGTGCCACCTATTCTCCCCCGCCCCTCCTTAGTTACTCTTGAAGCCTAGAGATGGGGGAGGTCTAATGTTCCTACGATCTCCGGTCTGTGGCTCAAGAATGTTTGAGAAGAAAATGGAGAGTGTTCTTCAAATTTTCGCCGTGGGGTCGAATATGTCATTCACTCGGTTGTCTGAGTGATTTCATTGTGGGGGGGGGGGGGGGGGGATTATTGGAAAGTTTCCCACCCTTCTCGGAATGCCCGTGCAGATGTTGCATGCCCGACAACGTGCTCCGGGCGATATCCGAAACAATACCAATTAAAAAAAAAAGGAGAAAGAAGTTTGGTTAGGATCATTATTATCCTGAATCTTCCAGAGCGCGGATTGAAGACAGTATGCCCGGAGTGATATTTAGACCAGCCTTTAATGTATCGAAATTATAAATCATATATGATTCGCGTTGTTCACGCTCCCTTGTACTGGAGAAACCGCTTTGTAAAAGTGTAACCTTGATGGAATCAAAGGGGTGGTTCTCGGAGTTTATATGCCGAGACAGAGGCAGGTCCGGAAGCGAATGAACATGTGAACGATGGTTATTGAAGCGGGTGCGGAAGGCCGTGTCAGTCTGACCTATGTATTGAATACTGCATATTCCGCACTCGAGAAGGTATACTACATTAAAGCTGTCGCAGTTAAGGTTTGAGTGAATGGAGTATTTGAAATTGGAATGTGTGCTTTCAGCAACGTTGGTTACCTGTATGTGTTTGCACACCTTGTAGCGGGCCTTGCCGCATGGCTGACATCCAGTTATAGGTGTCTTATCGGTTTTTGAACAAACAAGATTATCTTTAATGTTTTTGGGGCGTCTATATACAACTCGCGGAGGGGAAGGGAAAATTTTTGATAGCCGTTCACTCTGTTGTAAGATGTTAAAGTGTCTCTTTAGAATTTTGTTTACGTTAGGGGGGTTGCTCCCAAATGTTGGAACCAAGTTTTTCCGTCCCTCTTGTTTTAATTCTTTCTGCTGGTAAAGTAGCTGCTGGCGATCTAGGTTTGCCGCTTTATGTATCGCGTCGTTGACTATAGAAGGAGGATAATGTTTGCTTTGCAAGTACGTTGCGCAAGTTCTCTGCGTTGGCCTCAAAGTCTTCGGGGTGGGAGCAAATTCTTTTGAATCGGTGGGCCTGCGAGTACGGGATGGACGTCTTGCAGTGACGAGGGTGACAGCTATCGAAATGAAGGTATTGCTGCCTGTCTGTAGGCTTTTTGTAAACTTTAATAGTTAATGACCCGTCTTTTACCTTTTCGTGGACGTCTAGGAAATTTATTTCAGTTGCTGAGTATGAATAAGTGAATGTTATGTCTGGATGAACTTTGTTGAATGATTCTATAAAATTAGTTAAGCACTCCTGTGTATACGTCCAAATAATAAAAAAATATCATCTAAGAAGCGTCTGTAAAGAAGTGGCTTAATTTTCTGGGTTGATAGAAACTAAGTTTCAAGATCATTCATAAAGATGTTTGCGTAGCTGGGTGCCATACGAGTCCCCATAGCAGTGCCATTTATTTGTAAACAGTATTGGTTATGAAACTCGAAGCTGTTGAGTTGAAGTACCAGCTTAGCAAGAGTTTCAATGAGTATTGGGTTTGGTGAGTCATCACATTTATGCGCACTATAAGACTCTACTAACAGTGGCGTACCAACTTGTTCGCGAGTGGGGGGGGGGGGGGGGGGGGCAAGCTTCCGGTGTGTTCACATCGGGTGATATCTCTCTCTTTCTATATATATACATATATATATTGTTAAGACGTTTATTGGCGACGATGCACAGAGCGACAGCCAAGGTGGGGACCGACTCTCAGCACGAGCTGCTCGTTCTCGTCGAAGAGGACGACCCACTAGAAGGCGCTGGAGAGGATGACCCACTGTATAGCTCCAAAGCTTCGCTACAATTACCCCGGGTACGAAAAGGGAGCCGCCTGGCGACCTAACAGCTGGTTACTATGAGCGGGTCATGGTAGACCTTGAGGCGCTCCATGTTGACAACGTCGCGGCCTCGACGGCGCATGTCCGAAGATGGTTCGATGGGTTCGATCAGGTAGTTTACAGGGGAAGTGCGTTCGACGACACGGTAGGGGCCTTCGTATTTGGGCAGTAGTTTTGAAGAGAGGCCAGTTGCCGTGGCAGGGATCGAGAGCCATACGAGCGCTCCAGGGAGGAACGTAGGCGCAGAAGTGCTGGTGTCAGCGTGAATGCTCTTCTGCCGCTCTTGATCATGTGAAGTAAAGGTCTTTGCAAGCTCTCGACACTCTTCAGCAAGCCTGGCTGTGTTAGAAATAGGCGCACACTCAGATGGATCCGGCTTGTATGGAAGTATCGTGTCGATGGTGTGCGACGGGTGCCTTCCATATAATAAAAAGAAAGGCGAAAAACCAGTAGTGGTCTGAGGGGCGGTATTATAGACGTAGGTGACGAATGGCAGAATGGCATCCCAATTTGGGTGATCGGCGGCGGCGTACATGGAGAGCATGTCGCCGAGCGTACGGTTGAAGCGTTCGGTGAGGCCATTCGTCTGCGGGTGGTAAGCAGCCGTTTTGCGGTGAACAACATTGCACTCTTTGAGAATGGCTTCGACGACTTCGGACAGGAAGACACGGCCTCGATCACTGAGCAGTTCCTGGGGTGGACCGTGACGCAGCATGAATCGGTGGAGCAGGAAGGAAGCCACATCGCGCGCTGTAGCCGCGGGGAGGGCGGCGGTTTCGGCGTATCGCGTGAGGTGGTCTACAGCGACGATGGCCCAGCGGTTACCAGCCGACGTTAGTGGAAGTGACCCATACAAATCGATACCAACGCGCCCAAATGGCCTGTCAGGGCAAGGTAGAGGTTGCAGACCTGCCGGCGACAGGTGCGTTGAAGTTTTGCGGCGCTGGCAATCTATGCAGGAGCGAACGAATTTCTGCACGTAGCGGTACATCCCTCGCCAAAAGTACTGTTGGCGAATGCGGTGGTAAGTCTTCGATACCCCGGAGTGCGCACATTGCGGATCAGAGTGGAACGACTCGCATATGTCAGAGCGCAGACTGCGGAGTATGACTAGTAGCCACTGGCGGCCGTCACCGTTGTAATTGCGTCGGTGGAGGAGGTCGTTGCGAACGGCGAAATGGTGGGCTTGACGACGCAACGCGCGAGTGGATGGTGTTGCCGATGGATCAGTTAGCAAGTCTATCAGTGAGGTAATTCATTGATCCTTGCGCTGTTCGGTAGCGATGGTATGAAGGTCGATGGAAGAAACGGCAAGGTGAGACGCTGAGCTGTGCGTATTGTCGTCAGGCAAGGGAGAGCGCGACAGGGCGTCGGCGTCAGCATGCTGGCGTCCGTTGCGGTACAGCACGCGGATGTCGTAGTCTTGCAGGCGAAGTGCTCAACGGGCGAGACGGCCTGAAGGATCCTTCAATGACGACAACCAGCACAGTGCGTGATGGTCGGTTACGACATCAAATGGGCGACCATACAAATAAGGTCGGAACTTCGTTAGGGCCCAGATGATTGCCAGGCATTCTTTCTCCGTGACGGTGTAATTGGTCTCGGCTTTTGTAAGCGTACGGCTTGCATACGCCACGACGTATTCCGGGAACCCTGGTTTGCGCTGCGCAAGGACAGCGCCGAGGCCAACACCACTGGCGTCCGTATGCACCTCTGTAGGGGCCGTAGGGTTATAGTGGCGTAGTATGGGAGGCGACGTCAACAAACGACGGAGCGTTGCAAAAGCTTCGTCGCACTTTGACGACCACGAATGGAGAGGCCCGTTACTTCCGAGGAGCTTCGTCAGCGGCGATATGATAGTCACGAAGTTGCGAATGAAGCGCCGAAAGTAGGAACACAGTCCTACGAAACTGCGCAGTTCCTTGACGGACGTCGGCTCGGGGAACTCGGTCACGGCCGGAAGCCTTGGCTGGATCGGGGAGAATTCCGTCCTTGGACACAACGTAGCCGAGTATTGTCAGCTGCCGTGCTGCGAATAGGCACTTCTTTAGGTTCAGTTGCAGACCGGCGTCACTCAAGCGCGTCAAAACATGCCGCAGGCGTTGAAGATGCGTGGAGAAGTCCGGAGCGAAAACGACGACGTCGTCGAGGTAGCACAGGCACGTGTGCCATTTCAGGTTGCGCAGAACGGTATCCATCATGCGCTCAAAGGTGGCGGGCGCATTGCACAGCCCAAACGGCTTGACGTTGAATTCGTACAAGCCGTCGGGCGTGACGAAGGCGGTCATCGGTCGGGCGTCCTCAGCCATAGGTACTTGCCAGTACCCTGAGCGCAAATCGAGAGATGAAAAGAATTCTGCTCCTTGCAGGCTGTCAATCGCGTCGTCTATTCGCGGTAGTGGATACACGTCCTTACGAGTGATCTTGTTGACGCGTCGGTAGTCCACGCAGAACCGCACAGAACCGTCCTTCTTCAACGAGAACGACAGGAGACGCCCGGGGGGCTGTTAGAGGGTCGAATAACATCGCGTCGAAGCATGTCGTCGACTTGCTCGTTGATTACACGGCGTTCTGTGGGAGATACGCGATATGGACGTTGCCGCAGTGGTGGTTGGGCGCTTGTGTCGATGCGATGCGTAACGGCGGGCGTGCGGCCGAGAGAAGGTTGAGCGACATCGAAAGAAGAGGGCGAAATTCTTCCAACAGGCCCAGAAGCTGGGAGCGCTGGACCGGCGTAAGGTTGTCGGGAATGGAGGTACCAAATACATCCGCGGATGATGAAGCAGACGTAGAAACAGCACTCAGCGTAGTGGAACTTGGGAAGTGCGTTTCATAGGGTTCATCCATAACTTGTGCGTTTTCGATGGGTTCCACGCTGCTGAGACATTCCCTTCGCACCAACGTAACACTGCACGGCGATGAGTTCATAACAAAAATAGAGGTGCTGCCGTGAGTGACTTGCACGGTCGCGAAAGGAACCAGCAATCCTTTCCTCAGGAAAACACGGTCAGATGGCGAGAGGAGTGCAACGGTGTCGGAAAGACTGGCGCAGGAGACCGACACCGCCGTCGGCGAGTTTGCAGGCACTTTGGTGTCGTCTTTGACAAGTACCTTGCTTGCAGCCGATGGACTGTCGGCCGGCGTCAAATCAGCGAATGGTGAGAGCTCTATTTCAGCTGGTGCGCAATGAATGACGGCGTCGTGGCGGGAGAGAAGATCCCATCCTAGGATTACGTCGTGAGAGCATGCAGGAAGTATGATCAGTTCGACGGCGTACATCGCGTCCCGAATCATGAGGCAGGCTGTGCACACCGCTGTTGAGTGAATGCTTTGGGCGCTGGCTGTACGGAGGGAGAGCCCGCAAAGTGGCGTCGTCACTTTGCGCAGTAATCGGCTAAGTTTTGCGTCCATGACGGATACGGCGGCGCCAGTATCTACAAGGGCAGATGCGCGAACACAGTCCACAAACACGTCTATCACGTTCGATGGGCTTCTCTGGGGGCTTTCGCAGTTCGACAGCGTCGCAGCCCTTGCCTCGTGGACTGCGACGACTAGTTTTCCTGGTCGCATGCGGGCGGACGTGGCCGCATCGGCGACAGTGAGCGACGTCGTGGAGACTGTGAACGGCGGGGAGATGGTGCGGGGCGGGACGTCGGTGACATAGGCGGCGATTGGTCATAATAAGGGCGGCTCGATTGGCTGGGAATGTTGGATGAGGCCCGAGCCTGCTGCACGCGATTGCATTAGCGTGCGACGTGACCGGCGCAACCGCAGGCAAAGCAGATGGGGCGGTTGTCGGAAGTGCGCCATCGGTTCGCGGGTCCCATCCATGTCGCAGAACGCGATGGGGGAGGCGGCTGCTGATATGACTGCATGGTGGGCGGCAGTCGTGGCACGTCGACGACGTCGGCGTATGTATGCGCGGCAT
This sequence comes from Rhipicephalus appendiculatus, assembly GCA_030522465.1. NCBI lineage: Eukaryota > Metazoa > Arthropoda > Arachnida > Ixodida > Ixodidae > Rhipicephalus > Rhipicephalus appendiculatus. The sequence continues at coordinate 29,093 of JALIZH010030925.1, read as the reverse complement.
TGGCGTCGAAGGCCTGGGGTCTGGCGACGGCTTCGGTGTAACTAAGCGGGCCAGCCACAGGAATCGGTGGGGGGCGGCCTGGCTACAACTTGTGTGTAGCTGAGTGGCGCAGGTACTGGAGGCGGCTGGTGGTATTCAGGGATGACCTCCGCGATTTCCTGCTGAATCGCTCGGCGGAGGGGAGGCAGGAGTGTAGTTGACGGCTGTCCAACATGTTGCGGTGGAGCGAAAGCCAGTAGAGAGACCTGGCGGGCAATTTCCTCACGCACGAAAGACTTGATTTCGGCGAGCAAGGTGGTGTGGTCAGAAACGGCCGACAAGCCCGCGAGATCAGCGTCGCGTGAGGGCGGTCGACGGGTCATCAAGCGCTGCCGGCGCAGCTCCTCGTAGCTTTGGCACAGCGTAATGACCTCTGCCACAGTGCGAGGGTTCTTGGCCAGGAGCATGGTGAAGGCATCGTCGTCGATGCCTTTGAGAACATGCCTGATCCTGTCAGACTCCGACATGCTCGCGTCCACTTTCTTGCACAAGTCAAGGATGTCCTCGATGTAGCTAGTGAAGGACTCGCCGGACTGCTGTGCTCGTTCACGCAAACGCTGTTCGGCTTGCAGCTTACGAACGGCAGGACGGCCGAACACGTCGACGACGGCAGTCTTAAAAGCGGACCAAGTCGGGAAATGGGATGCGTGGTTGTTGTACCACATGCCGGCCACACCCGCGAGGTAGAAAACCAGGTTGCTGAGTTTTCCTGCCTCGTCCCATTTATTGGGGACGCTCACGCGTTCGTACATGGCGAGCCAGTCCTCGACGTCGGTGCCATCTGCGCCGGTGAAGACAGAAGGATCGCGGAGGCGGGCGACACCGGGACATGGCGTCGGCGCAAGAGGAAGCGTTTCCTGAGCGGCGTCTTGAGGCATGGTAGATGGTACGGTACGGGATCGAAGCTCCAAGGGCATCGAATGCGGGCCGAAGGAAACGCCGTCATGCTTCCTCGATGATGGAACCCGCAAATCGACCACCGCGGCAAGTATCGATCCCACCTCCAGCGGACGGCGTCCAGGCCTCCATTGTGGTTCCGGGGAACTTGCCTGGCGACGTGCTACTTCGCGACAACAATGCGCACGGGCTCCTCTCGCCTAGGGAAGGCGTACATGCCTCCTCGGTACCTAGCAACCTGTCGGCGCTTCAAGCACCGTCCGTGGACGGCGTCCAGGCCTCCTCGGCGGTTCAACATCGCTTCGCCGACGCCGCAGTACCAGTTCACGACACGACACCGCACGGGTTCCGCTTTCCTGGGAACGTGGTTGACGCTTCCAACTGCTTGGATCCCGTGCCCAAGACCCTAACCAGATCTGTGTTTCCAAATGACGCCATCCACACGTCCTTAGCCATGGATTGTGCCACCGTGAATGTCGGAGACGCTGTATCCTCCGCAGATGCCGGCCTTGGCTCTCGATGCGGATCACCCGACAGCGCCGCGGAGCTGCAGCATACCATCGCGCAACTCCGCGTAACGACTAACACCTTGATAGCGTCGAGCTCCCAGCTGTCTCCTGCCACTTTGCCAACATTGTGCGCAATCAATGTCATGTTGGCTACGGCCGCCTCGCAAGAACTTGAGGCAAGTTCACCTGAGAACCGCCGCGCGCTGCGGCGTTCCCTCACGGAGCTCTCAGAGCAACTGGGCTGCTTGGCGCGGGCACACTCCGGATTTTCGCCCGCCGTCCCGCCATCGACGGCTCCCTGCGAACTACCAGTGTTCCGCGGCTTTCAGGACAACGTCTTCGAGTGGATTTCCACCATGAACTCGTTCGGCACCCTCCATGCTTGATCGGAAAATCACAAGTGGCTGGTGGCCATCGACCGCCTTCGAGATGCCGCCAAGGCGTGGCATGCCTACGAAGGGATCACGCAAAGATCCTGGACAGAGTGGTGTGCGAGATTGACAAGTATATTTCGCCCACTTTTCGATTCTTGCGACCCCTTTCCTGCTGACCAAGACTCCAGCACTCATGAGAGCTGCGAGGAACACAACCTCGATGGTGCACCTCGGGTGTCCACGAATCTGCCCTCCGTTGGAGATCGTGCTCCTTTGGCGCACCCCCTTGATTGCCCGTCGGTGCCCTCGAGCCCGACAACGGAGAGCTTCTGTGGCTGCTCTACAAAAGACGTCGGAAGCAATGGCTGCGCTCCGCTGCTCGTCTCCGCCCCTGCGCCAGTATCCGACGCCATAACATCGCTAAGGGAGGCCGAGACCACTACTCATGCAGCGCAGTTGGAGGAGCGGGCGCTAGATTCGCCGTCGCAGGGACACGCGCAGATGCCAGCTCCTGTCGTGTTTGGCACGCCTCCAGTAAAGGTACCGGAAGTATTCCTGCCTTCTATTGCAGTGCTCGCCGACCCACTGGAGCCGCTTCCTCGCCTTCTAGAGAAGTCACCGACCCAATCTCCCCTCTATCGACTTGCGGTACAGGATACAAAGAAAGGAGAGAACATGTGGTCAACAGGCACTCATCCGGAAGTTGCCAGGGCGCGCCTCTCTATCCTCCGTGGGGAGATAACGGAAGCCAGAAAACGCAACCTCAAGAACACCAAGAAGTAGCCTCGCAACTGCAAGAAATGCGTGGTAAACGCAAACCGAGGAAACGTGGCAACCCGGTTGGCTCCTCGGATGCTGCTCCGGCATCTTCTTCTAGGTGAGCCGCATGCCCCGTTTTCTCCGCGCCCCAGCCAATGCCGGCTGCCCGATTCATTGTTGACAGCTGAGGCGACGTCGCATCGGGGCCGAAGTCGACCGCCGCGACACATCCAATGTCGCCCCCCCAGAATGTCCGTCAGCTGGGCCAGACAAGCCGCTATCATCACAAACGGTACTGACACAAAACCGACCACAGCGGTACAGCCAAAGCCGCCCTCCAGAGTTCTCTTTGCAAGAACATCCAGACGGGCTGCAACGCGGGGAAGACCGACCACCGAGGAACAGCCAGTGCAGACCCCCCAGAGACGATTGATACCGGTGACGGTGCAGTGTCTATGAGGGCTACAGACGAGACATTGCGGACAGAATGCCATATTTGCAGCGTGGCCGAGTGTAAGGAAGCAAGCGCGGCGTCCAGGCGCTGGCGCGAGCTCGGCTAGGGGGATGAAGAGAAAGAAGAGGTGGAGAATAAGAACAGCCGGCCTACTGAACAGGCGTTGTCTCTTGTTCCTCTGTTTAGTTCATGACAATATATATATATATATATATATATATATATATTCAAACTCAATAGTATATATATATATATATATATATATATATATATATATATATATATATATATATATATATATATATATATATATGTATGTATATATATATATATATATACTATAGAGTTTGAAAATATAATGCCTGGCTTACTGGTTTAAATATATGAAAGAAAGTCACAGTGAAAAACATAATATTTATTCTGCGCTTTCGTCCGGGGACCGGCATATATATATACAGAGAGAGGCGAGTGAACTTCATTTGCATTCAATTTGATGTGATTTTTTATACACAGAGATGCAGAAATTTTGTTATCAACGTTTAATAACATTATCGATAAAGTACACTCAGCTCTACGTAGCATACGCAGGGACAACCATACATACCGGTGATATGCACGTAATAGTATTGCGATCCATGCAACACTTTTAATGCATTACCCACGCAACTTGATGCATGAATACTGTCACGAGGCGTCTTCGTCACGAGAATCCACAGAAGACGAGGGTGCGGCAGACAAGCTTTATTATTAATGAGGCGAACTTGTGCCTCGTACAAGTACCAAAGAAACAAAACGAGCCAGAGCGGCGTGTACATGCACGGCTGCTTCCGAGCAAAAAAGAACAACTTACAGCTTATGTGCTGCAGTATTTAAGCACTGTCTAGTCACACGGGATATGCGCGTACGTGTCATCAGATATTGTCCTGCCTGATACGATGGGCCCATCGGAAGTTTAAAGCTTATCTCAGTCGGTTCTAACCTATGTAAATGACGTAACAGCTGTCCCTCGGTGGTCCCAGCTGCGAAGCCGGGCACGGCACGTGGCAATACAATTATGTCGACGGCAGCCTGCCCAGTAGTATAGGTCTGTTACATTCAATGAAATTTCTTTAACGTCTAGAAGCTGCTCACTAATAATCGCGTTTTTTTTAAATGTAGGTAGCCGTTACTGCACGTTTTCGTTTCCATCAGTACTGCACTGTCATACACATACTAAGTTTGGCGTATCCAATATGTTGCCTTGTTTGCTCCTAGTTGAAATAGTGTCTCTAGCGCATTGTTATTATTATTACTGTTACTATACAGTAAAAGCTCGTTAATTCGAACTCGAAGGGGACTATGAAATTGTTCGAATTAAGCGGAATTCGAATTAGCGGGCAGGCGATAAAATGAACAGACATCGTGCCACACTGTGCGGAAAGAACCCAGAGAAGCCACCTCTGGACTTTTTCCCGCAAATTCTTGCTCTAACAGCGAACAGAATTTATTGATCAGTCAGTGATACGACAGAAACAAGCAGCGACTTGCATTCACGTGAGCAGTGAGCCTTAGTGCGAAAATATACCAAGGTATTTGTGCTCCAAAACACGTTCATTTACATTGCAGGGTTAACGCAGTCAAAATTTAAAGCCTTTCTTAGAACAATATTCAAATTGTCCAGGGGGACACGGTTAACGGCAAACATTGCGTGACGGGGCCGTGGCCCCCCATACAGCAGTAGCAGCAGAGAGACGACATTTACAACTACAAAAGCATAGATGGAAATCAATCACTACAACTGTTTTACGCAGATGAAAGTAATGAGCAATTTGGGTGATCATTCTGTGCCGATTTGTGATCATTCTCGACCGAATTCTGCGAGGAGGGACGAAAGCCAGGGGGCTCCCAATTCGAATTAACCGTACTAGAGATACCAACGCGTTCGAATTATCGGGAGTTTTCCCCCATAGAAATACATAGGGCGGTGCCGGGACCGGGGCATCAGCTCGAACTAACTGTAGGTTCGAATTAATCAAGTTCGAATTAACGACCGTTTACTGTATTACTATTATTGCTAACTTGCTCACTACAGGTTTTTTTTTAAATAACAATTTGTGGTATTAGCGGCGTAGTAGATTCTTTAAACTCATCGTATTTTTATTTGAAACTTTACTTCCAGGGCCCCCCTGCCCCTTCAAGTAAATATGGCTATGCAAACGGTGCAAGCACACATTTTCTATGAAAAAATGTTGGTGATTATAACGTTACACTACCCCGCTTTGTTTCCTTCCACATTGGTCTTCAGCTGTTTGATTGGTCTAAATTTTCTGTGTCATGCACACAGCACCTGCTCATAACGCGATGCAAGAAATGACCACAAAATAATCTATCGCGCAATCATCACTCATGCACTACTGCATAAAAAATAAGAAAGTACCCTGTTTCCAATCCGGCATATTTTTAACCATTGGTTCTTCGCCATTGTTCAAAATTTTTCGGTGTGCCATGAAATCGTGTACTTGGAACACGACGTCACAAATCTGTGAAATCTCGTAATGTTAAAATGACGTGTGCACACTATACAGCGCATTACTATGCTGAACAATACCTAAACATTTTTTTAATAGCCTGGCAGTGTCTCATTCTGAACGTAATTCAAAAACGCTGCCCGCCGATCCCATTAGCAGTGGATACTTATAGCAGCTGGCGAGATGGATTCATGTTAGTATAATAAATATCTTCAGTTGTAGTGTAACGATGTTCAGCTGTTCATGCGCGTATACAACTCTGTGAAGTCATACTTGCTGAGAGGGAGGGAGGGAGGGAGGGAGGGAGAAAAATAAACAGCGCTGCGCGAGTGTGCTTATCTGCCTTCCGAGTTGTATTTTACCCGTACAAGTCAATTCAAGATGACTCAAGACCAACTAGCCCGGCTGTCAATTCGATCTTTTTAGTCCTGGAAACCGTGGACCTTGACCACTCCCTTGGTCTGGTAGATCAAATTGCAGGACAAGCTTGAAAGGTGGGCTTCACCATGTACTCGAGGAGACTGTCTTATTCCTCGCCTTGTTCCAAGCCGCCGCTATCGCTGCAAGCTACCATAAGCTAAGCAAGGAGAAGCAGGTTAATCGGAAACAAAAGCGGCCACCTTCTTTAGCTCCCCCCAATGCGGCCCAACTAAAACACTCAAAACTTCTGCACACTCATCGACTCATACCAAACTGTATAGAGAGAAGTGGTGATGCTATTTATTTCCGATCAAAGAAAATGAATTTCCTGAAACAGGAAGAGAGTTTTATCAGCCAATACAACGTTTACTGGTTGCTGCCCATATTCGCGTCATCTATTATGTAGATCTCAGGCCAGGCAGAGCAGAATAAAAAAAGTCACAGTTTCGCCACAAGGTGAAGCAATGAATGCGATAGCAACAAATTGGAATGTCAAGCGACGAATGGCAAGCAGGTCGAAACGTGCAGCGCGCTGCTCACGCACACATGACGCACGAAAACAACATGCACAGGACGAGAGCGAACTAAAAACATTCACAGCTCGACACTTAACGCGCTGCTCAAACAAAAACGACGCACGAAACGTATTCACAGGTACCGACGAGCGCGAACCAACAAGTGTCACAGTTGTTACTTCGCTGTGTTTGAAAAACGTGCTCTTTTCGCATCTTGAACGAATAAAAGCGCGACACAAACGAGGACGATAAAGGAACGACAGGCTACAGCGCTTACTCACAACTGAAATTTATTTCGAAAAGAATCAGAATAAATAGCATCTGGAAAACCCTAGAAACAACCAACGCGCATGTTCAAAGTGAACATGCGCGTTGAACTCGGTTGTCTGAGGAGTGATTTCATTGTAGGGGGGGGGGGATTATCCGAAAGTTTCCCACCCTTCTCGGAATGCGCGTGCAGATGTTAATAATAATAATATCTGGGGTTTAACGTCCCAAAACCACTATATGATTATGAGAGACGCCGTAGTGGAGGGCTCCGGAAATTTCGACCATCTGGTGTTCTTTAACGTGCACTGACATCGCACAGTACACGGGCTTCTACCATTTCGCCTCCATCGCGTGCAGATGTTGCATGCCCGACAACGTGCTCCGGGCGATATCCGAAACAATACCAATTAAAAAAAAAAGGAGCAAGAAGTTTCGTTCGGATCATTATTATCCTGAATCTTCCAGAGCGCGCATTGAAGACAGTATGCCCGGAGTGATATTTAGACCAGCCTTTAATGTATCAAATTTATAAATCATATATGATTCGCGTTGTTCACGCTCCCTTGTACTGGAGAAACCGCTTTGTAAGAGTGTAACCTTGATGGAATCAAACGGGTGGTTTTCGGAGTTTATATGACGAGACAGAGGCAGGTCCGGAAGCGAATGAACATGTGAACGATGGTTATTGAACGATGGTCAATAAGACAACCGAGTGAATGACATATTCGGCCCTACGGCGAAAATTTGAAAAACACTCTCCATTTTCTTCTCAAACATTCTTGAGCCACAGACCGGAGATCGTAGGAACGTAGACCTCCCCCATCTCTAGGCTTCAAGAGCAACTAAGGAGGGGCGGGGGAGAATAGGTGGCACGTGACAATGGACAAAAGGAATGTACTTTGTTGTTGTGTTCAAGCTCTGGGAAGAGATGAGGGGTGAGCCTGAGCAGTGAAACTTCACAATGTACCACTGGAATGTGCTTAACGTGCCCATCTGGACCACCGATGTATATCTACATATTTTTTGGTTTGTTCACTTTTTTTTAAAACATGTGTTGTTCGTATATCTTAGTATGTGCCGGGGGGCACCACTGGAATGTACTTAACATGTCCACTTGTATTTTCGTGTTTTTTTTTGTTGTTTTTTTTTTCAGAAAACATGTCTGTATCTCTAAGTATGTGCACGGGGTTGTTTGGCGACTCGTTTATTTCTGCACCTCTTTATTGTTTTATTTTTTTTCCAAAATACAGGTGCTATGCGTAGGTAGAAGTACGCGCACGTGGTCGTGTGACCACTTACCAGTATGTACCCTTCTTCTCTTTTTTCTTTTTCTTTTTTTTTCCTCTCTTTCTCTCGGCTCGGCGATGATATAAAAGCGCATCGGAGCCTGGTAAATTTCGTCTTGATGAAGATCGGTCTCCGATCGAAACGTCACCAATAAACAGTTTTTTAGAAGCGTATATATATTTTTCCTATTTTGTTCTACGGCAACCGAAGCCAGACTCTTCATAATCTATATATATGCGTGTGTGTGTGTGTGCGTTGAGAATTGACGGACTAACGTGCGAAAATGTTTATTTCTTCCAACGTTTCCGCAGGAGGGCCTGCCTTCGTCAGGGAAGGCCTGACGAAGGCAGGCCCTCCTGCCGGAACGTTGGAAGAAATAAACATTTTCGCACGTTAGTCCGTCATTTTTAAACGCATGCAAAGCACTGGATCTGCTGAAACACTTTTCGATATATATATATATATATATATATATATATATATATATATATATATATATATATATATATATATATATATATATATATATATATATATATATATATATATATATATATATATATATCCGCGCGTATGTGCCAGTGGCAAGGACAACGAAGCAGCGCGAGTGTTTTTGGCCGAGCGCAGGGACAAAGACGTTGCAGCGTTTTCGGTCTTTGATAAAACGTATTTGTTTGTGATCCTCCGTGTGCTCGTCGATCCCACGTCGTTACACTGGTGGAGGTGCTGGGTAAGCTTCATGCTTGGCACTCCTTCGCGGAGCAGACGATCGAGCCCGGAATCGCCACCACGCGTCGAAACACCGGTCCACCGATTCAGTCGCCGTCTGCTAGGCCTGGCGCCCGAGCGTAACCCTCTGCCTGGAAGTTCCAGCAATCGCTCGCCTCCTTCAGTCACCGACATGGCCAGCGCAGCTCCATCCCACGTAACACTGCAGAATCCTATGATTCCTGAGTGCTTTCATGGTGAAGCCAATGAAGACGCCATCCGCCTCGGTGGAACAGTGGCTACGGTGCTCGGCTGCTGACCCGAAGGTCGCGGGTTCGATCCCGGCCGCGGCGGTCGCATTCCGATGGAGGCGAAATGGTAGAGACCCGTGTACTGTGCGATGTCAGTGCACGTTAAAGAACACCAGATGGTCAAAATTTCCGGAGCCCTCCACTACGGCGTCTCTCATAATCATAGCGTGGTTTTCGGGACGTAAAACCCCAGATATTATTATTATTATGAAGACGCCCAAGACTGGCTGGACCAGTTCGAGCGATGTGCGAGATACAGCCAGTGGGCCACTCCAGAAGCCAAGCTTTCGAACGTCTACTTCTACCTGAAGGACAATGCTCAGACGTGGTACATCAACCGAGAAAGGGGCTTGGCTACGTGGGACGATTTCCGCATCCAGCTGCTTGACACCTTTACGAGTGTCGACAGAAAGGAGAATGCGCAACGTCTCCTGGAATCTCGCATCCAGAAACCAAACGAGAGCGTTGCTATGTTCGCCGAGGACATGGCCCGTCTTTTCCGCCGAGCAGATTCCGAGGTGCCCGAAGAAAGGAATTTACGGTACCTGATGCGAGGGGTGAAGGAGCAACTGTTTGCTGGGCTTGTAAGAAATCCACCGACAACAGTAGCTGAGTTCACAAAAGAAGCCACAGCGATTGAACGGGCCCTACAGCAACGATACCGCCAGCATCACAACATGATCAACTCTGTAGCGAGTACTTCCGCTATGGCTGTGAGCAGCGACAAGCCTCTGCGGGAAGTCATCCGAGAGGTTCTGCGAGACGAGCTTCGGCAGCTAGGTTTAATTCCACCAACCGAACCGACGCCCGCTTTGTCTTTTGTCGCTGATGTTGTCCGGGAAGAGGTCCGTCAGGCTCTTTCTTCGTCCGGCTATGGTGATGTGCCACGACATCTTTCTTACGCTGACGCTGTCCGACGCCCCGTCATCACGCCATCGATGCTACCGTCGACGCTACCGACTCCGTCTAGGCCACCACCAACCCTGCATACACAGACGCTCTCATCGCCGTCGACTCTCCCACCGCCGCCGATCTCGCCGTCGCGAAGAGTGCCGTATGGTGAACGTCCGAGCACCGCAACGTGGTTCCATGGAGAATCTCCGCTGACCTACCAGCGCCGGAAAACCGATTTGTGGCGTACCGCTGAACGCCGACCGGTCTGCTTTCATTGCGGCGAAGCAGGGCACGTCTACAGAGTATGCCGTTATCGCGACTCTCAGTACTCGAGATTTCCTTGCTATCCTGATTACGGTACGCATGATGGTCGACGCACGTACAACGACGCGCCAATGAACATACCGCCGCACAATCCAACCCCGTCCAGATCACGTTCTCCATCTCCTGCTCAGTATAATTCACCGAACCGTCGCAGTTTTGCCGACGTCAACAGGGGCAGATCCCCTAGCCCCCCAACCGCGAAACTAGACGCAGCGACCTCGGGGGGTGGGGTTGCCAATAATCGAAATTCCGAACAGCCCCCCATTTCAGACGAACGACAACTCGAAGCCACCGACGCCGAAGACGACAATAACAACGACGAATACGACGAATGCGACAACTGCCGATGCAACCGACGTCGTCAGCGCTGACCTCGTCGTTCACATTGACGGCCATCAAGTGACGGCTCTTGTTGACACTGGCTCTCACTTTTCTATAATAAGCCTACAGCTAGCCGACAGACTAAAGAAAGTAAAGATGCCATGGTACGGACCCAGTATACGAACTGCCGGAGGTCAGTTGATGACACCTGTTGGAAAGTGCACGGCCCGACTCTTAATTGCTGGTTCCACCTTCGTCGCCACCCTCGTCATTCTTAGTGAGTGCTGTAAACAGCTTATATTGGGAATGGACTTCTTGCGCGAATACGAGGCTGTGATTAACATCCGTGACAGAAGCGTAACGTTCGCTACGAAATCGGCCCCTGCTAATGATGAGGAGAACCAGCGGCCTCGCTTACGTATCGCCGATGACGACGTCATACTCCTGCCACGGAGTTGTTCCCTCGTACCCGTGCACTGCGAGAGCTTGCAGAGCGGGACAGGCGTCGCTGAACACATCAATGAGCTCGCATTCACCTGCGGTATTTCTATTGCCAGGGCGGTCATCAATGTAATCGATGGATGCGCTGAACTTCTGTTGACTAATTTCAGCATGGAACGCCGACGCATTGTTAGAGGCACAGCCATCGCCTACTTCGACGAACTTGCTCAAATCGAAGATTGCCATTTAGTGGAGGAGGCGGCAGCATCTACTGTCACTACACCGACACCTGTTGACGTTAGAACGACGTTATCGACCGTCGAGCGAGACCGCCTTCTCGCGCTGATCAACAAGTTCCACCGCTGCTTCTCATCTACGTCAAGAGTTGGTCAAACGCCGCTGACAAAACACCGCATCATTATAGATTCCGACGCCAGACCCATCCGGCAAAATCCTTATCGCGTTGCCCCAAAGGAGCGTGAGGCAATCCAAAAACAAGTCAAAACGATGCTGGAAGATGGCGTCATTCGGCCATCTAACAGTCCTTGGGCATCGCCTGTAGTGCTCGTCAAAAAGAAGGACGGCAGCTTGCGCTTCTGCGTCGACTACCGGAAGCTCAACCAGATTACAAAAAAGGATGTTTATCCGCTACCGCGTATCGACGATTCCCTGGATAGGCTACGAAACGCACGCTACTTTTCGTCGATGGATTTAAAAAGCGGGTACTGGCAAATTGAAGTCGATGAGAGAGACCGTGAGAAGACCGCCTTTGTCACGCCCGACAGACTTTATGAATTCCAGGTGCTTCCCTTCGGTTTGTGCTCGGCGCCAGCAACATTCCAGCGTCTAATGGACACTGTACTATCGGGACTTAAGTGGCAAACCTGCCTAGTGTACCTCGATGACGTGATTGTCTTTTCTGCAACGTTCGAGGAACACTTACGCAGACTGGAAGCAGTTTTTAAAGCAATACACTTGGCCGGTCTTACACTGAAACCTGAAAAGTGCCACTTTGGCTTTCACGAACTCCAATTTCTTGGACACGTCGTCAGCAGTCAAGGGATCCGACCCAATCCGGATAAAATTGCTGCCGTGGCGAATTTCCCTACGCCATCAGACAAAAAATCCGTGCGACGTTTTTTGGGACTCTGTGCCTATTACCGACGCTTCATTGCCAATTTTTCGCGCATCGCATGGCCATTGACTCAGCTCACCAGGGAAGATATCCCTTTCGCATGGGGCGAAGACCAGCAGCGGGCATTTCACGAGCTTCGTCAACGCATGCAAACGCCTCCCGTGCTCGCCCACTTCGATGAAGACGCGCCGACAATATTGCATACAGACGCTAGTAATGTGCTCGTCCAGTGGCAGGACAACAGCGAAAAGGTGATTGCTTACGCAAGCAGGACGCTGTCCCGAGCCGAAGCCAAGTACACGACGACCGAGAAAGAATGCCTCGCAATGGTATGGCCAGTCTTGGAATTTCGTCCTTATTTGTACGGTCGCCCGTTCACCGTTATCAGCGATCACCATTCGCTCTGTTGGTTGGTTAATTTGAAAGATCCATCCGGCCGCCTCGCACGCTGGAGTCTTCGGCTCCAAGAGTTCGATTTCACTGTCGCCTACAAATCGGGAAAACGACATGCCGATGCCGACTGTCTTTCTCGGTCTCCTGTTGAGATAGCAGCCCAAGACGACGACGACACAGCCTTTTTGGGAGTCGTGGACACTGCAGCTTTTTCACAACAGCAGCGGGAAGACGCTGAGCTGCTACCGCTCATTGATTACCTGGAAGGACGAACCAACAGCGCGCCGAAATTATTCGCCAGGGGGCTGACGTCGTACTGCATGCGCAATCACTTACTTTATAAGAACTTCTCACCTGCCGGCAGCAGCTACTTGCTCGTCGTTCCCTCATCGCTTCGACGTGAGGTCCTACACGCCTGTCACAACGAACCTACCGCTGGCCACCTGGGCTACACCCGAACATTGGCAAGGATTAGGCACAACTATTACTGCCCGAGACTGGCCGTGGTCGTGAAAACTTACGTACAGTCGTGTCTAGACTGCCAGCGTCTCAAACCACCACCCGTCAAGCCAGCCGGCCTGTTGCAGCCTGTTCAAGTGCCGACAACACCATTTGCACAAATCGGCATGGATTTTCTGGGCCCCTTCCCAACGTCTGCAACCGGAAATAGGTGGATAATTGTCGCCACAGATTACCTCACCCGATACGCCGAGACAGGCGCTCTGCGACGAGCAACAGCAGCTGAAGCGGCGCGATTTTTTATCGAGGCCATCGTTTTACGACACGGTGCTCCCACAGTAGTTCTCACCGACAGAGGTACTGCGTTCATGGCCGAGCTTTTGGACACCGTTTTTCGACTAAGTGGTACCGCTCACAGGAAGACAACGGCGTATCATCCCCAGACCAACGGGCTGACTGAACGTCTCAACAGGACCCTGGCTGACATGATAAGCATGTACGTAGACGTAGAGCACAAGAACTGGGACGACATCCTGCCCTACGTCACATTCGCGTACAACACGGCTCGTCAGCAGACCACTCGGAAGACACCATTCAGTCTCGTGTACGGCCGTGAGGTTATGACAACACTAGACGCGATGCTCCCTCACAAAAATGATGGAAATGAGACGGACGCTGAAGAGTTCACACAGCTAGCAGAAGAAGCTAGACAACTTGCCAGGTTGCGAATCATCGAGCAACAAGACTCTGACGCCAGACACTACAACCTCCGGCACAGACCCGTCACATACAACGTGGGTGACAAAGTGTGGGTCTGGACACCTATTCGTCGGCGTGGGCTCTCCGAAAAGCTGTTGCGAAGATACTTCGGACCTTACGCAGTTCGGCGTCGCATCAGTGACGTCAACTACGAGGTTGTTCCGGACAGCCCTCAGTGTTCTAAGCGCCGAAGACATTCACCAGAAATTGTTCACGTGCTTCGGATGAAGCCATACTTTGAGTGACCTTGCCTTCTGAACGTTTAACATCGGGCGATGTCTTTCTTTTAAAGGGGGAATAATGCCGCGCGTATGTGCCAGTGGCAAGGACAACGAAGCAGCGCGAGTGTTTTTTGGCCGAGCGCAGGGACAAAGAAGACGTTGCAGTGTTTTCGGTCTTTGATAAAACGTATTTGTTTGTGATCCTCCGTGTGCTCGTCGATCCCACGTCGTTACAATATATATATACATATATATATATATATATATATATATATATATATATATATATATATACATGACGTTAGAGAACAGAGATACGTCGTGGTTCAGCTGCCATCCATTTATTCTTATGTACGCGCACTTCCTCGTCGGCTTCTCCTACCATCGCCTTGTTCATACGTTACGCTCAACCCCCTCCCCTCGAGAAAGTCGCAGTTGAGAAGGTACAAAACAATGTCGTAGTTTTTTAACATGAACAATGTCAGAGTTTCTACCTAAGGGTAGCACGAAACGGTTGATCTCATAGTTCACTGGTGAGGCTTTGCGCAGAATCTTGTAGGGACCTTCCATGACGGAACTCAGTTTGCCGTTGTTGGGATGCCATGGTGTCTCGTAAAGGACGAAGTCACCGACTTGGAACTCAGTCGGAAGAAATTTCTTATCATAGATGACTTTCTTCTTATTGTGGTAGTCGATAGAATTATTAACAGCAGCTTTCCGCGCTTCTTGTACAGTTCTCGCCGTTTCAGTACAGTTGGATAAGATGGAATTCCATACATCAGGAAGGACGGTGCATAGCCGGTAACTTCGTGAGGCGTTCTGTTGTATTCGTCTATTATCTCCGACAGCAGCTTAGTCCAACATTTCTGTGGCTCGTCATTAATCTTGCACTTAAGTCTGGTTACGATGGTCTGGTATGTCCGCTCGTTCATACCATGCATTGCGGATGATGAGATGAGGTGAAGAGTTGGTGTATTCGGTTATGTTTTAGAAACTGTTTAAATTTTCCTGCAGTGAATCCTGTTCCACGATCTGAAAGGAACTTTCGTGGTTTTCCAGTAGCAAAAATGGTTTTTAAGCATGAGATGCAGGCGTCGCTGTTCTCATTTTTATGAGCGAACGCCCATACGTAGCGAGTAGCATGATCAATAACCAAGTGGATAAACCTTTTTGATGAGCCATATCCACAAAATCCTCCAATGGTGTCCATCGCAAAGAGGTCAAAAGCTTCTCCAGCAGGAGGCAGTGATTCAAGTGTCCCATACTTCTTTGTTTTCGTCTTCTTGTATCTCTGGCACGTATTGCAATGCCGAATGTAGGTGGCAACATCGGTTACCATACCCGGCCAATAATATTGCGGAGACAAGAGTGATAATGTCTTCTTCACTCTATCATGCCCAAAATGTTGATGTGCGTTCTTAAGAATGGTTGGGCGTAGTTCGTGGGGTACATAGATCTTAGTCCTTTTCTTTTAACGATGACTACGTTGTTTTCCAATGAATAGGTTCCTTTTGGGCGCTCATTGCTGTATCGTTGAAGTTCATCGTGGGACAGAAGTTGAACTATTGGGGCTCTGGAGAGTGCATCTGCTTCGACGTTGCTTATGCCCTTTTGATGTTTGATGTTTACTTCATACATTGATAGTTTCAACGACCACCGCAAGAGACGACCTTGAGGATTCTTAACATTCTTCAGCCACTGTTGTGCAGAGTGATCCGTTACAACAATGAATGGCTTTCCATGAAGGTAGCAATGCCATTTATCAATTGCATCTATAATGGCAAGGCATTTTCTACCTCTAATGACATAATTGACCTCGTGCTTAAGTAGTTTTCGGGAGTAATAGGCAATGGGATGTTCCTTGCCTTTGTCGTCAGGTTGCTTCAGCACTGCACCAATGCCTTCGCCAGATGCGTCACAGTACACAGTACATGGTCTCGAAGTGTCGTATATGCGAAGCACCGGTTCTTCAGTTATGCGCTCCTTCAGTTCCCGAAAAGTTTGCTCGAATGCTTCTGTCCACGTCCACTTGCTTCCTTTGTGGAGTAGTCTCGTGAGTGGGAGAGCGATGTCGCTGAAATGAGGGACGTACTGACGGTACGTGTTTCCAGTGCCCAGGAAACGCTGGAGGTCTTTCTCTCGTCTAGATGTGGGAAATTTGAGTATTGCAGCCACGTTACTTTGCTTAGGTGTCACTATTCCTTGTGAAATTTTGTGGCCCAAATATTCAATGCTGGATCTTGCAAATTGACACTTTTTTTACGTTCTCGTCTTTAAGAGCTTTCAACAGTGCCTCAAGGTGTCGTATATGATCGTCAAATGTCTCTGAGTATACGACCACATCGTCAAAGTAATTGCTAACATTAGTGAGCTGAGGTTTGGTTATGATTTATGTCATGGCTCTTTCAAATGCAGCCGGAGCGTTCTATAACCCGAACGGCATTACCAACCACTCATAATGACCGTTAGTCGTGACAAACGCAGTTTTTTCAACGTCGCCGGGATCCATTCGGACATGCCAGTATCCCGACGTTACATCTAGCGTAGTGAAAGAGTTCGCCTTTCCCAAGTGGTCCAGAATGTCATCTATACGTGGAACTGGTTGATAGTCAGGTACCGTTATGGCGTTGAGCTTGCGATAGTCAATACATAGACGAGTACGATCTTCGGCTTTCTTTTCCGCTAAGATGACCGGTGCGGCATAGGGCGACAACGAAGGCCTCACAACACCTTGCTTAATGAGGGCGTCAACTTGTTTGCTAATTTCCGCTTTGTCGGCCTGTGAACATCTGTATGGTGCTCGATGAATAGGGACAGCATTGGTAAGTGCAATCCTATGTTGCTCAGTAGTGATGCATCCAATATCTGTCTGGGATTTCGATATCTCGTCATACTTGTTTAAAAGAGAGTCGAGCACTGCTGATTCATGTTCCGGCAAGTTTTCTGAATTCAGGGTTCTCATCAGTGGTGCTTTAGTGGCTTTCTTTTCATTGTGATTCGTTTGGTTCAAATTTTCACGTCCTTGTGTTACTGACTGGCTTTCCAAATTTACAGAAAGATTGAAGTACGAAGCACTGTCTAGGCCAAGAATTAATTGTGTTCTCATGCCTCGCCGAACGTGTACACATACTTTCTTTGTGACTGTGATGATGTGGATTGTGTGGCGGCGACGAAGGCGAAGATGGAACGGCAGTTCGTCGAAGAGCGCTGAAGGGAAGAAGAAAAAAAAAGAAGAGGTGGGCAGCTCGAGCGGGTGGTGCGTGACACGAGGAGAACGGCAGCTCGCTGATCGACGGTTCAGGTCACGGCGAGCACCAACCAGGCGTCCTGCAGCCATGCGGACCTGGCGACCCTGAGGTTCCGCTCGGAGCTGCTGCTCTCGTCCAGGCGTCCTGCAGATGTGCGGACCTGGCGACCTCGATGCCCGCACTGCTCCTGGTGACCGGCAGCTACCGACGTTCCTGGCCTGATGTCCTCGGAGCTAAGGGAGTTCATGGCGTCGCACCGGAAGGGCAACCGACAGCGGACCAACTAAGGTGGCTACAGCTCGGGCCAGCGACTGGCCGATGACTCCAGTGGCTCCAGTGGTCTTGCCGGCCTGCTGTCCGACGACCCCGTCACGGCCTGGCCACGTCATTTGAAGACGTGCCTGACTGCCGACAGCCTCGTCGAGCGTCCGCGAGAAACCCCATCGCAACGACGACGTCAGACGGCGAGTAGTACGGTTGCCTAGGCGCGGGAAACTTTTGACTTTGTAGTGCGGGTGTGTAGGCGCGTGAGACTGTAAAGTAGAGTTGTTAGTGTTGTCCGTGTTGCTTGTGAAGCGTCAAGTTATCGTTTATTGTAATATAGTCTGTGTTGTGTGCAAAACCACCTGACTGGCGTGTCATTTAATACGGATCCAGGGCCCACACTAATTCAATTATAACAGTGACATTCCCAATTGGCAATTGAATGTTTACGCGACCCAAACAAAGTTCGAATGCTTGAAGTAACTTGCTGCACCATGATGCTGGAGTCTCTCAACTTCAGCTTGAGCTGTTTGTACACATCTTCACTGATACAAGTAAGTGTTGCTCCTGTATCAAGAATTGCAGTTAGTGGCCTTCCGTTGATGAGAGCATCAAACTGTATTAATGAAACTCTGGGTCGCTCTAATCGTTTCCCTGTCTAGTCTCAATAGCGGACACGTTGCCGCGGCGCGGACATTCGTTGTGCCAATGAAACTGTCGTAGGAATTAATGTTAAGGCAGGTAGCGCAAAGACACACGGACAAAAGCGAGGAATGAACACACGGGACAAGCGCTGACTTCAAACTAAAGTTTATTACCGTTCATCCACGTTATACCGTACATCCACGGGTTTTCTCATCGCGTAAAAAAGGTGGCATCACGTCATGACGTTGACATTGTTTTCACCGCGAAAAACAAGGTGGGCGCCATTTGTCCAAAGCTGTAGAGGCGCATGTGCAGCAGGGAAGACCACAGAACGGCGTTATGCACCGTTAGGCACGGTATGCGGTTCGTTTCTTGCACCCGTAATATTGTGTACTGCATTCCTTTTTAATGCGGACGTAAATATATTGGTCAGACGGGCAGATGTTTGAACATCAAGCTCAGAGAGCATTTCAGCTCTCTCAAAGTTTCGCCATACTCTGATCTCGCGATGCACTGTCGGCAGTGCGGTTGTGATCCACTTTTTTCTGACACGGCGGTGATGTACCGGAACCGGAACAAGCTGTCCAGAGAGATCGTAGAAGCGTTTTTAATTCTCAAGAATAGTTCCATATGTGTCAGCCAGGCTCCACTGAGCCTACACCCGTGTGAGATCGCCTTCCTTTCGGCCAACTTGGCTTCTACGCTTGGCGCGTGAAAGGAAGTCTCGAGTCTGAGCATGCGTGTTTCATTGTGATGTTTTTGAGTGTATCATTGTTTGACTGCGCGGTTTCCGCGTTTCATTGTAGTTATCGTTTTAGTTATAAGAGCTGATCAAGTTGTGTCGGCGTCATGACGTTCATAGCGGTATCAGACGTTCTTTTCATGGTGATAATGTGGTGTTGTGATTTTTGATAAATAGGCGAGGATTCAGAGAATAAACTTCAGTTTGAAGTCAGCGCTTGTCCCGTGTGTTCATTCCTCGCTTTTGTCCGTGTGTCTTTGCGCTACCTGCCTTAACATGAATTCCCACAAACTAGCCCAGTTATCCGTTGTCGTAGGAAACCAGCAGCTGAGCAATAGCTGCATTTATTTTGTGGGACACGCGGTCGAGAAGTCAATGTTGGCTGCGGCGGTCTGCTGAAGAGACGTGCGGTTCTTGATGTAGTACTATGAGTGCGAGTAACGAAAATTCCTCTCACCCGCCTTAAAGATGTCTCGACCCGTTGGGCAGTGGCGAGCCACTGTGATTACGAGTTGAATGACAATCCGGCGAGCGCCAGTTCCACATCTGGAGGAACACCGTCAGTCAGTCCAGAAATGATGTGGCACTCTTTAAGGTCGGCCAAGAAGTCCAGTCGTTTTTTCTCGTCGTAGTAGTCCTTGATGGTCTGCCCTCCTTTTAGCCGGTAGTGGATGAAGAGACGAAAGGCATCTCCGTCGGTCGTAGCAAAGCGGTTTCGCATGTCGCGCTTTATATCGTCCCATGTCTCGCCTTTGCCGAATATCTCTGTCAGGTACCACTTGAACGCTTCCCCTTCGATGTATTCGCTGAAGTGACGACCCGGTCGCGGTGTGTCCACGATGCCTCGGTCGCCTACGTGTCGAAAAGGAGTAGCCACTTTTCGACGGGGACGTCTTCTGGTGTTCCCTTGTACTTCGGTATGTTGAGCGGAGGCTTTAGCCTAATCATGGTAGGTTGATGAGGTCGATCCTGTCGACTTGTGTGACGTTAGAGAACAGAGATACGTCGTGGTTCAGGTGCCATCCATTTATTCTAATGTACGCGCACCTTTTCCTCCCCGTAACAATATATATTGTCACATGAAGGCACACAGGGAAACAAGGCGTATTTACAATATATTTACACTACGCCAAGCGTAAGCCAAGATGGAGGAGAAGAGCGCGCGCCACACACCAAAACCACGTCGTCTTCCTCGTTGCCTCTCTTGCTGCTTTTGCGTGCAATATTCTTATAACATAACCCCCAGGTGCTAAAGCACCGTCTCGGTGCTTTCTATAGTGTTGCAGAGCGGTAGAGTTTAAGGCGGGATACATGAACAGTGTCTGTAGACCCTGAAGCGGAGGCAGATGAAGACTCGAGCGGAGCTATCTCGTAGGTGACGTCACTCACCTGGCGTAATACGCGGTAGGGTCCCGAATATTGAGAAAGAAGTTTTTCAGAGAGTCCAACGCGCCGTGTCGGAGTCCACAATAGCAAAAGGGAACCCGGAGTAAAGGAAGCTTGGCGATGATGTGCGTCGTAACACTGCCTCTGGTGATCTTGCGATGCTAGAAGGCGCTCACGGGCGACTTCTCGTGCTTTGCGGCGAGCTCTGGTGATAGCGTCGCGGGCGCATTTAGTTGCCGAATAGACGGCGGCCGGAAAGATGGTGTCGAAAGCTAAAGTCGGGTCGCGGCCAAACAAAAGATAGAAAGGAGAAAAACCAGCAGTATCGTAGCGTGAGGAATTGTAGGCAAATGTAACAAAGGGCAATGCAACGTCCCAGTCTTGGTGGTCGGAGGAGACATACATAGATAGCATATCAGTTAAAGTCCGGTTGAATCGTTCAGTCAATCCATTAGTTTGCGGGTGGTAGGCCGTCGTGAATTTGTTTCGTCTCGCAGGATCGCAGCAGGTCGTCAATCACTCAGGAAAGAAAATAGCACCCACGATCTGTGAGAAGTTGGCGTGGGGCGCCATGATGAAGAATGACGTCGTGCAAGAGAAAATCGGCAATATCCGTGGCACAGCTGGTTGGTAGAGCCCGTGTAATTGCGTACCGGGTTGCGTGGTCTGTCGCGACAGCTATCCACTTGTTCCCAGAAGTAGACGCAGGGAAAGGGCCTAGGAGGTCATGACCAAGTCGGAAGAAGGGGTCAAAGGGAACATCAAGTGGCTGGGGGAGTCCGGCAGGACTCATAGAAGGTGTTTTCCGGCGTTGACACTGGTCACATGCGGCGACGTAGCCGTGGACGGAGCGATAAAGACCGGGCCAGGAAAACCGACGCTGCAGACGGTGGTACGTCCGAGAAAGTCCAAGGTGACCGGCAGTGGGGGGCGTCATGCAGCTGGCCGATAACGCTCGCACGTAGGTGGGAAGGTACCACAAGGAGCAGTTCGCGTCCATTTGCGTGTACGTTGTAACGGTACAACGTGCCGTCCTTAAGGACGAACAGTCGAGTAGACGGATCAGGCGTCGTAGAATGCAGCCTCTCAATAATGTGACGTAAGACGGGATCTCGGCGCTGTTCGTCACGGATGTTGCTGAAAGCGGAGAGAGAGAGCACACATGGGGGAACTTCATCTAAAGTCTGAGGTGGGTCCACTGGATGACGGGACAAGCAGTCAGCGTCATGGTGTAAGCGGCCAGATTTGTAAGACACCGAGTAGTTATATTCTTGGAGCCGTAGCGCCCAGCGACCAAGACGCCCAGTGGGGTCCTTCAAAGACGAGAGCCAGCAGAGGGCGTGGTGATCAGTTGTGACGGTGAAATGTCGACCATGTAAGTAGGACCGAAATTTGCCAACCGCCCAAACGAGAGCTAGGCATTCCCTTTCGGTGATTGAGTATACAAGTGTGGAAGCTTGGGCTAGTTGGTTCGGGATCATAATGGCAAGTTTTTGCAGCGCGCGAACATAGGAAAAAGGACAGAGTAGACAGAAAGAGCGCTGACTTCCAACTAACTTTATTTCGCAATGTCACAAAATATATGCGTAGAAAAGGAAGATAAGAGCAGCCTAATCAATGTAGCAGTAGTCAAAGCACGTGTGACGGGTCCACGATTGCCCTAAGACCCGGCCAGGTAATCTCGTTCTAACCGTGATAATGTAACTGATGGGGAGCTTACGCAGTTTTCACTTAGTGAGTGAATTTTTTCTGCTTCAATTATCTCTCGGGTTAACTGATCCCTGTGCTTTGCCAGTATCGCACACCGATCGAAGAGTGGGGTGCAACCGCAGTCCCGGCAATGGATGCCTAGGTGCCCTTGTACCACATTGTGCACGTTATTACGGTGCTCTCGCAGGCGGTCGTTTACGCACCTGCCTGTCTGGCCGACATAAGCCTTCCCACACGTCAGTGGAACCGAGTAGACGACTCCCCACCGCGCATGGGACGTAGCGGGACCTGTGCGCAACAGAGCATGGGGCAGAGTTTGCGCGAGGCGTAATAACCCGCTTGCATAGTCTCTGCAATTTCTCAGGCGCTGAGGAGACCACCTGAACGCTGGCGGCCTGGCCAATCTTTTTCAACCTGTGCGAAACGTCGTGCACATAAGGTAGTACGACAGGGCGGCTCTTTTCGATCATGTTGCGCTTTTCAGGCTTGTCGCCTCGCTGCACGACAGTCACCAGCTTTTCTGCCACAGAAACAAGAACATGTGCAGGATAATCGGCTTTTGTCAGCCGCTCTACTTGTAGAGCGAAACTGCGATGCACAGTGTGGGGGCAGGACTTCTTTAGGGCGTTGGCAAGGCAAAGGTTGGCGATGCTCCGCTTTACCAATTTCGAGTGGGCCGAGCTGAAAGGCAAAAGTGGCTTGCCGCTTCTTGGCTCATACATCCAGCAAACATGGGAGGATTCTATTGAAAGCTTCAAATCTAGAAACCTCAAGCTGTCATCAGTGGGCAATTCATACGTGAGACCAAGCGGCTGCAAGCACTCCCGGAAAACGGTCAAAATATCTGAGGAAATGTTTTGGAAATCATCACTACCGCATTTAACAAGCACTAAATAATCATCAACAAAACGTCAAACTTTAAAAATTAGAGAAGTCAAGCTTGTTTGACAAGACACGATCATGATGAGCAAGAAAGATGTCGCTGAGAAGGGGCGCTCAGCGCTCTTTCTGTCTACTCTGTCCTTTTTCCTATGTTCGCGCGCTGCAAAAACTTGCCGTTGTGATTGAGTAGTTCCGCTCGGCCGCAGAGAGGAGACGGCTAGCATAGGCAATAACGCGGGCGCACCCGCTTTGATGCTGGACCAGAACTGCACCGATTCCGTAGCCGCTGGCGTCGGTGCGGACTTCTGTTGGGGCGGAAATGTCGAAATGGGCCAGAATAGGTGGTGTTGTGAGCAACGCGATCAGATTAGCGAACGCCGTAGCCTGCGAAGCGCCCCAGGAGAATGGGACATCTTTCTTCAGTAAGTCTGTCAGAGGACGGGCGACATCCGCGAAATTGTTTACAAAACTTTGAAAGTAGGAACAGAACCTAAAAAGCTGTGGACTTCCTTAGTGCAGGTCGGGACTGGGAAGTTCTGCACGGCTCGCACTTTATCAGGATCAGGGCGTACGCCAGAAGAGTCGACAAGATGGCCCAACATGGTTGGTTGCTGGCGTCCGAAGTGACACTTTGATGAGTTCAGTTGGACACCAGCCGTGCGAAAAACGGAAAGGATGGAGAAAAGGCGGTCAAGGTGCGTTTCAAAGGTCGGGGAAAATACAATGACATCGTCGAGGTAACACAGGCAAATCGACCACTTGAACCCGCGTAAGAGTGTGTCCATCATTCGCTCGAAGGTGGCTGGAGCGTTGCATAACCCGAAGGGCATGACCTTAACTGGTAAAGACCATCTGGAGTCACAAAAGCGGTCTTCTCGCAGTCCATGTCGTCGACAGCAATTTGCCAGTACCCTGATCGAATGTCGATGGAGGAAAAATACTTAACACCGTGAAGGCAATCCAGGGCGTCGTCGATGCGCGGTAGCGGGTAGACGTCTTTTTTAGTTATCTTGTTCAGATGTCGGTAGTCGACACAGAATCGCCAACTGTTGTCCTTCTTCTTGACAAGAACAACAGGGGAAGCCCATGAACTAGAAGATGGCTCAATTATGTCCTTGGCGAGCATCTTCTCGACTTCGTTTTGAATTATCTGACGCTCAGCTGGAGAGACACGGTACGGCCGTGGATTGACTGGAGGGGCATCGCCGGTGTTAATGCGGTGCTTCACAGCGCTGGCTTGACCTAGCGGTCGGTCAGAAAAGTCAAATACGTCGCAATATGATTCTAGGACGCGAAGGAGTGCGTCAGCTTGATGCGGCAAAAGATCTGGCGCGATCATTTTTTACACGGCAGGAGACGGACTTGCTGGCGAAGACCGGGCTTGCGTGTAGTTGGAGCGACCAACATCACGGGTCGACAAAGCTGAGATGACGCAGTCGTCAGAGGGAGTCAGCGTGGCGAGGGCTATTCCACACGGGAGCACTTGGGGATACAGAGCAAAGTTCAGCACAGGAATACAAGCGTGGTTGTCACGTAACGGAATAATCGTGTGCGGAAAAGTAACACTGTGTGTCAAAAGGACGGATGTGATGGGCGCAAGCACATAGTCGCCATCAGGTACAGGTGGCGAGGGCGTTACGGCGATGCAGGTAACTGTTTGCGGTGACAAACGGACATGTTCGGCAGAGCACAGACGGCCTTGCGGTGGACTGGGTGGATCAGTCGGACACGGCAGGTCAAGTTTCACAGTACCAGCTGAACAGTCAATGAGGGCGGAATGGGTGGACAAAAAATCAAGACCGAAGATAACATCATTGGTGCAGTGAGTGAGGACGGTGAAAAGAACAGACGTCTGAAGGCCGGCAATAGTAACGCGTGCTGTGCAGACACCAATGACGGTAGCCGTACCACCGTCAGCTACACGAACACTGCGTGAAGGGGCTGGAGTAAGGACTTTCTTCAAGCGGTCACGTATGTGCGAGCTCATAACAGATATATGGGCACCAGTGTCAACCAAAGTTTTAACAGATGAACCGTCCACTTGTACATCGATGAGGTTCTGGTTGGTCGGGAGCGTCAACAGAGGAATTGGAGGGCAAGTCGTAGCAGCAGCGTCACCTCCAGGAGCTGCACCCGTTAGCTTCCCGAAGGAAAGCGTCGGGTGAAGGACGGGGACGGGGAACGAGGTGGAGGAGGAGACCGGGAAAATCTACGTCGTGGTGAAGGCGAGCGGCTGTACTGGGCGGCGGTCGTACCGGTCGGGTCGTAATTAGCTGAGTCGTCGCAGCGTGGTGGTTCTTGGCCAGAAGTACGGGCTGGTGCGTGGAGGTTGTAGTAGCTTGGGCTTGTCCGAGATGGCGAGGTCCACGTGCTTCGGCAATGACGCGAAATGTGTCCAACTCGTTCGCACCGAAAGCAAAATGGGCCCGTCGTCCGGCGGTCTGTCGTTCGCGCTAAGCCAGTTGGTGGTTGCTGCGTCGTCGCTTGGCTCGTGCTGTGAGACTTCGTTACCGACTGGAACCTTGCTTCTAAGCAGATGTTACCACCTATCCGTGGTGTTTCAGCATGGCGCCGAGGACAAAGCTCTTTGTGGGCCACTTGCCAGACGGCCTCCGCACGGAGCAACTCTCAGAGCTCTTCTCCAAGTATGGCACAATGACCGAGTGTGATGTCATCAATAAGTATGGTTTTGTGCACATGGCCACAGAGGAGCAGGAAGAGCAGACCCTCAAGAACCTGAACAACTACAACTTCATGGGCTCCACACTGTCGGTTGAGCGCTCCACAAGCAAGTTCCACCAAGAGCCTGGCGCACCGGGCAGAGCCAAGGGAAGACCAAGCCCATATGAGTACTGCTATCATCCGGCCTATGCTGAGTGGCTCGCATTCTTTATGAAGAGGCCACCATACGGCGGGGGGCATGGCGAGGAACGGCTACGATGGACGGCCCTCAGGAGGCTACTACAACGGCGGACCAGGTGGATATGGGGACTACCGCCGGGGCGGTGACTTCTATGATCGAGCCCCATATCGGGCCATGGTAGACAGGTCACGCCTCTACCCAGCCCCGTACGAGCGCCGGGACGACCACTACGCACCACGACGCCCGCCCCCCAGGACCCCCCGTCCATGGGACCTGACATGTACGAGCGGAGGCCGGCTCCAGACTATGCCCTCTACAGCCACCGGTCGCCTCCCCCTGCCTCAGGGTACAGCTGGGGTGCTGGCTACGGATCATCGGACCGCATGGGAGGCTACTCCTACGGTGGCTACTAAGGCGCACCCCACACTCCCCCCCCGAACAGCGACGACTCGTGGGACGTTTGCGCTGGCGCTCGGTCGGAGGTAGCGTGCGGCGGCTAGCGCCCCCCCTCGCCGCGTGCGATCGACCGCCCGACCCGTTGCGATGCCCGACCGCTGTACCGCCTGCGTGTACCGGGGCGACAGCCCTTCGCCTCCTCACGTCACACCATACTCAACCCTGGCCACTAACCGGTCGCCAGCGTGTCTCTCTCTCAGTCTGTTCCATTATTTTTGTTTTCTTGTGTACACCATTACCCCGCACCTCCACCAAAATGTTACGTGAAGGCACACAGGGAAACAAGGCGTATTTACAATATATTTACACAACGCCAAGCGTAAGCCAAGATGGAGGAGAAGAGCGCGCGCCACACACCAAAACCACGTCGTCTTCCTCGTTGGCCTCTCTTGCTGCTTTTGCGTGTAATATTCTTATAACAACATATATATATATATATATATATATATATATATATATATATATATATGTATATATATATATGTATATATATATATATGGTGTGTGTGTGTAACGTATGAACAAGGGGATAGTAGGAGGTAGGAGAAGATTTGTGATGCAGGTTCTTCATTTTGTTGGTAAGAGCTCTAAGGCTGAGCCTCTGAGAGCATTATGAAGGACAAAGCCACTTGTTTATACAAAACCATACCAAACATTTAATCAAGAAGTGGAGCTGGAAAACTAACCCACAAGGTACACTTCATAAAAAGTTCACTGCACGCGGTCAAACTCTCGTAACAACAAACAAAGTGACAGTTTAAAGCCTTAAACTACACGCTATAGTTCTGACGCGGCTGAGCGGCGGAGTGGGGATGAGTACGAGTTCGGTCTCACCAAGAAGTTGAGGGCTGGCCGAGGCATGCGCTACCGGAACGCGGTGGCTCCGGCTTGTAAATCTCAGGCGGGCTGGCTATGGACAAAGGGACGCGGTGGCTGTTGAGCGACGCGTTGACAAACCAGAGGCAGTCAGTCCAGGCAGCTGGACGCACAGCTCGGGCCCGTAGCCCGACTGCTGCTGCTACGATGCCTGTCGGCGCCGAAGTCGTAGGCCTTGAGGTGGTGTTCCTATGCTGCTCAGGTCTCCACGCACAGGAACCGGGACGGCAGGAAGCCCCGGCCGGTTGAAGTCCTGGAGGCTCGGGTCCGCAACCCGACTGCCCGCCTTCAGCGCCCGGACCGACGACGACCTTCCGCTCGCCTCGTTCAGCTGGAACTCTCTGCTCCTCTTCAGCCTGGGCTGCTTCTGGCCTTTGGACACACTTGTCCCGTCCTGATTGGCGATGCAGACGCTTCGTGGTGCCCAGCTATTGGCCCCTGGAATGTGCGTGTTGACTTCCCATTGGGCCACTTGTACGTGGAACCCTTGTGCCGCGTGTTCTCGTGCTGGACGTTCTTCAACGTCGTCGTCCTCTACGTAGCACCACGCGAGCACTTGCCGCCTCTTCCTTCTTTTAGATGTGAAGCATCTTATGGCGAAGCTTAATCCGGTGGTGGTGTGCGGCGTGACCACCCTCACTGCGCATGTGCAAACCCTTTAAAAAAATAAAAATTAAAGAACCTCCTCTCCCCCCTCTCTCTCCTCAGGCATCCCTCCCCGCGGCAACCACACCCTCACTGCGCATGCGCCTCCCCTCCTCTCTCCCCTCCTACGCTCCCCCCTCTCTCATCTAGGCATCCCTGCCCGCGGCGTCCACACTCCCACTGCGCATGTGCATCCCCCCCTCTCTCTCCTCTCCTACGCTCCCCCCCCTCTCGCCTCGCGACGCCGAAGCAGGCAGCGTCTGCTAGCGAGTTCCTTGGTTGAAAAAAAATCACGCCATATCCACTAAGTGAATGATGATGAGTAGGTGAAGCTCGATCGTTTTCATCCATGGCAAAAAGAGAATGTGTGGTCTGGAACGCGCTTATACTTCTTGGTCATCACCGTCATCGTCATCTTTATCACGTGTAGTGGGTACAATCCACTATACTGGAACGCGCTTATACTTCATCGTTATCACGTGTAGTGGGTACATTCCACTATACTGCGTCATCGTCATCTTTATCACGTGGAGTGGGTAGATTCCACTCTACTGGAACGTGCTTACTTCATCGTTATCACGTCTAGCGGGTACATTCCACTATACTGCGTCATCGTCATCTTTATCACGTGTAGTGGGTACATTCCACTATACTGGAACGCGCTTATGCTTCATCGTTATCACGTCTAGTGGGTACATTCCACTATACTGCGTCATTGTCATCTTTATCACGTGGAGTGGGTACATTCCGCTATACGTGGCTATCTACCTACCTACTGCTACTACTACTACTACGACAACTACAGAGGAGGGACAGCCCACACCCTTAGGATCTTCGCCCCTTAAACCGACTGCTCGCGCTGCACAACCGTTGACTGGCCACCCCGTACATAAGGCACTGGATCTTGACCTGCAAGGTGGTGCAGGTGGGAGATTTCTCCTGTGCGTTGTTGAACAATAAAACTTCGCAGCGTGCGCGTTAACTAAAAGCGGACTGCGGGTCTCTGTGTCCAGTCAGAGTCTTCTGTCTCTCATTGCCCATTAGCAGCGATTGGCATGTTCCAGTAGGAAACACCGCTCCATCACTGCGCGCTTCGCGCCTGCCCAGTTTTCTCTCTTGCGCAACGCTGCGATGAGCGTCAGCGTCAACGCCACCGCCAGTGTAAGCGTTAGCGCCCGCTGCTTCGCATCTACACATGGTTCCCTTTAGCGGGAGATGGTGTAATTTTTTGCTTCGCGCACTTTTCAAAGGCGCACAATTCAAACGCGCACCACACATCACAATGGCTCATCAAAAAGGTTTATCCACTTGGTTATTGACCATGCTACTCGCTACGTATGGGCGTTCGCCCATAAAAGTGAGAACAGCGACGCCTACAT